>CM038144.1:464674923-464985332 GCA_021437245.1 Aegilops speltoides
GCGATGGGTGCCGATCCAGATCGACGACAACGAGGGGGAGTCAGAGGAAGAGCAGATGGATCTAGGTGCAAGCTCGAGTCAGATGGTGGAGAAGTGAGGCGGAGAGAAGAAAACAAAGGAGAAGAACTACACTCCGCGCAGGTCCCCCCGCTTCCTCCGCGGGTCGCCGTGCCTTCAGGAGGCGGCCAGGTTTGCGGCGGAGGACTAGGCTTCTCCCCTGCTGGCAACCGCTTCTGGTTGCTGGTTGGGGAGGAGTCTGCTGAGGAGGACGGCGTCTCATCAGATCCGAGAGGTATGAATACCATGCCACGGAAATACTTTTTGAATACATGCCAAAACAAAATGACTATTAGTCATAGTAAAGGCAGTAGAAAAAATGTGAATAAAAAAGGGTGAAAACAGAGGATATGGACAATATAGATGAACAAAATCAAAACAAGAAAAACTCAAATGATGTGGGAAGGAAAGTGAGTGCAGAAAACACTAAAAAATAGAGATATGGATGGTGCATTAGTCATAGAGAAAATGAGAATGAAAAATGATATACCAGATTTTTGGTCTGAGATAGGCTTAGACATGGATATTTTGGTTATTCCTAATTGTGAGATTAATACTATTATTGACAGTAGAATCACAAAAAGGATGCGCATGAGAAAAATTAACTCTGATGATGCTTTGGAGAATTGGGCCCTGGATCTGAGCCCAACTCAAGGACAACCAGGCCCAAGTGAGGGAGACACGGGGAATGAAAATATGCTTTCAGGTTCTTTCTCCTCTCTCAACCTGGACCTATATATAAAAGGCAGAGAGGGAGGGGAACCAGAATTAGGGTTTACTAGTGCGCCATGGGGAGAAGAAGAAGACCTGGATTGATTCGGAGGAAGATTTGGTGGAGGAGGGGGTCGGTTCAATAGAGGGGAGAGAGATGGGTGGCAGTACAGAAGGAAAGAGTAAGGGAGAACTACCACAAAAATTAGATGCCATGGGAGGAGAGGAGAGATCTTGCTAGAGGGAGATAGAACTGGAGAATTCAAGAGAGACAAGAGACAAGACAGGACACAGCTGCCAAAGGCGAGGCGGAAGATGGAGAGATTGCAATTAACTAGAGCAAAGGAAAAGAAGAAGAGACTAGAGCTAGCCAGGGAGACCCTGCTGGATCTCAAGGGAAGGGAGGACAAGATCTGCTACAAGAACAACATGTATTGCTTAATGCTCTGCTAGCACAAATCTCGCAAGGCAATCTTCTTCCTAGCAATGAGGCAAGTTTCAGACCTGGACCTAGCACTGGTCAGACTCAGGGGGCTGGTGATCCCATAGTAGGTGAGTCAAGCAAGATGACTTTAGAGCCCAGAAATCATGGGAAACAGGGGAGAGAGATCTAGATGGTGAATAATGGAGGAGGAGCTCAAGGACAGAGAGGGTTTGGTGTTAATGATAGAAACCGGTATACCAACAGAAATACACAAGGAGGGGGGGGAGACCAGGGATCGGAGGAGTGAACAGAGTGCTCCGTAATAAATGCAAAGATTCAAATCACCTGACAAAAGACTGCCCCCTTGGACACTGTGTGATTTGTGGGGAAAAACCATGTCACTGATGCCTGCAAATGGCTGAAACAGATTAAGCCAGTCCCTAAGTTTGTAGGGTATGCTACCAGGGGGCTTGGGGTGTTGCTGGTGCAAAGTTCTAAGGAAGCTTTAGAAGTTCCAATGGCCATAATAACTGTGGTTTCTGAAGAAATTAATGAAACACAACTGATAGACACACTACATTATATGTTCAATTCGAACTGGCAATGGAGATGCAAGAAACATGGAGAAGGAAGGCTGGTGGAACTGAACAAGTGCAAAGATTTTACACTGTTGGGATCAGGTGGTGTGATCAATGTGAAGGGGTGGAGCTTTGACTCACACGCTGTTGGCAAATTGCACACTATTTGGGTCCAATTTGGAAAAGTACCTGAATGCTTCAGACACTTTTTTGGGATGTGTGAGGTGGCTGCAACTCTTGGACTAGTGTTAGAAATTGACATGAATACAATCACTAAAGAGAAGATCGGAGACAAGATTGGAATAAGAGATTATGAAAAGATACCAGCTTATACTGAGATCACTGACAAAGAGTTGATGATATATAGGATCATACCAGAGCTTGAAAGTGTAGTGGAGATGGGATGGTATGGAGAGCATAAGAGACAGGGGATTGAGGAAACAGAGGCAGACAATAGTGAGGGGATTATGAGAAAAAGACACAAAGGAGATGATGATACTGTGATTGGGAATAAAGAAATGATCTCGCTGGGGAGCCTGGGACTGGCTCAATTTGAGGAATTGAAGAAGAAGAATGAGGAAATTATAAGGATACAAAAAGACCAAACCTTGGAAATGGAGGCAAGGAAAAAAGTAGAAAGCAATATGGATATGATTATGAAAAAAGTAATTGATCTGGAAGAAGACAAAGTTAGACAAAAAGCCCTCAGAATGAAACAAGAGAAAAAGATCGTGGAGCTGGAACAAGATAAGAAAGTACTCATGGATCTTATTAACAAACAACAGGGAGTGATTGACAGGTGTGTTGATAAAATTGAAATGTGGGAAGCAAGAGAGAAAGAAATGGAAGAGATCACCGATGCTGACTTGAAGATTATGGACATTGACAGAAAGGAAGATGAACACAACAACTACAATGAGGCAGTGGACTTTGATGCTAGTCAGGAGTTTGTATCATTTGGTACAAAAGTGGGAGTTAAAACAGGCAACAATGATACAGAGAATAGTGAGGCTTTGTTGGAAGAACAACTTAGAAGATGTGGGAGACTGGCTGACAAGCAAGATGCTAAAATTGAGGAGCTGGCTAAAGAAAGAGCTGCTGCAAAGGATAACTATGGTAAGATGCATAACTTAAATTGTCATGATGTTTCTTTGTTAGCTATGGCACTTAAAATTGGAATTGATTTAGGGTGCTCTATTAATATGATTGAGACTAATATGGATATCACATATATAGCTAAGATGGAGCAATGTAGGAGGGAATTTTATTTACATCATATTTGTCATAAAAAAGAAGAGGAAGGTCAACATGATGGACCTAACCTTATAGACATTGGGGATGTGGATCTCAAGGAACTTTGTTCTGATGAAGATCATTCTGATGCTGAGTTGGAAATGGATCCTTTACACATCTAAAAAATTTCTTCTCCAAAACAAAAAAAAAGCTCGAACTCACCAGGGTTCTCCTGTGGGAAGACAGCTAGTGTACTTGGGGGAAAAAGAACCTATAAAAATAAAGTAAAATGGTAGGAATGTTCTGAAATGTTAGAGGGATTGGAAAGGACTGCAAGAAAAATTTCATTAGAGAAAATATAAACAATAGAAAGCTGGATTTCATTGGGATTCAGGAAATTATTAAATATAATTTCTCCAAAAATGACCTACACAATCTGTGTGGTGGGAGAAACTTCGAATGGAAATGGTCCCAACCAAGAGGGAGATCTGGGGGGTTCTAGTGGGTATTAATTGTGACAATTTTGATATCATTAATGTGGAAATTGGGGTATATTTTATAAGAATTTTGGTTCTTGACAAAAAAGTATATTTGAATGGAATCTTATAGTGGTTTATGGTGATGCTCAGACTACTGGAAAAAATGCTTATCTAGCTGAATTGTCCAGGGTATATCAAGATAATTCATCCATGCCAGTGATGATAGGTGGAGACTTTAATGTTATCAGAAATAGCACTGAAAAAAACAAACCCATTGGAAGTGATCACTGGAGTTTTGTTTTTAATGCCATAATTGAACAAGCTGGCTTGAGAGAGCTACCCCTAGGTGGGAGAAAAATATACTTGGGCCAATAATCAAAGTGACCCCACATATGAAAAACTAGACAAGGTCCTCATTTGTCCTGATTGGGAAGAACATTACCCATTAACTACTGTTCAAGCTTTAGAGAGAGAATTATCTAACCACACTCCATTGATAGTGGATTCTGGAGAGAAAAGAAGTAATAATGCAATATTTAGACTCTTGGATGCTTAAAGAAGGATTTAAAGAATTTGTACATAAGGTGTGGAATGTACAAGTAACAGGCAATAGTATTGAGAGATGGCAAAAGAATTTGAGAACATTTAGACAAAAAGTGAGAGGCTGGATCTTGAATTTAGATGCATTATGTAGGAAAATAAAGAAGAATATTGTAGATAAACTTGATGAAATTGATAAGAGGACAAAATTAATAGGAATGTCTGCTGCTGATAGATGTGGGCAAAAGGAACTAAGGGCTCAACTGAGGATACTGATAAAATAGGAGGAGATGAAATGGTTGCAGAGATACAAAGATAGAAAGATCAAAGATGGGGATAATACCAAGTACTACCATGCCAAAGTGAATGTGAGAAGGAGAAAGAATAGAATATTTTCACTAAACCAAGATGAGTGGGTGCGTGATAGAGGGGGATGAAGAATTAATTAAATATATCACTCAATTTTACAAAGACCTATTTGGTCAACCTGAAGTCTCCACTGTCAATTTAAACATCCAAGATGCTCCTGGCATCACAGAAGAACAAGCCAGAGTTTTGGTTGAACCTTTTAGTATGCAAGAATTATATGAAGTAGTGTTTAATATGGAGAAAAATAAAAATCCTGGACCAGATGGCTTACCCACTGAATTCTACCAGAATTTCTGGGATTTAGTAAAATGGGAGTTGAAAGAATTACTGGATGACTTTCACTCTGGTAAGCTGGATATATCTAGGCTAAACTATGGGATATCACCCTAGTGCCCAAAGTCAAAGATGCTAGACAAATACAAAAATTCAGGCCTATTTGCTTACTAAATGTGAGCTTCAAAATCATCACTAAGGTGTTCATGGATAGACTTAGCAGAGTGATCAGACCAATTATTTCCCCAAATCAAACAACCTTTATAAAAGGGAGATATATAATGGAGGGAGTGGCAGTGCTACATGAAGCACTAAATACAATGCATAAAAAGAAACAAAGTGCCCTTCTTTTTAAGGTGGATTTTGAGAAAGCATATGATAAGATCAAGTGGCCTTTTGTATATAAAATGTTGAAACTCAAAAATTTCCCTGATAAATTGTGTGACATGGTGATGCACACCATGGTAGGAGGACATGTGGGAGTTAAAGTGAATGATGAAATTGGGCCTTATTTTAAAACCTTTAAAGGGTTGAGACAAGGAGATTCCTTGTCACCTTTAATTTTTGATATTGTTGCAGATGCATTAGCCATTATACTGGATAATGCTATGCAAGAAGGGTTTGTAAAAGGGGTAATTTCTGAATTGAACAACTGTGAACTAAATATGCTGCAATATGCAAATGACACAATTTTCTTATTACAAGATGATGAAGCTAGTACAAAAAATCTGAAGTTCATTATGACAGCATTTGAATAGATGTCTGGATTGACCATAAACTTCCATAAGAGTGAAATTTTTCTGTTTGGAGAGGGAATTGACAAGACTAATATATATCAGGAGATTTTTACATGTGAGGTGGGAAAGATACCCATTAAATACCTAGGACTGCCTGTTGTTGATGTTAGGTTGGCGAATAGATTTTGGAAGGGGGTCACTGAAAAAATTGAGAAAAGATGTGCATGCTGGCAGGGTAGACTCCTCAATATGGCTGGGAGAGTAATCCTAGTACAGGCATGCCTGACCAATATTCCACTGTTCATGATGTCTTTTTATCCCCTCCCCGTGGGAGTAAGGAAAAATGCTGATTTCTTTAGAGCCAGACTTCTGTGGCAAGAAGATGAAAACAAAAAGAAATATCGTTTGGTTAATTGGAAAACATGTTGTTTAATGAAAGAACAGGGGGACTGGGGATCATTAATTTAGATATAATGAACAAAGCATTGCTAGCTAAATGGCTATGGAAACTTGAAAATGAATCAGGAACGTGGGTGAATATTCTGAAAAGCAAATACATTCAGAAAAAAATGTTTGTCTGCGGTGGAAAAAAACCTGGGGATTCCTAGTTCTGGAGCAGTTTGATGGGAGTTAAAAAAATTACTTCCAACACGTTAAAAAACGATTGGGGATGAAAATAAAACTAGATTTTGGGAAGACTGGTGGGCAGGGTCTAGACCTTTAAAAGATCTTTACCCTAGATTATATAATGTCAGCTTCGATCACAATCTCAGTGGCAGAAGCTATGAATAGAGCGTGGTAGGGTTTTAGCTTTAGGAGAGATCTAAATACAGAAACAACTGAGCTTTGGAACGGTTTGAAACAAAGATGTGAGGAGGTAAGGATGCATCACTACTGGAATCAGGATCTTTGCTGTCAGCCTGTTCTTTGTTGTCCGCTAGCTGACGGCAAAGAAGGTCTTTGCCATATGCATACAGAAGGCCGACACCAAAGAACAAGCGGACGGCAAAGAGCTTGTTTGCCGTCAGCAAGTCTTTGCCGTTTGCTAGCAGATGGCATAGAAGCTTTGTCGTCAGCTAGCGGACGGCAAAGAGGGAGGGTGGAGCACTGGCTGTCAAACCCTAACGGGGCCCCTCTTTGCCGTCCACTAGCGGACGACAAAGTTTTCTATGCTGACCGCTAGCTGACGACAAAGAGCTCGCGGGCGACAAATCTTGAAAATTGACTCAACGGCCGCGCCCCGCTGTCGCCCTCTCTCTGTCTCTCTCCTCTTTCTCCCCCCGTGCCACCCCGCGGCATCGCCGCCGCATCCTCCCCACGCCGTCGCCGCCGCATCCTTCCCACGCTGTCGCCGCCCCTCCTGCCTCCCCACCCCCCTCCTGAGCCTCCCCGCCGCAGGCGCAGGTCGACCCCCCCAAGGAGCACCGCCCGTTGCTCCCCCTCCCCGCCCCGTCGCCACCCCACCTCGCCGCCGCCCCCTCCATGACCCGTTGCCGCCCCCCACGGTGAGCCCCTGCCCCTGTTTTCTTTTCTATTTTTTTGATTTTCTTTTCTGTTTAGTTAGGTTATTTAGTTTAAGTTTTTTCAGTTTAGTTAGTTTAGGTTTAATTAGTTTAGGTTATTTAGTTTAATTACTTTAGGTTATTTAGTTTAAATAGTTTAGGTTTTTTAGTTTAGGTTTAGGTTTTTTAGTTTAGGTTTAGGTTCAATTAGTTTAGGTTTAATTATATTACATTAGTGTTAGGTTTGAGTTAAATAGTCATAATTAAAGGAAGTACACAGAAGGTGAAAAAAGAAGAAGAAAAGTAGAATAAGTAGAAAGGGGGAAGAAGAAGAAGAAGAAGAAGAAGAAGAAGAAGAAGAAGAAAGAGGAGGAAGAGGAGGAGGAGGAGGAGAAAAAGAAGAAGAAAAAGAGGAGAAGCTGAGAATAAAAGAGGAAAAAGTAAAAGAAGGAAGAAGAAAAATAGGAAGAAGAAGAAGAAGAAGAAGAGGAGGAGGAGGAGGAGTTCTGTTTTTTTTTCTGTTTTAGATAATAGATATATTAGATATATAGTTAGCTAGATTAAACTATATTATATTACATTAGTGTCAGGTTTTAGTTAAATAGTTATAACTAAAGGAAGTGAAAAAAGATGAAAAAAGAAGAAGAAAAGTAGAATAAGTAGAAAGGGGGAAGAAGAAGAAGAAAAAGAGGAAGAAGAAGAAGAATAAGAAGAGGAAAAAGAATAATAATAATAATAATAAGAGGAAGAGGCAGAGGAGGAGGAGGAGAAGAAAAAGAGGAGAAGATTACTAGGTTAGTTTGATTTTCTAGGTTATTAATTAGATTTGCTAGGTCAGTTAGGTTAGTTATCTTTAGACTAGGTTAGTTAGGTTAGCTTCTAGGTTAGTTAGGTTAATTAGTATGAGGGGTTTTAGTGATGTCGTCTTGTTCTCCAAGAGATGATACTTGGCAAGATAACCAAATATGGCATACTTGTAAATATTCCAAAAGCTTGAAAGATCAGAAAAGGGTTTTTGATGGGTTTGACCAATATTTTGAACATGACCGTGTGTTGAAACTCTTATATATGGACAATATATGTAAAATGAGCTTCCCTAAATTTTCTCAAATATTTTTGAAACACTAAAATAATTTTAACCTATTATAGACCATTTCTGGCCTTAAGAAAAAGACTTTAATTAGTTAGTTTGTTACTTTTTAGGTTAATTGCTTAGTTAGTTAGTTAATTAGTTAGTTAATTTTTTAGGTTTTGTTTTCACCCACCAAAAGTTTTATTATGTTTATGTTGTACTAATTTCGTTTACTCTTTGTCATTGCAGGTGTTGACAGATGGTGGGCGCGGGTCGAGAGTGCTCCGAGCCTCCTTATTCCTCGGCGCGTGCTGGGAGGGGTGGCTATATTCCACCCCCAGCAGCTTTGTAGAGCGCTCGTAGACCACATGGCGACACCGGCGGGCCCTTCTTCTTCGGCTGGGAGAGGTCGGGGGAAGACGAAGAGGGGATCTAGAGGTGGACATGGCGGCGGGAGAGGTAGGAAGGCTATCGTGCCTTCCTCGCCGCCACCCGAAGCTGATTCTCCGGACCACCTGAGTGCTCCATCTCAGGTGGAGCCATCAGACTTGGACCCGTCTCGGATTCCGGTCCACGAGCCTCGGGCTGACGAGCCTCGTGTCGTCGAGCCTTCGTCCTAGGAGACTCGGGCCCAGAGTCTTAGTCCCACGAGACTTCGGTCCCAGAGTCTTCGTCCCAGGTGACTCCGAAGACTAGTGGCCATGCTGATGGCGAGGAGACCTGGTCTGACGATAGTTTGAGCGATGGCGAGTTGGTTGAGAAGGGCAAGGTGTACCAGCGTGGTGGTACGAAGCTCTCGGCCGTGCCGGCGACCCGCGATCAGAGGTGGTAGATTCAGCCTAACGGGGAGAAGTAAGTGCATTTACTCTATTTTATCCTTTGTCCTTCATGTTTCTTCAAATTAATATCTAATGTGTTGGCCTTGTCATACTGCAGGGGTTGGATACGCCCCGATGGTGTCCGCAGGCCCAACCAGCTCCTTTGTACTCTAGTCCAGCACCACTTCCCGGGGTGGGTCACATTGCCCGGTGAGGGTCAGGCTCCATAGGGAGCAATGAGCTGGGAGCTGTATTGGCTGCCCCGGCCCCGCTAGAGGAGAGGGTCAACGGTGTCGTGTGCGAGACGGTGGCTGTCATTGTGAGGCGGTGGTTTTGGGTAAGTAGCTTACTTAGCTCCAAAATGATCTATACTTAACTAAATTAGCTCTAATATGCTTAGTTACCTAGGTTAGCTAAATAAAGACCTATACTTAGCTCACTTATGTCAAAATGGCATAATATGCTTAGTTAACTCAAAAATGGCATAATTAGTTAAGTTAGCTAAAAAGGGACCCATTTTACCTAGGTTTCCTCCAATATGATCCATTTTACCTAGGTTAGCTCCAAAATAGCAAGTTTACCTAGGTTAGCTCCGATATGATCCATTTTACCTATGTTAGCTCCAATATGATCCATTTTAGCTAGGTTAGCTCTAAAATGATCCATTTTACCTACATCAGCTAAAAAATGGCATAATTACTTATGTTAGCACAAAAATGACCTATACTTACCTTTATTTCCTCCAAATTGACATAGTAAGCTTAGTTAGCTAAAAATGACATAATTATGTATGTAAGCTCTAAAATGACACAAATAAGGAATGAGAAGAAGAAAAACAAGGAAGAGGAGAAGAAAAAAGAGAAGAAAAAGAAAGAATAAAAGAAGAAGAATGAGAAGGAAAAGGGTAAAAACCTTCTTCTTCTTCTTCTTCTTCTTCTAGTCTTCTTCTTCTTCTAGTCTTCTAGTCTTCTTCTTCTTCTTCTTCTTCTTCTTCTTCTAACTTGCTTACTCCCATTTTTGCAGATTTGATTCACTTCATGGAAGTTGGATTGATGGTCTGCTAGTTTTAGTTTCTGTTTTGATTTTGTGTTGATAAACAATGTAAGTTGAATAACTCCGTGAAACTGTGTATGTATGTTGATGAACTCCGTGAAACTGTGTATGTATTGGACATTTTAATACCCTATGTGTTTTGTTGCGTTGATGGACTGCTAGATGATGGATACATGGGCTATGTTTGAGGTTGAAACTATATATATAATTTATGTCTTTTGAAAATGCAAGGATATAACAAAAAATAGAAAAAAACATGGGCTATACAGGATCTTTGCCATCAACCAGTAGATGGCAAAGCTGCCACGTGGCAGCTACCTGTGCAGCCTAGGACACTAGCTGGCCTATTTGGTTACTTTGCCGTCTGCTAGCGGACGGCAAAGAGCGTTGCACCTTTGCCTTCTGTCAGTTGACGGCATCGCTTGACACGTGGCAGCACCTGGGGGCTCGCCTATTTCGATATGATACCGTCCGCTGGCGGACGACAAATGTGCGATTGTCTTTGCCGTTTGCCAGCGGACGGCAAAACACGCCGTTAACCCCTTAACGGACCTAACCTGGAACTTGTGCCGTTTGGGCTCTTTGCCGTCCGCTGGCGGACGGCAAAGAGCGTTTCATCTTTGCCTTCCGTTAGCAGACGGCAAAGAGCCCTTCGTCATAGTCTATTCAGCCGGACCTGTTGCCGTCCGCTGGCAGATGGCAAAGGCCTTTGCCGTCAGCCATGCATGCCTTTGTTGTCAGCCATGGCAGACGGCAAAGTGCCTGATTCCTGTAGTGCATGGGGGGGAAGATCAGCCTCTATGGATGCTTACTGAAAACAGAAAATTCTCAATTAAATCTTTATACTCTTTTATGATCAATGATGGAGTGGGATTTCCACACAAATTTTTGTGGAAAACTAACATTCTATCAAAGATTAAAATGTTCTTTTGGCTTTTGACCAGAAGAAGCATTCTGCCAAAAGATAACTTGATTAGGAAAGGGTGGAAAGGACCAAAAGAGTGTGTGTACTGTGGAAAGGAAGAAAACATTGACCACTTATTCTTTGAATGCTCGGCAGCCAGATTGGTCTGGAGCCTGATTAAATGTGCCTTTGATCTTAGACGTAGCCCGATTAATCTCAATGATTACTTGGGAGGGTGGCTGAAAATATTTAAGAAACCAGAGAAAAAAATAGTTTTGGTGGGGAGTGTTGTTGTTTTCTGGGCTCTCTGGAAATGTAGAAATGATATAATCTTCAGATTGAGAAAAATTCATGATCTGATAATTTTCATTCGTCTGATCTGCAATTGGATTGTTGATTGGTCGATTTTGCAGAGAAAAAAGCCGGAGGAAAGACTACTGCAGCTGGGAGCAAAACTAATCGAGCGGTTGGCATGTGAGATATACAAGGCAACGCAGGAGTGGAGGCTGGGAGTTCGGCGACTGGAGGGCTAACCAGCGAAGGAAAAAAACTGGCCTTCCTCTCTCTGATTTGTTTGACTTGTAATCTTGAACTTGCGGGAGAATAACTAGCTGGCGATGGATGTATGCGATGCATCCCCCCTTTTGTAATCCTGTGCGGCAGTAGTTAGAACTTAGCTCGTAATGTAGCCTTGATGTGCATGTGATGGAACCTGCTGGGATCTCGACTTTGTTGCTCGCTTTTGGTTTCATTAATGAAATCGGAGGGAAACCTCTTTTATTCTAAAAAAAATTATGTGTGTTCCTTGTTGGCTACATACGCCCAGGGTGCCGTGAGAAGAAAATACCGTCATTCTCTTCATCACAATCTCTTGCTTTTTTTCCAGTGAATCATCACTATCTCTTGCTGATTGTACTTATTTCCCAAGTCCACGCTATAGGAGGCCACTGGAATATTCCTAGTTGTTCTAATGAATTTTCCACCCCCAAGTTAACTTATTGGTCACTAAGAACAGAGAACACTAATACTAATAATACTGATGCTACAATCCTTCATAATCAACAGTAAGGAGTAGAGATCAGACTCACAACACGCAACAAAGTCATTGTAGTTAAACAAAGCTGCTGAAAAAATTATCAGAATGCCACGTCAAGCCTGAGATCAGCCAGAAGATTCATAAGATGTAACAAACCTGGACGACATAATTTCCATAGTGTCTTGTGCCAACATGCATACAGACTGCAATATTTCAGCCATAACAATTTGCTGTGTTTTTCAAACACAAGCAACTTCAATCCCATCAAGCGGACAGAAAATTAAGATCTCTTTTCAATGTGATCCAGCAACCTACCAGGTGTTGCTACTAAAATTGGAAAAGGGAAAAAAATCCACAATACATATAGGTCAACCCAACAGTTAGCAGTTTCACCTTGTTTTTTAGTAGCTTGGTAAATGCTCCAAACCCTGCATCCTGCTGTCTGGTAGCTCTCCCTCTCTAATCAATCTTGCATCCTTTCTGTACCTTGTCATTCCCAATCGTGCAACAATCCTTTTATGTTCTTATAAGTACAAACAAGTGAGGTCTAGGCCCTGAAGCACTGACCCACTGAATAAAAGATTATTCGGAAAAGATCAACCCATTTGGGGTCACCATTACTTAGTTGGTCACCCATTTTATAATCAGACTATCTGCTCTTCTCCGGCTCATAAAGTTGCACCAGTTCACTAGCAAAAACAAATTCAGTTCATCTATATGTATGTATGTTGGAAGATGTATATGTGCTCTGTGTTAAGCAGCAGTAGGAGTCAAAAATTTTGGTGTTAAACCTACTGTATTCCAACTTCTCTATGGTTTATAAACTATACTAGCCATAGATGCATCAAAATAAGCAAACAACACACGAAAAACAAAATCTGTAAAAAACAGAACAGTCTGTAGCAATCTGTAACTAACACAAACTTCTGGAACTTTAAAAATCCTACCCAAATATGAAGTCCTGGACAATTTGTCTATTGATCAGCAGCAAAAAGAATCAACGCAAAAGCACATTTCCATGATTTAACAAAACTAAATTCGTGCGTGCAAAGTTTCTGTTTTTCAGCAGAATCAAATCAACTATCATCATAGGTTATCCTATAGGTTCTATTTGGCACAAACACTAATTAAAAGATAAAAACACATCTAAGCAGAAGGTAGATGCAAAATTTATTACTAAACAGGAACAAAAACAAAAAACACAAAGAAAATTGGGTTGCCTCCCAACTAGCGCTATCGTTTAACGCCCCTAGCTAGGCATAAAAGCGAAGATAGATCTAAGTAGTGCCATCTTTGGCACTAAATTCATAAGTAGCCTGCATGATAGATTCATAAGGTAATTTGACTTTCTTTCTTGGAAAGTGCTCCATGCCTTTCTTTAATGGAAATTGGAGTCTAATATTCCCTTCCTTCATATCAATAATCACGCCAATCATTCTAAGAAAAGGTCTACCAAGAATAATAGGGCAAGAAAGATTGCAATCTATATCAAGAACGATAAAATCTACGGGCACCAAATTTCTATTTGCAACAATGAGAACATCATTGATCCTTCCCATTGGCTTTTTAATGGTGGAATCCGTAAGGTGCAAATTTAAAGAGCAATCATCAAGATCATGGAAACCTAGAATAACACATAAAGTTTTCGAAATCATGGAAACACTAGCACCCAAATCACACAAAGCAAAACACTCATGATCTTTAATTCTAATCTTTATAGTAGGTTCCCACTCATCATTAAGTTTTCTAGGTATAGAAACTTCCAAATTAAGTTTTTCATCATAAGATTGCATCAAGGCATCAATGATATGTTTGGTAAAAGCTTTATTTTGACTATAAGCATGAGGAGAATTAACAACGGATTGCAACAAGGAAATACAACCTTCTAAAGAAGAATTATCATAATCAAATTCCTTGAAATCCGAGATAGTGGGTTCAATGCTATTTAAAGTCGTGACCTCTCCAATCCCACTTTTACCAAATTTAGCATCAAAGATCTAAAAACTCCGAATTCTTGGGACGCCTTCTAGGTAAAGTTGACTCATCTCCAGTCCCATTATTATCAAGATTCATATTGCAAAACAAAGATCTAATAAGAGACACATCAATAACTTTAAGATCTTCATCATTATTTTCATGGAAACTAGAACAACACGCCTTTACAAAGAAATCTTTCTTAGCACACAATCTAGCGGTTCTTTCCATGCACTCATCAATGGAAATTCTCATGGCTTTGAGGGACTCATTGATATCATGCTTACGAGGAGAAGATCTAAGTTTAAGAGAATCAACATCAAACGAAAGTCTATCAACGTTCCTAGCCAAATCATCAACTTTGAGCAATTTTCCTTCAAGCAAAGCATTAAAATTCTTTTGAGAGATCATAAATTCTTTTACACTATTCTCAAAATCAGAGGGGACCTTATTAAATTTACCATAAGAATTATTGTAGGAATTTCCATAATTATTAGAGGAATTACTAGGGAACGGTCTAGCATTAAAGTTTCCTCTATAAGCATTGTTTCCAAAACTATTCCTACCAACAAAATTCACATCCATAGATTCATTATTATTCTCAATCAAAGTAGACCAAGGCATATCATTGGGATCAAGAGGAGTATTTTTAGTAGCAAACAATTTCATAAGTTCATCCATCTTTCCACTCAAAACATTGATTTCTTCTATAGCATGCACTTTTTACTAGAAGATCTTTAGGTATGCCATTGAGAATAATTAGCCATAATATTATCAAGAAGTTTTGTAGCATCTCCTAACATGATTTCCATAAACGTGCCTCCCGCGGCCGAATCTAAGAGATTTCTAGAAGCAAAGTTCAAACCGGCATAAATTTTTTGTATGATCACCCATAAATTCAAACCATGAGTAGGGCAATTGCGAATCATCAATTTCATTCTTTCCCAAGATTGGGCAACATGCTCATGATCAAGTTGTTTAAAATTCATAATATCATTCCTAAGAGTGATAATTTTAGCGGGAGGAAAATATTTAGAGATAAAAGCATCTTTGCACTTGTTCCAAGAATCAATACTATTTTTAGGCAAAGACGAAAACCAAACTTTAGCACGATCTCTAAGTGAAAACAGAAATAACTTCAATTTAACAATATTGTTATCCGTATCTTTCTTCTTTTGCATATCACACAAATCAATAAAGTTGTTTAGATGAGTAGCGGCATCTTCACCAGGAAGGCCGGTGAATTGATCTTTCATAACAAGATTCAGGAAAGCAGTATTGATTTCACAAGACTCAACATCATTAAGAGGAGCAATCGGAGTACTAAGGAAATCATTATTATTGGTATTCGAGAAATCACACAATTTGGTATTATCTTGCGCCATGGAAACAAGTAATCCAACACACAAGCAAACAGAAAAAGGCAAGCGAAAGAGAGAGGAGGAGATTGGGAAAGAGAGGGCAAATAAAACGGCAAGGGTGAAGTGGGGGAGAGGAAAACGAGAGGCAAATGGCAAATAATGTAAATGTGAGGGAGATGAGTTTGTGATGGGTACTTGGTATGTCTTGACTTGAGCGAAGACCTCCCCGGCAACGGCGCTAGAAATCCTTCTTGCTACGTCCTGAGCTTGCATTGGCTTTCCTTGAAGAGGAAAGGGTGATGCAGCAATAGTGGCATAAGTATTTCCCTCAGTTTTTGAGAACCAAGGTATCAATCCAGTAGGAGGCTCCTCAAAAGTCCCACGCACCTACACAAACAAACAAAGAACTCACAACCAACGCAATAAAGGGGTTGTCAATCCCTTCACGACCACTTGCGAAAGTGAGACCTGATAGAGATAGTATGATAAGATAAATATATTTTTGGTATTTTATAATATAGATGCAAAAAGTAAAGATGCAAATAAAAGTAGATTGAAAGCAAATATGATAAGAGATAGACCCGGGGGCCAAGGTTTTACTAGAGGCTTCTCTCAAGATAGCATAAGTATTACAGTGGGTGAACAAATTATTGTCAAGCAATTGATAGAAAAGCGAATAATTATGAGATTATCTAGGCATGATCATGTATATAGGCATCATGTCCGTGACAAGTAGACCGACTCCTGCCTGCATCTACTACTATTACTCCACACATCGACCGACTCCTGCCTGCATCTAGAGTATTAAGTTCACAAAGAACAGAGTAACGCATTAAGCAAGATGACATGATGTAGAGGGATAAACTCATGCAATATGATATAAACCCCATATTTTTATCCTCGATGGCAACAATATAATATGTGCCTTGCAACCCTTTACATCCTTTGGGTAAGGACACCGCAAGATTGAACCCAAAGCTAAGCACTTCTCCCATGGCAAGAAAGATCAATCTAGTAGGCCAAACCAAACTGATAATTCGAAGAGACTTGCAAAGATAACTCAATCATACATAAAAGAATTCAGAGAAGATTCAAATATTATTCATAGATAAACTTGATCATAAACCCACAATTCATCGGATCTCAACAAACACACCACAAAAAGAGTTTACATCGAATAGATCTCCACAAGAGAGGGGGAGAACATTGTATTGAGATCCAAAAAGAGAGAAGAAGCCATCTAGCTAATAACTATGGACCCGTAGGTCTATGGTAAACTACTCACAACTCATCGGAGGGGCTATAGTGTTAATGTACAAGCCCTCCATGGTCGGTTCCCCCTCCGGCAGAGCGCCGACGAAGGCTCCAAGATGGGATCTCATGGATACAGAAGGTTATGGCGGTGGAAATTGTGTTTCGTTGGCTCCCTGGATGTTTTCGCGGTACGTAGGCACATATAGGAGGAAGAAGTACGTCGGTGGCCGCCCGAGGGGCCCACGAGACAGTGGGGCGCGCCCTGTAGGGGGGTGCGCCCTACCCTCTCGTGGCCACCTCGGATGCTTCTTGACTTGCACTCCAAGTCATCTGGATCACATTCATTCCAAAAATCACGCTCCCGAAGGTTTCATTCCTTTTGGACTCCGTTTGATATTCCTTTTCTTCAAAATACTGAAATAGGCAAAAAAAAACAGCAATACGGGCTGGGCCTCCGGTTAGTAGGTTAGTCCCAAAAATGATATAAATGTGTAAAATAAAGCCCATAAGCATCCAAAAGGGGTAATATAATTGTCACAGCCTGGTTTTTGCCCTCTTTTCTTTGCTTGATTTTCAGGTGAGTTGATTTTGGATTTAGAGTTTTGAATCATTCCATTTGGACTTAACCACTTGGGTATCCCTCGATTTTCACCCAAGTGTTCCCTATCTTCCTCAAAGCCATCATTTCACCCCTCGCCAACCTAACAATATTGCTTGGAATATTTTTCTTAAATGAAAAATATTCATTTTTGCCTCCAAAACCCTAGCTAACTCCTTGAGCTCCAAAGCAACCCTAATTTCTCTTGCCCGAAAATCTTGAGAAAAATCCCAAATATTCTTTGGACCCTAGGGCACATTTCTGAGAAATATTTCACCACTCTTTGGAATATTTTGGCTACAGAAAATAAAATCACTTTTGGGCTGAAATGGTAGTTTCTACAGCAACTACCTTTTTACTAGCTCCAATGTAGCTGGTTTTCACTGAGCTTATTTACCTTAGTAGAGACAGTAAAACCCCAAAGCTCACCCCTTGAATCCCTCTGGTTTGACCACAGTAACTCCCCAAAGTTTCGATCTGTCCAGTAACTTAACCACATCACCATTTTACTTCTACTGCACCTGGAACCAAACCTAGCCATGGTAACACCTTTGTTTACTACGGACTACACGCCAGACATCCTTGTTAGTGTGTAGGTGGCCTGATGTCAAGGTCCACGCGGTAACCGCATTCGTCCGAGCATGCTGGCATGCCAAACGTGCGCTCTGCGCGTCGCCAGCACCTCTGTTGAGCGTGTGCTCGCTGCTCGGCCGGCCAGAGCTCGCCACCCCTCGCCACCATCCTCGCCTCCACCTCCATAACTCCACCCTGCCGCTCGCCGACGCTGGAGCTCGCCGCAGCGAGCACGGGCACGGTCCGGCCAACGGCACAGTGCGCCCGCGCGCGCACTGTGTTCGTCTCTTTCCCCCTTGTTCCTGTGCTCGTCCACGCCCATGTACAGTGGTTGCGTGACCTCCGTCGCCTTCTCCATCGCCTTCTGGCACCGTTCGTCATCGGGCGCCGGGGACAGGTGTCCTCCGGAGGAGCCCGAGCCCTCCTTGCCGCATCGCCTATAAAGCCCCCCGCAGCCTCCTAGAGCATCGCAACCTACTCCCACTCCCTCCTAGAGCCAGTAGAAGCCGCAGCCCGGCCGGGCAGGCCGCGAGCTGCCGTCCCAGAGCCGAGCTCGCTGGCGATCCCCTCTGGATCGTTCCCGTAGCTCCGGCCTCTCCCAAGCCGAGGCGACCCCGCCAGGGCCTCCGCCTTTTTTCTGTGAAGCCAACGCACCAAGCTAGGGCCCCTGGAGCCGCCCCAAGCTGCCGTCTTATTCAACTCCGGCAACCTCCGCCCTCTGTCGCCGCTGGAGAGGTCAAATCCGACACCGTCCGGCCATCGTTAGTCACGCTACGGGTACGGGCAGGTGCGCAATCGCCTTCTCTGTCGATCCCTCCCTCTGGTTTACCTCCAAGAAGTCTCATCGCTGGCATGAGCTCCGGCAAATCGCCGTTCCTCTCTGTTTCCATCTCCCCTCCCTCCGGCTTGACTAGCGGGGCCCGCTAGTCAGCCACTCATTACGCGCATGAAGCGGTATGAGTGGTGGCGCCCCGGGAGATTACGCCTTCGACATCACCCCCTCTGTTTATTATTTCCAAATTCATTTAAATTCCAGGAGACTTCAAATGGCCATAAGTTTTTTATCTACAAGTCCAAATGCAGTGATTCTTTTTGCATCATGTTCTGTGTCCAAAAAACTAACAGCACCCAAAAGATGGGATTTTTCCTTGATGTCTAGATTTTCTGGCAATTTTCAGAATGTTTCTTGATATTTTCTTTTTGTGGTTTTGAATATTTTTCAGCAGAGCCAGCTTGTCTTGAGGATCACGAGGAGCTTTGTGAACCTCATCAGTACTAAGGCAAGCCACAGTAACATTTTCATGGTGCCACTTCAATATTTATGATTTTTATACTTAAACTTATGAATATTGATGCATTTAAAGTAGTTATATAATAAATATATTATGTTATATGCTTGTTATGTTAAAGTACTTGAACTTTAGAATGTTTGTAGTAAATAATGTTGGCAAGATAAGGAGAACTTAGTTGCAAGTGAGAAATAAATAATATGGTCATAAAGTTTGATGAGTAGTTTAAATATTATTTTTGCATGATGAATAATGATGATAATGCTAGAAATGGTTCTGGTATAAGTAAAGTGAGATTTTAACCAGTATGGTAGCATGAGTTGATGATGGCTTCGTGGGAGCGTGTTTGGTGCAGTTATTTGCAGGTTATGTGATGCATATGTTAAGTGATACGTGGTATGGAAGTATGACACTGGTTACTTTTGTTTCACATTAAGTTGAACCTGATTAATAATTCAACTTGAAAATGTTGTTGACCGGGTCGTGGTGCCGCTAAAATGAGTCTTTCCCAGTGTAACCACATTTGCAGGTATGGGACGGCCTTAATGCGTTTCATTGTCGTGCCTCTGGCCGGTGCCTCCATTTAGGGAAGGTTATGGGCGTGCTGTACCCTGGCCCGGTAGGCAAGCATAACCTTGTGAGCCCGTTGTTAAGTTAATTTTGGTACTGGGTCCCAGAGTGGATCGTGGCCATGACGGTGGTCGAGGTGTCTGGAGGTAGACACGGGGCCACCCAGGACTAGCCCGTTGGGGTCTGAGTCGAAAGGGCCGGGAGAGTGTCATGACAATGAAATGGTTTCGTCGAAACGCTGTTGGTCCACCCGAATGGGAGTGCGAGGCCATGGGTTTCGTAGTGTGGGTACAGTGTACTAACCTCTGCAGAGTGTTTTTAATCTATTGATAGCCGAGTCCATGGTTACGGACACGCTCGAAAGTAGGGTACACCATGGGTCAACACTTAATAAATATGCACACTAAATTGCACTAAGGATGGCAGTGAGGCCATCATGTTGAGTTGGCCATGAGTTGGTCGGGTGGTGATCGTCGTAAGGATCACGAGTATGTTTTTGGTAATATCATGTTTTATTGGTCACATCTGGTAAGCAAGTCGGGAGAATGAGTACCTGTTGAGCACAGTCACAACATGTTGGATATAGGGTTGCATTGTTGATTATTTGGATAAATATCATGATATTGTCTGTCATCTTGTTTATGCTTATTGTGAGCTTGCAAGTACATTCAATATACTGACCTAGCGTGTCATGCCAGATTTCAGGAAAGTCCTGTTGGAAAGGAGTGCTGTCCGAGTCTAGACCGTGTCCCCGTCGGTGTCCTTGTGCTATGGAGTCCTGCTACAACGTTGTTCCGGTGCCGAGTAGTTGTCATGATCGAGGCCCCTTTATGTTCACTAAATAATGTACATATTCAGCCGCACCGTGTGTGCCGCTTGGCCTCGCTAACTGTTGTAATATGAACTATGTTCCGATAGCATGAACAAAGCGGTTGTTTTCTGTGCCATGTTGTTGTGTGTTGCCAGAAGACAAGGTCTCTAGGCTGGCAATGCAAGGTAAACCGGTCGCTCTGAGTCGGGGTGCCACAACGCTTGGTATCAGAGCCCCGCTGACTGTAGGCCACGCTAGACTAAGCCGACTAGACGCTAGATATGAGTTGTAGCTGAGTGTCGGTAATAACTGTAGTTGGTTGTTGCATTGCTTGCACTGATTATATTTTTCTATGCTAACCTGCTAATGGTTGTGAGTGTAGATGGCTCCGATGCTGTATTCGTGCCAATTGCAGCTGATGCCGTACACGTCGCCGCATCTCCTTCGTCACGTGTGGCGTCGACTGTACCCTCACAGAGACGATCCAGTCTATGGTGTGTACCGAGAGCGCCTAGCTGACTCAGTGTATGAGTATCGCGCCGTGGTTACTCTGCGCACCAGTTCCTACTCCGGCTCTTACACTCGTACCTCTCGTAGGGGCTATGCTTCTTCCGCTTCTCAGGTTGTCTAGTTTGCTGCATTCGAGGTACTTGTTGAGCTCCGCTACAACGAGGTCCAGATGCAGAATCATCCAGGTTTCCATTACAACCCTTCTCTCCACGATAATGGTCGTGTCCGTTTCCCTATCATTGATCCGGAGTCTGATAGTGTAGCTAGCCATCTTTCTCGCTATATCACCGCTAGCTATCTTTTGATCTACGAGCTGGCTCATGAGCTGAGTCGTGCCCGTACTGCTTTAGCCTCTACTTTAGTCTCTGCTCGCTCAACCACTACTTATCCATCTGTAGGATTCATTCCCTACGTTCCTGCCAGTTCTAGATCCCCTATTTCTCCGGTTACTCCCCCTGCAAAGTGGGTTTCACTCATCGCCACTCCTGCAGCCCCGATGATCCACCCTCCACCTGCCCCAGAGGGAGAGCCCTCGACGCAGCGTCACTATTAACCCGGAGTCTCCGTTAACCCCGTCAGTTCTGGATCCGAGTCTGCTTCAGGAGAGGACCCCGCAGCGCCAGCCGAGCAGTAGAGCTTTCAAGTATTCGCAGTCATCGGGATGGATCGGAGTACGGATGTAGTCGTACGAGTTATGATGTTTCATGTATGAGGGTAGTTGGACCTGGCATGTTTTTATCTTTCATGTATGCGTCTATGTATAATTATGTTGGACTTTATTTTATTCACCGTATTTTCTTCGTCTTTTCGGTTTCGCTTGGTTTTTGTTGCTGGCTTCTCCCTAGTTTTTGTTGAATGCTTCTCATCTCGGTTGCGTTGACTTGGGAAAAATCATATTAGGATGACACGGGGAGGCTGCAGTAGCAACATTCGCGAGGGTTCTCCTGTTCGGCATTCTGCATGACAGGCAGGACAATCACCCGAGCCGTACGTTCCACCACCGCCTCCACCGCCAAATCCGCCCTCCACCGAGCAAATTATGCGTATGTTCGAGGAATGATGAAACAATGATCTAATGGAAATATTCAGAAGTATTCAAGCAATGGTTGGACAGAATGGAAATCAGCCCGCCCCTCACTCCAAGCTATCTGATTTTCAAAGGACTAAGCCTCCTAGTTTCAGTCAGGCCATTGATCCCTTGGATGCAGATGATTGGTTAAGAACTATGGAAAAGAAACTTGAGGTTGCTCGAACGGATGCAGAGGATAAAGTTCCATTTGTAACACCTTACCTGGAAGGCGCTGCTGCTATATGGTGGGAAAATGAGAAAGCCATAGGGACTGAGAATGAAGCAATTACCTGGTCAAGATTCAAGGAGCAATTCCGGAAATATCACATCCCTGTGGGAATTATGAAGACTAAGCAGCGTGAATTTCTCGCGCTCCTCCAAGGAAGTTAGTCAGTGGGAGAATATTTGTAGAAATTCAATCACCTGTCATGTTACTCTCGATATGACGTGGCCACTGAAGAAAGGAAGATGGACTGATTTCTTGGTGGATTAAACCCCCAACTGTTATGTGCTCTCAGTGTGTTCGATTTTCCAGATTTCCAAACCCTGGTGAACAAGGCTTTCATTGCTGAAAGGGAACACAAGCTCGTGTCAGATATTAAGTCTGCCCATAATGATCACAAGCGCAAGTTTGAGCCCAAGAAGGAAATGCAACCAGTGCAGAAGGTTCGTACCTGGCAGCCAACTCCGGTGGCGTACCGGCCTAGTTGGCAACAAAATGTTAACAAGACCACCACCCAAGTCAAGAATGACGTGCTCAACCCAGTTATGGAGAATCGCCTGTGCAACAATTCCTGTTATAGTTGTGGGCAAACCGGACATTATGCCAAACAGTGTCCCAAGAACAACCGGACCAATGCTACGTTCAAGCCTCAAATCCATTATTTGGAAGCCGGTCCAAGTCAGCACGACGTCACAGGATAAGTTCATCATATTTCAGCCGACGAAGCCCAAGAAAATCCCGAAGTCGTCATTGGTATGTTCCCTGTTAATAACATACCTGCAGTAATTTTATTTGACTCTGGGGCTTCCCACTCTTTTATTTCTCGGAGTTTTGTTGCCCAAAACAAATTTCCCTGTTCACTTTTGGGCAAGAATATGCTGGTACAAACCCCGGATCTCTTATTCAAAGAAATCTTGGATGCCACAATCTGGAAGTCAGTATCAACGGAATCCGTTTCCCAATGTCTTTGATACTTATTGAGTCTGATAAATTGGATGTTATCTTGGGTATGAATTGGCTGACTCAGTACCAAGTATGCATAAATTGTGCGACCCGAGAAGTCAACTTGACCGGACAAGATGGACAAGCTACCAAGTTTATTGCTCATAGAAGCATACCCTCCAAGGAAATGGTTTTTACAGCAATAGCAGAAATGGAATTAATTCCGGTGGTCAGTGAGTTTCCCGATGTATTTCTAGAAGAACTGCCAGGCATGCCACCTGACCGAGAGCTTGAGTTTGCAATAGAACTTGTGCCCGGAACCACACCAATACACAAGAAGTATTATCGAATGCCGTCATCCGAATTGGTGGAGCTAAAGAAACATCTCGATGAAATCGTCCAAAAAGGATATATCCGCCCCAGTTCCTCGCCATGGGGATCACCCGCTATTTTTGTGGACAAGAAAGATGGCAGCCTTCGTATGTGTGTGGACTACCAACAGTTGAACGATGTCACGATCAAAAACAAATACCCTCGGCCAAGAACTGATGATTTGTTTGATCAGCTCAGTGGAGCCAAGGTGTTCTCAAAGATTGATTTGCGGACTGGATATTAACAGCTCAAAATTAAAAAGGAGGATACTCCCAAGACCGCGTTCACCACTTGCTACGGTCTCTATGAATATACCGTCATGTCCTTCGGCCTCACCAACGCACCCGCGTTCTTCATGCACATGATGAACAAAGTATTCATGGATTTCCTTGATAAGTTTGTGGTCGTCTTCATCGATGATATACTTATTTACTCAAGAAGTGAAGAAGAGCATAAAGGACACCTCTGCGCAGTGTTACAACGCCTCCGTGAGCACCAGGTATACGCCAAATTCAGTAAATGTGAGTTTTGACTCAAGCAAGTTGGATTCCTCGGGCATGTGCTATCCGCTGAAGATATAGCCGTGGACCCAAGCAAAGTAAAAGATGTGCTTGATTGGTTGCCACCCACCACCGTGTCTCAGATCCGGAGTTTTCTTGGATTAGACGGATACTACCATTGTTTCATTGAAGGGTTCTCCAAGATTGCTAAGCCCATGATGGAGCTGCTTCAAAAGGATAAGAAGTTTGAATGGACGTCAGGCTGTGAGAAAAGTTTCACCGAGTTAAAGAAACGCTTAACAACTATGCCAGTATTAATACTTCCAGATATCTACCGCAGCTTTGACGTATATTGCGACGCTTCCCGGCAAGGACTTGGGTGCGTGCTTATGCAAGATGGCAAGGTAGTAGCTTATGCCTCACGGCAGCTACAACCCCATGAAGGAAATTACCCCACTCATGATTTGGAATTGGCTGCGGTAGTACATGCTTTAAAAATTTGGAGACACTACCTCATTGGAAAAAGGTGCCAAATTTTTACCGATCACAAAAGTCTCAAATACACATTTACTCAGCCGGATTTAAATCTACGTCAGCGAGGATGGCTGGAGTTGGTCAAGGACTATGATCTTGGAATAAATTATCATCCGGGAAAGGCCAACGTGGTTGCCGATGCACTCAGTCGAAAGCCCGTCAGTTTAAACGTCATGTTGGAATCTCTGCCTTCCAAACTTACAGAAGAAATTGCTCAGCTCAACCTAGTCTTAGTTGAGGCTGGCCTTGCAAATATCCTGACAGTTACCCCTACTCTTGAGGAAGAAATCCGTAAGGCCCAGTCAGGCGATGCCGGTCTGCAGAAACGCATCAAGTCATCCAATTTCTCGAAGGATCAGTGCGGTACCCTCCGATTCAGGGGAAGGATTTGTGTGCCTAATCAAGCTGACCTAAAGCAGAAAATTTTGTCGGAAGCCCACGAATCCTCGTATTCAATCCACCCTGGAGGTACTAAAATGTATGAAGACCTTCGACAAATATTTTGGTGGGATGGAATGAAGAAAGACATTTCTTATTTCGTGGCCTGTTGCGACATATGCAACAAAGTTAAGGCAGAATATCAGAAGCCAGCCGGACTTCTCCAACCACTGCCCGTGTCACAATGGAAATGGGATGATGTCTGTATGGATTTCATCACAGGATTACCCAGGACCCGACAAGGCAATAATGCGATCTGGGTCATAGTGGATACATTAACCAAGGTGGCCCACTTCCTCCCAGTCAAAACCTCATACCAAGCAGATGAGCTTGCCCGACTGTATGTATCCAGGATTTTCAGTTTAGATGGAGTTCCCCGAACCATCACTTCTGACCGAGGTTCACTTTTCACCTCTGCTTTCTGATCCCGTCTCCATCAGGCCCTCGGAACGAAATTGAAATACAGTACCGCTTATCATCCTCAGACGGATGGGCAAACGGAAAGAGTAAATCAGATACTCAAAGATATGCTCCGAGCCTGTGTTTTGGCCCAAGGACCACAATGGGAAGATTGCTTGCCGTACGCCGAGTTCTCGCATAACAATGGGTTCCAGACCAGTTTAAAGATGTCACCATATGAAGCTTTGTATGGCCGTAAGTGCCGCACTCCATTAAATTGGTCTCAAACCGGAGATAGCCGTATTTTCAGAACAGATATTATGCTGGAAGCCGAAAAGCAAGTCAAGGAGATCCGAGACAGATTACAACTGGCCAAATCGCGACAGAAAAGTTATTACGATGCAAAGCACCGGCAGATCAGTTTTGAACCCGGAGAACATGTCTACCTTCAAGTCACACCCATGAAAGGAATAAAAAGGTTCCAAACCCGTGAAAAATTGGCACCCAGGTTTATTGGTCCATTTCCCATCATGACGCGAGTAGGTGCTGTGGCATATTAGTTGGAGCTGCCCCCTGAACTGTCAGACGTGCACAATGTGTTCCACGTTTCACAACTGCGATGGTGCATCTCACCACCCGAGAAGAAGACCGATTTGGCAGAAATAGAGCTGGCAAAGGATTTGACCTACGAAGAGAGGCCAGTGAAAATTTTGGATGAGATGGAAAGGGTCACTCGCAGTAAGTCACGAAAGTTTTACAAGGTTCAATGGATGCATCATACCGAGTCAGAATCAACCTGGGAATCAGAAGAATTTCTAAGGACATGTTATCCAGCATGGTTTTCCCAAGCAACCGAATCTCGAGGACGAGATTCATTCTAAGTGGGGGTGGTTTGTCACAGCCTGGTTTTTGCCCTCCTTTCTTTGCTTGATTTTCAGCTGAGTTGATTTTGGATTTGGAGTTTTGAATCATTTCATTTGGACTTAACCACTTGGGTATCCCTTGATTTTCACCCAAGTGTTCCCTCTCCTCCTCAAGGCCATCATTTCACCCCTGGCCAACCCAACAATATCGCTTGGAATATTATTCTTAAATGAAAAATATTCATTTTTGCCTCCAAAACCCTAGCTAACTCCTTGAGCTCCAAAGCAACCCTAATTTCTCTTGCCCCAAAAATCCTGAGAAAAATCCCAAATATTCTTTGGACCCTAGGGCACATTTCTGAGCAAAAATATTTCACCACTCTTTGGAATATTTTGGCTACAGAAAATAAAATCACTTCTGGGCTGAAATGGTAGTTTCTACAACAACTACCTTTTTACTAGCTCCAATGTAGCTGGTTTTCCCTGAGCTTATTTACCTTAGTAAGAGACAGTAAAACCCCAAAGCTCATCCCTTGAATCCATGTGGTTTGACCACAGTAACTCCCCAAAGTTTTTGTCCAGTAACTTAACCTCATCACCATTTTACTTCTACTGCACCTGGAACCAAACCGAGCCACGGTAACACCTTAGTTTACTAAGGACTACATGCCAGACATCCTTGTTAGTGCGTAGGTGGTCTGATGTCACGGTCCATGTGGTGACCGCGTTCGTCCGAGCGTGCTAGCATGCCAAACGCGTGCTCTGCGTGTCGCCAGCGCCTCTGTTAAGCGCGTGCTCGCTGCTCGGCCAGCCAGAGCATGCCACCCCTCCCCACCATCCTCGTCTCCACCTCCATAACTCCACCCTGCCGCTCGCCAACGTCGAAGCTCGCTGCAGCGAGCACGGGCACGGTCCGGCCAACAACACAGTGTGCATGCACTGTGTTCATCTCTTTCCCCCTCGTTCATGTGCTCGTCCACGCCCGCGTATAGTGGCTGCGTGACCTCCGTCGCCTTCTCCATCGCCTTCTAGCACTGTTCTTCGCCCGAGCCCTCCTCGCCGCCCCACCTATAAAAGCCCCCCTCCGCAGCCTCCTGGAGCATCGCAACCTACTCCCACTCCCTCTTAGACCAGTAGAAGCCGCAGCCCGGCCGGGCAGGCCGCGGGCTGCCGTCCTAGAGCCGAGCTCGCCGGCGATCCCCTCTGGATCGTTCCCGCAGCTCTGGCCTCTCCCAAGCTGAGGCAACCCCGCCAGGGCCTCCACCTCTCCTCCGTGAAGCCAACGCACCAAGCTAGAGCCCCTGGAGCCGCCCCAAGCCGCCGTCTTCTTCAACTCCGGCAACCTCCACCCTCTGTCGCCGCTAGAGAGGTCAAATCTGACACCGTCCGGCCACCGTTAGCCACGCTACGGGTACGGGCAGGTGCGCAATCGCCTTCTCCGTTCATCCCTCCCTCTAGTTTGCCTCCAAGAAGTCTCATCACCGGCGTGAGCTATGGCGAATCGCCGTTCCCCTCTGTTTCCCTCTCCCCTCCCTTCGGCCTGACTAGCAGGGCCCGCTAGTCAGCCACTTATTACGCGCGCGAAGCGGTATGAGTGGTGGCGCCCCGGGAGATTACGCCTTCGACGTCACCCCCCTCTGTTTATTATTTCCAAATTCATTTAAATTCTGGGAGACTTCAAATGGCCATAACTTTTTATCTACAAGTCCAAATGCAGTGATTCTTTTTGCATCGTGTTCTGTGTCCAAAAATCTAATAACACGCAAAAGATGGGATTTTTCCTTGCTGTCAAGATTTTCTGGCAATTTTCAGAAGGTTTCTTGATATTTTCTTTTTGTGGTTTTGAATATTTTTCAGCAGAGCCAGCTTGTCTTGAGGATCACCAGGAGCTTTGTGAACCTCATCAGTACTAAGGAAAGCCACAGTAACATTTTCATGGTGCCACTTCAATATTTATGATTTTTATACTTAAACTTATGAATATTGATGCATTTAAAGTAGTTATATAATAAATATATTCTGTTATATGCTTAATATGTTAAAGTACTTGAACTTCAGAATGTTTGTAGTAAATAATGTTGGCAAGATAAGGAGAACTTAGTTGCAAGTGAGAAATAAATAATATGGTCATAAAGTTTGATGAGTAGTTTAAATATTATTTTTGCATGATGAATAATGATGATAATGCTAGAAATGGTTCTGGTATAAGTAAAGTGAGATTTTAACCAGTATGGTAGCATGAGTTGATGATGGCTCCGTGGGAGCGTGTTTGGTGCAGTTATTTGCATGGTTATGTGATGCATATGTTAAGTGATACATGGTATGGAAGTATGACACCGGTTATTTTTGTTTCACATTAAGTTGAACCTAATTAATAATTCAACTTGAACATGTTGTTGACCGGGTCGTGGTGCCGCTGAAACAAGTCCTTCCCAGTGCAACCACATTTGCCATTATGGGACGGCCTTAATGCGTTTCATTGTCGTGCCTCTGGTCGGTGCCTCCATTTAGGGAAGGTTATGGGTGTGTTCTACCCTGTCCCGGTAGGCAAGCATAACCTTGTGAGCTCATTGTTAAGTTAATTTAGGTACTGGGTCCCAGAGTGGATCGTGGCCACGACGGTGGTCGAGGTGTCTGGAGGTAGACACGGGGCCACCCAGCACTAGCACGTTGGGGTCTGAGTCGGAAGGGCCGGGAGAGTGTCATGACAATGAAATGATTTTGTCGGAACGCTGTTGGTCCACCGGAATGGGAGTGCGAGGCCATGGGTTCCGTAGTGTGGGTACAGTGTACTAACCTCTATAGAGTGTTTTTAATCTATCGATAGCCGAGTCCACGGTTACGGACACGCTCGAAAGTAGGGTACACCATGGGTCAACACTTAGTAAATATGCACACTAAATTGCACTAAGGATGGCAGTGAGGCCATCGTGTTGAGTTGGCCATGAGTTGGTCGGGTTGTGATCGCCGTAAGGATCACGGGCCACGAGTTGGTTGGGTTATGATCTCTGTAAGGATCACGGGCCACGAGTTGGTCGGGTTGTGATCGCCGTAAGGATCACGGGCCATGAGATGGTTGGGTGGTGATCGTCGTAAGGATCACGAGTATGTTTTTGGTAATATCATGTTTTATTGGTCACATCTGGTAAGCAAGTCGGGAGAATGAGTACCTGTTGAGCATAGTCACATCATGTTGGATATAGGGTTGCATTGTTGATTATTTGGATAAATATCATGATATTGTCTGTCATCTTGTTTATGCTTATTGTGAGCTTGCAAGTACATTCAATGTACTGACCTGGCGTGGCATGCCAGATTTCAGGAAAGTCCCATTGGAAAGGAGTGTTATCCGAGTCTAGACCGTGTCCACGTCGGTGTCCTTGTGCTATGGAGTCCCGCTACGACATTGTTCCGCTGCCGAGTAGTTGTCATGATCGAGGCCCCTTTATGTTCACTAAATAATGTACATATTGTTCAGCCGCACCGTGTGTGCCGCCTGACCTCGCTAACTGTTGTAATATGAACTATGTTCCGCTAGCATGAATAAAGCGGTTGTTTTCTATGCCATGTTGTTGTGTGATGCCAGAAGACAAGGCCTCTGGGCTGGCAATGCAAGGTAAACCGGTCGCTCTGAGCCGGGGTGCCATAATAATAGCATGGAACAATACAAAATTATAGATAAGTTGGAGACGTATCAGTCATCGAGCTGAACATGTGCTGAACTCGGAGGTGTCGTACATTCGGTACATGGATCGGTCGGATCATGAAGACGTACGACTACATCAACCGCGTTGTGCTAACGCTTCCGCTTTCGGTCTACGAGGGTACGTGGACACACTCTCCCCTCTCGTTGCTATGCATCACCATGATCTTGCGTGTGCGTATGATTTTTTTTGAAATTACTATGTTCCCCAACAGTGGCATCCGAGCCAGGTTTATGCGTAGACCACAAGTGAGTTGTGGGAGATACAAGTCATACATCTTACCAGCATGTCATATTTTGGTTTGGCGGTGTTGTTGGATGAAGCAGCCTGGACCGACATTACGCGTAAGCTTACGCGAGACTGGTTCTACCGACGTGCTTTGCACACAGGTGGCTAGCGGGTGTCAGTTTCTCCAACTTTAGTTGAATCGAGTGTGGCTACGCCCGGTCCTTGTTGAAGGTTAAAACGGCACTAACTTGACGAAATATCGTTGTGGTTTTGATGTGTAGGTAAGAACGGTTCTTGCTCAGCCCGTAGCAGCCACGTAAAACTTGCAACAACAAAGTAGAGGGCGTCTAAATTGGTTTTGCAAGTCATGTTGTGATGTCATATGGTCAAGATGTGATGAGATATAAGTTTTTGTATGAGATGATCATGTTTTGTTATCGGCAAATGGCAGAAGCCTTATGGTTGTCTCTTTATTGCATAAGATGCAAGCGGCAAATAATTGCTTTACTTTATCGCTATGCGATAGCAATAGTTGCAAGAGCAATAGTTGGCGAGACGACCATGTGACGACACATTGATATAGATCAAGATGATGGAGATCATGGTGTCATGCTGGTGACGATGAAGATCATGACGATGCTTTGGAGATGGAGATCAAAGGCACAAGATGATGATGGCCATATCATGTCACATATTTTGATTGCATGTGATGTTTATCTTTTATACATCTTATTTTGCTTTGATTGACAGTAGCATTATAAGATGATCTCTCACTAAATATCAAGGTAAAAGTGTTCTCCCTGAGTATGTGCCAAAGTTCGTTGTGCCGAGACACCACGTGATGATCGGGTGTGATAAGCTCTACGTTCATCTACAATGGGTGCAAGCCAGTTTTGCACACGCAGAATACTCGGGTTAAACTTGACGAGCCTAGCATATGCAAATATGGCCTCGGAACACTGGAGACCGAAAGGTTGAGCGTGAATCATATAGTAGATATGATCAACATAATGATGTTCACCATTGAAAACTACTCCATCTCACGTGATGATCGGACATGGTGTAGTTGATTTGGATCACGTGATCACTTAGATGGTTAGAGGGATGTCTATCTAAGTGGGAGTTCTTAAGTAATATGATTAATTGAACTTTAATTTATCATGAACTTAGTCCTGATAGTATTTTGCAAATTATGTTGTAGATTAATAGCTCGCGTTGTTGCTTCCCTATGTTTATTTTTGATATGTTCCTAGAGAAAAACTATGTTGAAAGATGTTAGTAGCAATGATGCGGATTAGATCCTTGATATGAGGTTTATCCTCATTGCTGCATAGAAGAATTATGTCCTTGATGCACCGCTAGGTGACAGACCTATTGCAGGACCAGATGCAGACGTTATGAACGTTTGGCTAGCTCAATATGATGACTACTTGATAGTTTTGTGCACCATGCTTTACGGCTTAGAACTGGGACTTCAAAAATGTTTTGAAACGTCACGGAGCATATGAGATGTTCCAAGAGATGAAATTGGTATTTCAGACTCATGCCCGTGTCAAGAGGTATGAGACCTATGAAAAGTACTTTGCCTAAAAGATGGAGGAGAATTGCTCAACTAGTGAGCATGTGCTCAGAATGTCTGGGTACTACAATCACTTGAATCAAGTGGGAGTTAATCTTCTAGATAAGATAGTGATTGACAGAGTTCTCTAGTCACCCTCACCAAGTTACTAGAACTTCATGATGAACTATAATATGCAAGGGATAATGGAAACGATTCCCAAGCTCTTTGTGATGATGAAATCGGCGAAGCTAGAAATCAAGAAAGAGATCAAGTGTTGATGGTTGATAAAGACCACTAGTTTCAAGAAAAGGGCAAAGGGAAGAAGGGGAAACTTCAAGAAGAACGGCAAGCAAGTTGCTGCTCAAATGAAGAAGCCCAAGTCTGGACCTAAGCCTGAAACTGAGTGCTTCTACTGCAAAGGGACTGGTCACTGGAAGCGGAACTGCCCCAAGTATTTGGCGGATAAGAAGGATGGCAAAGTGAACAAAACTTTATTTAATATACATGTTATTGATGTGTATTTTACTAGTGTTTATAGCAACCCCTCGGTATTTGATACTGGTTCAGTTGCTAAGAGTAGTAACTCGAAACGGGAGTTGCAAAATAAACAGAGACTAGTTAAGGGTGAAGTGACGATGTGTGTTGGAAGTGATTCCAAGATTGATATGGTCATCATCGCACACTCCCTATACTTTTGGGATTAGTGTTGAACCTAAATAAGTGTTATTTGGTGTTTGCATTGAGCATGAATACGATATGATCATGTTTATTGCAATACGGTTATTCATTTAAGTTAGAGAATAATTGTTGTTCTGTTTACATGAATAAAACCTTCTATGGTCATACGCCCAATAAAAATGGTTTGTTGGATCTCGATCGTAGTGATACGCATATTCATAACATTGAAGCCAAAAGATGCAAATTTAATAATGATAGTGCAACTTATTTGTGGCACTGCTGTTTAGGTCATATTGGTGTAAAGCGCATGAAGAAACTCCATGCTGATGGGTTTTTGGAATCACTTGATTATGAATCACTTGATGCTTGCGAACCATGCCTCATGCATGGGCAAGATGACTAAAACTCCGTTCCCCGGAACAATGGAGCGAGTAACAGATTTGTTGGAAATCATATATACTGATGTATGTGGTCCAATGAATGTTGAGACTCGCGACGGGTATTGTTATTTTCTCACCTTCACAGATGATTTGAGCAGATATGGGTATATCTACTTGATGAAACATAAGTTTGAAACATTTGAAAAGGTTCAAACAATTTCAGAGTGAAGTGGAAAATCATCATAACAAGAAAATAAAGTTTTTTACGATTTGATCGCGGAGACGAATATTTGAGTTATGAGTTTGGTCTTCAATTAAAACAATGTGGAATAGTTTCACAAACTCATGCCACCTGGAACACCACAGCTTAGTGGTGTGTCCAAACGTCATAACTGTACTTTATTGGATATAGTGCAATCTATGATGTCTCTTACCGATTTACCACTATCGTTTTGGGGTTATGCATTAGAGACAGCTGCATCCACGTTAAATAGGGCACCATCTAAATCCGTTGAAATGACACCATATGAACTGTGGTTTGGCAAGAAACCAAAGTTGTCGTTTCTTAAAGTTTGGAGTTGTGATGCTTATGTGAAAATGTTTCATCCTGATAAGCTCAAACCCAAATCAGAGAAGTGCGTCTTCATAGGATACCTAAAAGTAACTGTTGGGTACACCTTCTATCACAGATCCGAAGGCAAGATATTCGTTGCTAAGAATGGATCCTTTCTAGAGAAGGAGTTTCTCTCGAAAGAAGTGAGTGGGAGGAAAGTAGAACTTGATAAGGTAATTGTACCTTCTCCCGAATTGGAAAGTAATTCATCACAGAAACCAGTTCCAGCGATGCCTACACCGATTAGTGAGGAAGTTAATGATGATGATCATGAAACTTCGGATCAAGTTACTACCGAACCTCGTGGGTCCACCAGAGTGAGATCCGCACCAGAGTGGTACGGTAATCCTGTTCTGAAAGTCATGTTACTAGACCATGATGAACCTACGAACTATGAGGAAGCGATGATGAACCCAGTTTTCATGAAATGGCTTGAAGGCCATGAAATCTAAGATGGGATCTATGTATGAGAACAAAATATGGACTTTGGTGGACTTGCCCGATGATCGGCAAGCCATAGAAAATAAATGGATCTTCAAGAGGAAGACGTACACTGATAGTAGTGTTACTATCTACAAAGCTCTACTTGTCGAAAAAAGGTTTTTGACAAAGTTCAAGGTGTTGAATACAATGAGATTTTCTCACTCGTATCGATGCTTAAAAGTCTGTCCGAATCATGTTAGCAATTGCCGTATTTTATGAAATCTAGCAAATGGATGTCAAAAGTACATTCCTTAATGGATTTCTTAAAGAAGATTTGCATATGATGCAACCGGAGGGTTTTGTCAATCCTAAAGGTGCTAACAAAGTGTGCAAGCTCCAGTGATCCATCTGTGGACTGGTGCAAGCATCTCGAAGTTGGAATATATGCTTTGATAAGTTGATCAAAGCATACAGTTTTGTACGGACTTGGGGTGAAGCCTGTATTTACAATAAAGTAAGTGGGAGCACTACAACCTTTCTGATAAGTATATGTGAGTGACATATTGTTGATCAGAAATGATGTAGAATTTTTCTGGAAAGCATAAAGGAGTGTTTGAAAGAAGTTCTTTAAAAAGAAAGACCTCAGTAAAGCTACTTACTATTGAGCATCAAGATCTATTGAGATAGATCAAGACGCTTGATAAGATTTTCAATAAGTACATACCTTGACAAGATTTTGAAGTAGTTCAAAATGGAACAGTCAAAGAAGAGTTCTTGCCTGTATTACAAAGGTGTAAAATTGAGTAAGACTCAAATCCCGACCATGGCAGAAAACAGAAAGAGAATGAAAGTCATTCCCTATGCCTCAATCATAGGTTCTATAAAGTATGCCATGCCATGGACCAGACCTATTGTATACCCTGCCCTGAGTTTGGCAAGGGAGTACAATAGTGATCTAGGAGTAGATCACTGGACATTGGTCAAAATTATCCTTAGTGGCATAAGGATATGTTTCTCGATTATGGAGGTGACAAAAAGGTTCGTCGTAAAGGGTTACGTCGATGCAAGTTTTGACACTGATCCAGATGACTCTAAGTCTCAATCTGGATACATATTAAAAGTGGGAGCAATTAGCTAGAGTAGCTCCGTGTAGAGCATTGAAGACATAGAATATTTGCAAAATACATACGGATCTGAATATGACAGACCCGTTGACTAAACTTTTCTCACAAGCAAAACATGATCACACCTTAGTACTCTTTGGGTGTTAATCACATAGCGATGTGAACTAGATTATTGACTCTAGTAAACCCTTTGGGTGTTGGTCACGGGACGATGTGAACTATGGGTGTTAATCACATACACATGTGAACTATTGGTGTTAAATCACATGATGATGTGAACTAGATTATTGACTCTAGTGCAAGTGGGAGACTGAAGGAAATATGCCCTAGAGGCAATAATAGTTATTATTTATTTTCTTATTCCATGATAAATGTTTATTATTCATGCTAGAATTGTATTAACTGGAAACATAATACATGTGTGAATACATAGACAAACATAATGTCACTAGTATGCCTCTACTTGACTAGCTCGTTAATCAAAGATGATTAAGTTTCCTAACCATAGACATGAGTTGTCATTTTATTAACAGGATAACATCATTAGGAGAATGATGTGATTGACTTGACCCGTTCCGTTAGCTTAGCACTTGATCATTTAGTATGTTGCTATTGCTTTCTTCATGACTTATACATGTTCCTATGAATATGAGATTATGCAACTCCCGTTTACCGGAGGAACACTTTGTGTGCTACCAAACGTCACAACATAACTGGGTGATTATAAAGATGCTCTACAGGTGTCTCCGAAGGTACTTGTTGAGTTGGCGTATTTCGAGATTAGGATTTGTCACTCCAATTGTCGAAGAGGTATCTCTGGGCCCTCTCGGTAATGCAAATCACTATAAGCCTTGCAAGCAATGTGACTAATGAGTTAGTTGCGAGATGATGCATTACATAACGAGTAAAGAGACTTGCCGGTAACGAGATTGAACTAGGTATTGAGATACTGACAATCGAATCTCAGACAAGTAACATACCGATGACAAAGGGAACAACGCATGTTGCTATGCGGTTTGACAGATAAAGATCTTCGTAGAATATGTGGGAGCCAATATGAGCATCCAAGTTTCGCTATTGGATATTGACCGGAGACGTGTCTCGGTCATGTCTACATAGTTCTCGAACCCGTAGGGTCCGCACACTTAAAGTTCGGTGATGATTTATATTACGAGTTATGTGTTTTGATGTACCCAAGGTAGTTCGGAGTCCCGGATAAGATCTGGGACATGACGAGGAGTCTCGAAATGGTCGAGACGTAAAGATCAATATATTGGACGACTATATTCGGACATCGGAAAGGTTCCGAGTGATTCAGGTATTTACCAGAGAGTTACGGGTATTCGCCCCGGAGTATATGGGCCTTATTGGGCTTTAGGGGAAAGAAAGAGGGGAGGCTGCACGCCCCCCCCCCCCAAGGCCTAGTCCGAATTGGACTAGGGGGAGGGGTTGCGCACCCTCCTTCCTTCTGTTCTCTTTTCCCTTTCCTTGACTCCTACTCCTACTACTTGGAAGGGGGGAATCCTACTACCGGTGGGAGTAGGACTCCTTCAGGGCATGCCATAGGAGGGCCGGCCCTGCCCCCTCCTCCACTCCTTTATATACGGGGGCAGGGGGCACCTCTAGATACAAAAATTGACCTCTTGATCTCTTACCCGTGTGCGGTGCCCCCCTCCACCATATTCCACCTCGATCATATCGTAGCGGTGCTTAAGCGAAGCCCTGCGTCGGTAGCAACATCATCACCGTCATCACACCATCGTGCTGACGTAACTCTCCCATGAAGCTCTACTGGATCGGAGTTCGCGGGACGTCATCGAGCTGAACGTGTGCTGAACTCGGAGGTGCCGTACGTTCGGTACTTGGATCGGTCGGATCGTGGAGACGTACGACTACATCAACCGCGTTGTGCTAACGCTTCCGCTTTTGGTCTACAAGGGTACGTGGACACACTCTCCCCTCTCGTTGCTATGCATCACCATGATCTTGCATGTGCGTAGGAATTTTTTCGAAATTACTACGTTCCCCAACACTTCACTGGGCACACATGGACTTCGCCGGTGTCCCCTCCGGTGGCGGCGGCGCTAGGGAGGGCTAGATCTAGGGTTGGCGACGGCTCGTCTAGGGTTCCCCTGTGTTGCCTGGGAGAGGCGACGCGGTGGTCAGGGGGCGGAGGCAAGATGTTCTTTCTTTTTCTCTACCCTACTCCCTCCGCACGGTGCATAAGTCATCTTACGAAAATCAAATAATCCCAAAACACTTAGACGCGGTTCATTAACCTCACTTCGTTTCTTGTTTTTTGACATGAATAAAGAAATCAACCAATAAGAGACGTGGGGCATGTACGTTTCTAATGACTTGAGACTACCTAGCAATGCATGCAGTGGCCAGTTCATTACATGCAATGCTTTTAATTAGCAAATGAACATTAAGTTCTCTCGTTTTTCCCTCCGCCTTGGTCGCAGTGCACAACATAAGATGACTTATGCACCGGTACGGAGGGAGTAATCTTTGTGTGCCAGTTTATTTTAGTTTGTGTTCGTTTGTCTGCCTTTTCTGTCTAGGAAAAATATATGAACTCATGTTTAAATTGTGGTCGGGCTGTCTATTGAACTCTTCGGTTTTTCTATTTTCATCTCAGGTAGATTGATTGTTCTGAAATGTATGCGGGGGATAGTTGTCCAACCTAACTCACAGTTTTACTGATCACTACTCTGTTAGACATCACTTTATTTGCATCCTTTTGCCTCTCTGGTCTAACAAAAACATTTTAAATGCAATAGATTTCTTTTTCTTTTTCACTGTTATCTTAATTAAAAGATTGAAAGAAAACATTTTTCCCATTTCTATGATTTTTGGCTGAGCCAAGACATATAACCCGATGTCCGAATTTTGGCCCAACTATACCTTGGGCTTCTTAGTTCTTCTTTTGCCATTTCAGCTAATTTGATTAGTGCAAAGCGTGAATGTGAAATTATCGTTCGACGTGCTCCACAATTTTGCTAACCGTTACTCTTTTGTTTCCCTTTTCTCACTCTATAGGTCCGGTTAAAAAAAAGGAACTTTATTCTTGCACTGAAAAAAAGAGGTCCAAAGTGGCAGTCTAAAGAAAATATATATGGCCACATTCGAATTAAAGCCCAGTCATGTGTTGGACTTCCCGATTTTCTTTCTACATTTCCAATCTAACACAGCCCTATGCATTCAACAACGCAGCAAAACCATTATACAAATGTCTAACTGTTGGGGAACGTAGTAATTTCAAAAAACTTCCTACGCACACGCAAGATCATGGTGATGACATAGCAACGAGAGGGGAGAGTGTTGTCCATGTACCCTCGTAGACCGTAAGCGGAAGCGTTATAACAACGCGGTTGATGTAGTCGTACGTCTTCACGATCCGACCGATCCAAGTACCGAACGTACGGCACCTCCGAGTTCAGCACACGTTAAGCTCAATGACGATCCCCGGGCTCCGATCCAGCAAAGCTTCGGGGATGAGTTCCGTCAGCACGACGGCGTGGTGACGATGATGATGTTTTACCGGCGCAAGGCTTCGCCTAAACTCCGCGACGATATGACCGAGGTGGAATATGGTGGAGGGAGGCACCGCACACGGCTAAGGAACGATCCGTAGATCAACTTGTGTGTCATGGGGTGCCCCCCTGCCCCCATATATAAAGGAACAAGGGAGGAGGAGGCCGGCCCTAGGAGGAGGGCGCGCCAAGGGGAGTCCTACTCCCACCGGGAGTAGGACTCCTTCTTTCCTAGTCCAACTAGGAGAAGGGGAAAGGAGGAAGTGGAGAAGGAAGGAGAGGGGGCGCGCCCAAACCCTTTGTCCAATTCGGATCGGGCTTGGGAGGCACGCGCCACCTCCCGGCTCCTTCCCACTAAGGCCCATTAAGGCCCAATACTCTTCCCGTATTCCAGAACTCCCGGTACTCAAAAATACCGAATCACTCGGAACCTTTCCGAACTCCGAATATAGTCGTCCAATATATCGATCTTTACGTTCGACCATTTCGAGACTCCTCGTCATGTCCCCGATCTCATCCGGGACTCCGAACTCCTTCGGTACATCAAAACTCATAAACTCATAATATAATTGTCATCGAAACCTTAAGTGTGCGGACCCTACGGGTTCGAGAACAATGTAGATATGACTGAGACACGTCTCTGGTCAATAACCAATAGCGGAACCTGGATGCTCATATTGGCTCCCACATATTCTACGAAGATCTTTATCGGTCAAACCGCATAACAACATACGTTGTTCCTTTTGTCATTGGTATGTTACTTGCCCGAGATTTGATCGTCGGTATCCAATACCTAGTTCAATCTCGTTACCGGCAAGTCTCTTTACTTGTTTCGTAATGCATCATTCCATAGCTAACTCATTAGTTACATTGCTTGGAAGGCTTATAGTGATGTGCATTACCGAGAGGGCCCAGAGATACCTCTCCGACAATCGGAGTGACAAATCCTAATCTCGAAATACGTCAACCCAACATGTACCTTCGGAGACACCTGTAGAGCTCCTTTATAATCACCCAGTTACGTTGTGACATTTGGTAGCACACAAAGTGTTCCTCCGGTAAACGGGAGTTGCATAATCTCATAGTCATAGGAACATGTATAAGTCATGAAGAAAGCAATAGCAACAATACAAAACGATCAAGTGCTAAGCTAACAGAATGGGTCAAGTCAATCACATCATTCTCCTAATGATGTGATCCCGTTAATCAAATGACAACTCTTTTGTCCATGGCTAGGAAACATAACCATCTTTGATAAACGAGCTAGTCAAGTAGAGGCATACTAGTGACACTATGTTTGTCTATGTATTCACACATGTAGTATGTTTCCTAGCATGAATAATAAACATTTATCATGAAATAAGGAAATAAATAATAACTTTATTATTGCCTCTAGGGCATATTTCCTCCAGTCTCCCACTTGCACTAGAGTCAACAATCTAGTTCACATCGCCATGTGATTTAACACCAATATTCATATCTGTATATGATTAACACCCGTAGTTCACATCGTCATGTGACCAACACCCAAAGGGTTTACTAGAGTCAATAATCTAGTTCACATCGCTATGTGATTAACACCCAAAGAGTACTGAGGTGTGATCATGTTTTTCTCGTGAGAGAAGTTTAGTCAACGGGTCTGTCATATTCAGAGCCGTATATATTTTGCAAATATTCTATGTCTACAATGTTCTGCATGGAGCTACTCTAGCTAATTGCTCCCACTTTTAATATGTATCCAGATTGAGACTTAGAGTCATCTGGATCGGTGTAAAAGCTTGCACCGATGTAACTCTTTACGATGGGCTCTTTTATCACCTCCATAATCGAGAGATATTTCCTTAGTCCTTACTAAGGATATTCTTGACCAATGTCCAATGATCTACTCCTAGATCACTATTGTATTCCCTTACCAAATTCAGAACAAGGTATACAATAGGTCTGGTACATAGCATAGCATACTTTATAGAACCTATGACTGAGGCATAGGGAATGACTTTCATTCTATTTTCTATTTTCTGCCGTGGTCGGGATTTGAGTCTTACTCAATTTCACACCTTTGCAACACAGGCAAGAACTCTTTCTTTGACTGTTCCATTTTGAACTATTTCAAAATCTTGTCAAGGTATGTACTCATTGAAAATCTTATCAAGCGTCTTGATCTATCTCAATAGATCTTGATGCTCAATATGTAAGTAGCTTTACTGAGGTCTTTCTTTTAAAGAACTCCTTTCAAACACTCCTTTATGCTTTCCAGAAAAATTCTACATCATTTCTGATCGACAATATGTCAATCACATATACTAATCAGAAAGGTTGTAGTGCTCCCACTCACTTTATTGTAAATACAGGCTTCACCGCAAGTCTATATAAAACTATATGCTTTGATCAAGTTTATCAAAGCGTATATTCCAACTCTGAGATGCTTGCACCAGTCCATAGATGGATCGCTGGAGCTTGCACATTTTGTTAGCACCTTTAGGATTGACAAAACCTTCTGGTTGCATCATATACAACTCTTCTTTAAGAAAACCATTAAGGAATGCAGTTTTGACATCCATTTGCCAGATTTCATAAAATGTGGCAATTGCTAACATGATTCGGACAGACTTAAGCATCGCTACAGTTGAGAAAATCTCATTGTACTCAACACTTTGAACTTGTCGAAAACCTTTTTGCGACAAGTCGAGCTTTGTAGATAGTAACACAACTATCAGCATCTGTCTTCCTCTTGAAGATCCATTTATACAATATGGCTTGCCGATCATCGGGCAACTCCACCAAAGTCCACACTTTGTTCTCATTCATGGATCCCATCTCAGATTTCATGGCCTCAAACCATTTTGCGGAATCTGGGCTCATCATCGCTTCCTCATAGTTCGTGAGGTTCATCATGGTCTAGTAACATGATTTCCGAATAGGATTACCGCACCAATCTGTGCGGCCCGTACTCTGAAGACCTACGAGGTTCTGTAGTAACTTGATCAGAAGTTTCATGATCATCATCATTAGCTTCCTCACTAATTGGTGTAGGAATCACTGGAACTGATTTCAGTGATGAACTATTTTCCAATTCGGGAGAAGGTACAGTTACCTCATCAAGTTCTACTTTCTTCCCACTCACTTCTTTCGAGAGAAACTCCTTCTCTAGAAAGGATCCATTTAGCAACGAATATCTTGCCTTCGGATCTGTGATAGAAGGTGTACCCAACAATTTCCTTTGGGTATTCTATGAAGACGCACTTCTCCGATTTGGGTTTGAGCTTATCAGGATGAAACTTTTTCACATAAGCATTGCGGCCCCAAACTTTAAGAAACGACAACTTGGGTTTCTTGCTAAACCACAGTTCATATGGTGTCGTCTCAACGGATTTAGATAGTGCCCTTTTAACGTGAATGCAGCTGTCTCTAATGCATAACCCCAAAACGATAATGGTAAATCAATAAGAGACATCATAGATCGCACCATATCCAATAAAGTGCGGTTACGATGTTCGGACACACCATAACGTTGTGGTGTTCCAGGTGGCGTGAGCTGTGAAACTATTCCACATTGTTTTAATTGAAGACCAAACTCGTAACTCAAATATTCGTCTCCGCGATCAAATCGTAGAAACTTTATTTTCTTGTTATGATGATTTTTCCACTTCACTCTGAAATTCTTTGATCCTTTCAACTATTTCAGACTTATGTTTCATCAAGAAGATATACACATATCTACTCAAATCATCTTGTGAAGGTCAGAAAATAATGATACTTGTCACGAGCATCAATACTCACTGGATCACATACATCGGTATGTATTATTTCCAATAAGTCAGTAGCTTGTTCCATTGTTCCGGAGAACGGAGTTTTAGTCATCTTGCCAAAAAGGCACGGTTCGCAAGCATCAAATGATTCATAACCAAGTGATTCCGAAAATCCATCTTTATGGAGTTTCTTCATGCGCTTTACACCGATATGACCCAAACGGCAGTGTCACAAATAAGTTGCACTATCATTATTAACTTTGCATCTTTTGGCATCAATATTATGAATATGTGTATCACTATGATCGAGATCCAACAAACTATTTTCATTGGGTGTATAACCATTGAAGGTTTTATTCATGTAAACAGAATAACAATTATTATTAACTTCAAATGAATAACCGTATCGCAATAAACATGATCAAATCATATTCATGCTCAACGCAAACGCTAAATAACATTTATTTAGGTTTAACACTAATCTCAAAAATATAGGGAGTGTGCGATGATGATCATATCAATCTTGGAACTACTTCCAACACCCATCGTCACTTCCCCTTCAACTAGTCTCTGTTTATTCTATAACTCCTATTTCGAGTTACTAATCTTAGCAACCGAACAAGTATCAAATACTCAGGGGCTACTATAACCACTAGTAAGGCACACATCAATAACCTGTATATCAAATATACCCTTGTTCACTTTGCCATCCTTCTTATCCACCAAATATTTAGGGCATTTCCGCTTCCAGTGACCATTTCCTTTGTAGTGTGAGCACTCAGTTTCAGGCTTTGGTCCAGCTTTGGTCTTCTTCACGGGCGTGACAACTTGCTTGTCATTCTACTTGAAGTTCCCTTTCTTTCCCTTTGCCCTTCTCTTGAAACTAGTGGTCTTGTCAATCATCAACACTTGATGCTTTTTCTTGATTTCTACCTTCGTCGATTTCAACATCACGAAGAGCTCGGGAATCGTTTTCGTCATCCCTTGCATACTATAGTTCATCACGAAGTTCTAGTAACTTAGTGATGGTGACTAGAGAATTCTGTCAATCACTATGTTATCTGGAAGATTAACTCCCACTTGATTCAAGCGATTGAAGTACCCAGACAATCTGAGCACATGCTCACTAGTTGAGCGATTCTCCTCCATCTTTTAGCTATAGAACTTGTTGGAGACTTCATATCTCTCAACTCGAGTATTTGCTTGAAATATTAAATTCAATTCCTGGAATATCTCATATGGTCCATGACGTTCAAAACATCTTTGAAGTCCCGATTCTAAGCCGTTAAGCATGGTGCACTAAACTATCAAGTAGTCATCATATTGAGCTAGCCAAACGTTCATAACGTCTGCATCTGCTCCTGCAGTATGTCTGTCACGTAGCGGTGCATTAAGGACATAATTCTTCTGTGCAGCAATGAGGATAAACCTCAGATCACGGATCCAATCCACATCATTGCTACTAACATTTTTCAACACAATTTTCTCTAGGAACATATCAAAATAAACATATGAAAGCAACAACGCAAGCTATTGATCTATAACATAATTTGCCAAAATACTACCGGGACTAAGTTCATGATAAATTTAAGTTCAATTAATCATATTACTTAAGAACTCCACTTAGACAGACATCTCTCTAGTCATCTAAGTGATCACGTGATCCAAATCAACTAAACTATAACCGATCATCACGTGAGATGGATTAGTTTTCAATGGTGAACATCACTATGTTGATCATATCTACTATATGATTCACGCTCGACCTTTCGGTCTCCGTGTTCCGAGGCCATATGTGCATATGCTAGGCTCGCCAAGTTTAACTCGAGTATTCGCGTGTGCAAAACTGGCTTGCACCCGTTGTAGATGGACGAGAGCTTATCACACCCGATCATCACGTGGTGTCTGGGCACGACGAACTTTGGCAACGGTGCATACTCAGGGAGAACACTTCTTGATAATTTTAAGTGAGAGATCATCTTAAAATGCTACCGCCAATCAAAGCAAGATAAGATGCATAAAGGATAAACATCACATGCAATCAATATAAGTGATATGATATGGCCATCATCATCTTGTGCTTGTGATCTCCATCTTCGAAGCACCGTCGTGATCACCATCGTCACCGGCGCGACACCTTGATCTCCATCGTAGCATCGTTGTCGTTATGGCATCTATTGCTTCTACGACTATCGCTACCGCTTAGTGATAAAGTAAAGCAATTACAGGGCGTTTGCATTTCATACAATAAAGCGACAACCATATGGCTCCTGCTAGTTGCCGATAACTTCGGTTACAAAACATGATCATCTCATACAATAAAATATAGCATCACGTCTTGACCATATCACATCACAACATGCCCTGCAAAAACAAGTTAGACGTCCTCTACTTTGTTGTTGCAAGTTTTACGTGGCTGCTACGGGCTTAGCAAGAACCGTTCTTACCTACGCATCAAAACCACAACGATAGTTTGTCAAGTTAGTGCTGTTTTAACCTTCGCAAGGACCGGGCGTAGCCACACTCGATTCAGCTAAAGTGCGAGAGACAGACACCCGCCAGCCACCTTTAAGCACGAGTGCTCGTAACGGTGAAACCAGTCTCGCGTAAGCGTACGCGTAATGTCGGTCCGGGACGCTTCATCTCACAATACCGCCGAACCAAAGTATGACATGCTGGTAAGCAGTATGACTTGTATCGCCCACAACTCACTTGTGTTCTACTCGTGCATATGACATCTACGCATAAAACCAGGCTCGGATACCACTGTTGGGGAACGTAGTAATTTCAAAAAATTTCCTACGCACACGCAAGAACATGGTGATGGCATAACAACGAGAGGGGAGAGTGTTCTCCACGTACCCTCGAAGACCGTAAGCGGAAGCGTTATAACAACGTGGTTGATGTAGTCATACGTCTTCACGATCCGACCGATCCAAGTACCGAACGTACGGCACCTCCGAGTTCAGCACACGTTCAGCTCGATGACGATCCCCGAGCTCCGATCCAGCAAAGCTTCGGGGATGAGTTCCGTCAGCACGACGGCGTGGTGATGATGATGGTGTTCTACCGGTGCAGGGCTTCGCCTAAACTCCGCGACGATATGACCGAGGTGGAATATGGTGGAGGGGGGCACCGCACACAGCTAAGGAATGATCCATAGATCAACTTGTGTGTCATGGGGTGCCCCTGCCCCCGTATATAAAGGAGCAAGGGAGGAGGAGGCCGGCCCTAGGAGGAGGGCGCGCCAAGGGGAGTCCTACTCCCACCGGGAGTAGGACTCCTTCTTTCCTAGTCCAACTAGGAGAAGGGGGAAAGGAGGGAAGTGGAGAAGGAAGGGAGAGGGGGGCCGCGCCCCAAACCCTTTGTCCAATTCGGACTGGGCTTGGGAGGGCGCGCGCCACCTCCTGGCTCCTTCCCACTAAGGCCCATTAAGGCCCAATACTCTTCCCCGTATTCCCGTAACTCCCCGTTACTCCGAAAAATACCCGAATCACTCGAAACCTTTCCGAATTCCGAATATAGTCGTCCAATATATCGATCTTTACGTCTCGACCATTTTGAGACTCCTCGTCATGTCCCCGATCTCATCCGGGACTCCGAACTCCTTCGGTACATCAAAACTCATAAACTCATAATATAATTGTCATCAAAACCTTAAGCGTGCGGACCCTACGGGTTCGAGAACAATGTAGACATGACCGAGACACGTCTCTGGTCAATAACCAATAGCGGAACCTGGATGCTCATATTGGCTCCCACATATTATACGAAGATCTTTATCGGTCAAACCGCATAACAACATACGTTGTTCCTTTTGTCATGGGTATGTTACTTGCCCGAGATTCGATCGTCGGTATCCAATACTAGTTCAATCTCGTTACCGGCAAGTCTCTTTACTCGTTACGTAATGCATCATTCCATAACTAACTCATTAGTTACATTGCTTGCAAGGCTTATAGTGATGTGCATTACCGAGAGGGCCCAGAGATACCTCTCCGACAATCGGAGTGACAAATCCTAATCTCGAAATACGTCAACCCAACATGTACCTTCGGAGACACCTGTATAGCTCCTTTATAATCACCAAGTTACGTTGTGACGTTTGGTAGCACACAAAGTGTTACTCCGGTAAACGGGAATTGCATAATCTCGTAGTCATAGGAACATGTATAAGTCATGAAGAAAGCAATAGCAACGTACAAAACGATCAAGTGCTAAGCTAACGGAATGGGTCAAGTCAATCACATCATTCTCCTAATGATGTGATCCCGTTAATCAAATGACAACTCTTTTGTCCATGGCTAGGAAACATAACCATCTTTGATAAACGAGCTAGTCAAGTAGAGGCATACTAGTGACACTATGTTTGTCTATGTATTCACACATGTAGTATGTTTCCGGTTAATACAATTCTAGCATGAATAGTAAACATTTATCATGAAATAAGGAAATAAATAATAACTTTATTATTGCCTCTAGGGCATATTTCCTTCACTAATAAATAAACGTCCCCGTTTAACTAAACCCAAAAGGCAAAGCTATCACCTAGCTATACACCAAGATTGCAAAATCCAAACATAGAAAACACCAACTCCCTTTCCCTTTGCTTGACGACAAAAACACACATGGGCTTCTCGATGGGCGCCGCGTGCCGCCGCACCTTTGCCCGCTAGTGGAGACACAGGATGGCTCCATCGACCCCATTAACATGATGTAAAAGTAGTGGACATTTATTCTCTTCATAATTTATGTCACCCATATGATTTATTAAGTAACAAAGAGTTTGAAAGAGACTAAGCTCAAACAAATAATGTTACATCTTATCACACGCAACCTCCTGGCCCACCATAAAGGCATTGGCTGTGGTCAATATGTGTAATAGAATGGCATTTGGCCTTGGTAATTAACTCGGGCAGGTTTGCTTTTATGGGGCTGTTGTTCCCATCCTTATCAATGAGTTGAAGGTTGGTGAAAGATGCCGCATGACCCTTGCCACCATTTGGGAGGACACCACTACCCATTGGAGGAGTTGGAAGCGCCTTCTCAGCATCCACGAAGGCACCGAAAGCCACATGGTTTGCCTTTTCTGCTAAATAGGTGAACAACGACCTTGGGAAGTATCCCACCCCCGTGGGGATGCCGTTCAAGCCGTAGTATACCCACCAATCTCCGCTTCTTTTGTCCTACCATTAATTAGGATTTGATTAGGTAAATAATTTAGGTACTTATATTTAAGGACTAGAAACCTGACTATATTCGAGGACTAAGATATTTGCAAATTATACAAAATGGATACACCAGTTTGAGCCATTGTAGTATGACTTAAGGAGTAAAGCATTGTCATGAGCATAACATAATTGTAAAATATTTCAAGAAAGATGCAACTCCTACCTTAAGCAGTCTGAGTGTGATATTCTGTACACGTCCACCACGGCCACCAGAAACTGGATGTATAACATCTCCAGGGGCTATAACAGCACCATTCGCCCTTATGAAGCCAGTGCAGTCCATGTTTAAGCATCCAGTTTGAGCATATCCATCTCTCTGTTGCATATATGTCCACTCACATGTCAGGAACCTTATCTATATGTTTCCCCTCAGAGTAAGATATATATTTTAGCAAATCATAAACACATCACCGTCCAGTCAGTATAGAAGTGTGGATGTGAGTCACCATAGTGCTCTGGATAGATCTGTAAAACCAAGGGTGCAAGTCAGAGAAATGCAATGCCTCGAGGCACAAAGGTTGAGAACAGGAAAGATGAGACAACACAATCCTCAAAAATGAAGTGGTATTGATTTTTTTCCACTTTTGCATACTTAGCTTTGCAAATAGTTCCTTGATGGTCCACAATGGTCCTTTGTTTTTTTCCTTGTGATGTATAACACAAAATGTTGGAAAACATTTACATCACTCCTCGCTTAATAAGGGGTGTAAACTTAGCTCATAAATCATCTTCAAAATTATATATATATATTTGGATGAACATTTTAATCAGGTTTAATAATGAAGTTCTTTTAAGCTTCCCAACTTGGCATGGAGCCGTTGTGTCACATGGTTATTGTATTATCATGCGTGCAGAAATTGACTAGTTTCAACAGAAATTGAAAAGTTATGTCCAAATTAAAAGGGAAAAGCCATACATACATGCCAGCCAATACTAATTGTATTTAAGCTTGATTTAACACCATTTCCAACATGATTAACCCAAATTGCAGTCGAAGTCTGTTGGCCGGGTTTTAGATTGTGGCTATACACATCCGTGGTGACATGTAAGCCGTAGTAATTGTCGCCAGGACCTCCAGAAGTTGTTTGGTGCACCGCATACTGTACAGTGAAAGCACCCAAAATAAACAACACATGAAAGCTTGACAAAAAGATGAGCAAAACATGCAATTGTAACATTGTACAAATGTAGAATGCTTAAATCTGGAGCAGTTCCAAAACTCGTGGGAACTATTTGTTATGAAGGAACATGGACTTATTAGAGAAACAATTCTTCAATTACATATTGTTTGGTCTTACATTGAAATGTTTTTTTTAACCTTTCTTACATTGAAATGTGTGAGTGCATATACACAAATAGAAGTGACAGAAGCAATATAATACTTGTTTGGTTCTGAATAGTTTCTTCGAGTTAAAACCTTGCATGCTTTATCTTTTCTCAGATTTCTTTTACCGCTTGGCAAGTTTCATGATATCTTCTCAAAGAGGGGGAAGTTATAACTATAGACTTATCAGCAATACAATATGGGAACACACACACACACACACACACACACACACACACACACACACACACACACACACACACACACACACACACACACACACACACACACTGAAAACAGACACCATGATACTTCGTGTAGATTTAAAGTACTATTGTTGTCATTGCACTTCAAAGTTATTTACTGGTTAACAGTAGGTACAACATATAAGTAAAATAATTAAGTGAAGATCATAAAGTGTAGCTCACATATGGTTGACCCCATGAACTTGAATCTTCTCCAAAAGCTATCATTTCAATGGAGTTTGACTTCAAACTTGTAAGAATTCTTTTGGTTTGGCCATCCTCCTTCAACTAAAATGATAAGTACATGTTAAGAAGGAAATAGATCATACTAATTAAGCAACCAATGTAGAATCAAGGACCTGAGGAAAAATCAATGTTAATTCGGTACAAAGAAATATTTAACAACTTTTTGGATACTCTAACTCAGTTAGAGGTTAGAGTTAGATTTTAACCCTGAACTAACTCTAGCCAAAGAGGTGTTTGGATGACAAGGTTAGATGGAGCACCGATACGGCGAGGCGCCTTCACGGGCGGTGCGAGAGGGAGGGAGGGAGAGGACAAGAAGCTTCGTGGAAATGGGGAGGGATCTGCTGCGGGGAGAGCGAGAGAAAAATGTGTTTTTAGTGGTCCCGAGAAGAACTAACCTAAATAACCCAAAGCCACAGTTTCAAAAAGAAAGTAATATCCACACAAACACCTTGCGTTGGTTTAGATGGGAGCCAAGCAAAATCTTGATGTATGATTACTAGCCCTTAGGATCTGAATTCTTTATAGATCAATCTCGCACCACTCCCTAGCTCAAAGAAAATAATAACCCCAAAACTGTCTCCTTGAGTTTTATACAATCCAACAATATAATAACATGATCTACGAAAATGAAGAAATGCTGGTCCCTCCTTACAGCACATGATAACCCTACAATACAGTAATACAACACATGACATGATTACCTCTTGGATGGTAGAACGTAATCGAACACCTTCAGTATGAAGTGCATGACAAAGTAAACATAGAGCAATTGCTCCTAGAAGCAGAGTATGTCTAAACATTTTGATGTGTGTGAAAAGATGAAGATCACTATATGCATTGAGAACTATTTATAGACTTGTCATTTAGCTTTCTTTAATTTCAACTAAATAATATGATATTTGTGTAGATTGTTTCTGTAATGCCAATTAAAGTGCAATATTTATTTTAATAAATGTGTAAATCTCTTTCTAGATTGTTTAGTAATTTCAATGATATTATATTTGTGTAGATTGTTTCTATAATGCCAAGCGTATCATAATGAATTAATTGACGATGGGGCGAAATATTTTAAAATCGCAGCCAACTATGCAATATTAATTGACCATACAAATAATATATATTCAACACCGACTAAATTAAATGAGTACACATTGATCGCCAAGAAATAAAGTGATACCCTATCATTGTAATATTGGGTACCGCAATGTCATCATCCGCATTGAATCTACATGTCAAGAAATAAAATGAACAATATGTGACCCAATAAAAACGTGTTTGCTATACACTAGCAAGAAGCTTGTTGTTACAATGAGGCATACACAATCTAGTGGCTGAACATCAATATTGCACGACATATACCTTACATCCATCATATTCTAGATTTTGGTAACATTTAATTTGATTTGAGTATGGGTAGGGGAAGGCAAGAAAGGTTTTGATTTAGTTGAGATTTTGTTAAGATTTGACTGATTTGATTGAGTTAATGCATGACGTGGTTTCGGGAAAGTATCGATTTGGTTTAGATTTCTGTTGGTTTTTCTTTTGTGCGGCATCGATTGGGGTTACCGGAAAAACCAATAGGAAACCAAAAGGGGAGGGAAGGCGACGGAACCAACTCCCCTTTAGTAGAGATCAGAAGATTTTTACAATGCCATCCCGCAACTGTACATAGCATAAACAACAGCCTTTCCACATGCACTTTAAAGTATATCTTGCATACACATCCAGTCACAAGTACCTAGGCATCTCCTATTGCAGCATCAGGCCATGTCTGTCCTCATCCTGTTTCCTCCTTATAAATCATGATTTGTTGCTAGTAACCAAATCCAAGTAGCTAGAAATTGTATGACAGTTTTGTTGATGGCAGTCGATCATGCTAGTTTCCCTAAAATTTGTTTCGTTCCCAGATCTCAGACTTAGCAGTGAGGTCCTCCAAAATGCATCAGAACGACCTACGAGCACAAACCTCATATGCCTGCAGTCATCAGAAATAACCAACCAGGTAAAATCTCATATGCTTGCAGAGTTATTAGTGTTCAATTATCATACGGATAGTTTTAGTTGTGTATCACGTACACACGCCCTTCGTACAAGTATGGATCAGAAAGTGAAGAAAGAGTAAGTGCAACTTACAGATATCTTTAGTCACCGAAACTGATTTTGTGCTTAGATGAATGAACAAGTCAAAATAGATGGGAGATAGAACAGGGACCTTAGCTATTATGTGCTCTTCAAGTTTCTACCACTGCCTTAGCTAGATGAATTCTACATAAGCTTGGAATGTTTATGCTCGAAGACAAAATAGTCTGTTACTCTGTTTTTTGTTACATCTATAGTCGGCGCTCTATCACAACAGACAATTTCAACCCTGTATAATTTAGCATGACGGAACGAACATACATCTGTACATTTACGTTGTTGGTAAAATCACCACGAAAAATTTCAGTGCATGATGATGCATAAACGTAAATCAAATCGAAACTAATATTTTGTCAATAAATTGTAATTAGTGATCTACTAACTGTAGCTTTGTATACTTATGCCTCTAACTTCATACTAAAGTCATAATTTTGGAGATCATTTACGTTATGAAACCTATACAAAGATTTGGATTATCGTTACTCGGACAGCCTATTTCAGGGGAACAAACATTGCACTTCTCTTTGTCCAGAACTTAATTAATTGACTCCATTTATCCATCCCTCACCACATGAATGCCAAGTAATGCTTGCAGAAAAGCTAGTAAGTTCACACGTAATTTTATTGAAATACCATTGCCTGTTCCATCATACAAAAGGAAAATTAACCGACCAGTGAAACATATTGTAACATTGTTATTCATGTTGCTACTGCTGCTATCTCAATCAAATATAATTTTTTGCGCGTGAAGATAGTTTGCACGTATAGCCCCCATGTCTAAGCTAAAAGTAAAGTAGGATGCATAAATATATGACATGCTGTATTATCACATTAGCTTCACAAACCTAAAGTCACTAAGATAACTTCCATTGCGGTACAGTTGTTCCATGCTGCAGCAGTCAAAGTTCACATCAATGGTACAAAAGTAAATAGAGTAACAGGAAGGAAAAATAGGGTAACGGCCCTACAAGTTACAGTACAATATAGCAGAGGCAAGGTAACATATGGTGCACCTCACAATGTGGTTTAGGATATTGGCCACAAACAGATAATGCAGGTCATTCATCGCGAGCACTGACAGTACTAAGACCTTCCAGAGTAACACCTGTCTTCTCTCTCCATTGAACTTTTCAGAAATGATTTTTTGTTAAAAAAAAAATTGATAATAGCTCCAGGAATAAACACGGATGGGCTGATGCAGCCCCGCAGGGTCTGGACACATCCAATTTTTTGTGCTATCGTCTCTTTGGTCTTCTCTGCGGAGCTTCACAAGCAGCAGCGGCAGCCATCTGCGTATTTGTTTGTCAATTCTATTTCCTCTCCTCTCTTGTGTTGTGCATCCAGAAACAATCTGATGATTGGTCACTGGAGCCTTGCTTCAGGTCTTTTTTTGGCATATACACTTAAAAATATTTGTCCTTCTGCAGAATTTCATCAGTTGGAGTGCATTCATACATCAGAAGCTATGCAATTGAAACTGGATAACCGAGGGTCAGGACTCCCGGGTGCTACCACACCTTTTCGGGAGCACAAAGCACCAGCAAACATTCACCGGAGGTGATTACCTTATGTAAAATTGCCAATGGGTCCACTTCAGTAAAAAGAGCTATCCTACACAAACAAATGTTCTTGGTTCAGAAGCTCATAAACTGATCGTGCTAATTAGTTGTCAAATAGTGGTACTGGCCTTGCTGGCAGGGCCGGCCCTGGGGCATGGGCGGTGGGGCGGCGGCCCAGGGCCCAGGCGGGAGGGGGGCCATGATGTAGTACATATACATACTAATGCCCAACAAAAAATGATAAAAAAAATGAGATGGGCTAGGGCGCGAGGCCCATGAGATCGATTACGGTTACGCTAGCGCCAGCGATCGGTACCGGCTGCTCATTTTCTTTTCCTTCGTCTGGAGTCTAGACGGTTGGTCTCTAATCTCTTCGTCCTGCCTGCCGCTCGGCGCTCGGCGCCTTGCCGTCTCGGTCGCCGCTGGCTTGCCGCTGCGCGCGCCGCATAGCAGTCCGGTAACCCAAAGTCTGCAACGAGCCAACGAGGTAATCCATGATCCATTCCATCCGCCAGTTTCTCCAGCCCGTATATGTATCCATGATCCATCCATGTTCCTGATGACCTAATCCATCCCCCCATATCCCAATTTGACAATTTCAGTAGTATGTACGTATTCAACTATCCACATGTATGTCTAGGGTTCCAATCATCTGATTATAAATTCTTAATTCTTTGTACCCTCTTTCTTCATGATTTTAGGACATTATCCTGCCATGTTGCCTAAGAAGAAGATGTTGGTGCTGAAAAAAGGAGAAGAAAGAAAGAAAGTATTATTGCATCAAGAAACGTCCGAAGAAACTTTTTTTGAAGCACTGAAGTATTATTGTTGTCGATGGAGTCAGTTGAATTTGGTTCTTATTTGAGGTAATAATGGCATGTTAGGTTTATTTTGCCATCTTTTTAGTATTATTGTTGTCGATGGAGTCGGTTTGAATTTAGTTATTATTGTTGTCGATGGAGTCAGTTGAATTATTATAGCCAAATTTGGTTCAAAATTTATATAGGGGCCCATGTCACCGAATTCGCCTAGGGCCTTCCAAAACACAGGGCCAGCCCTGCTTGGTGGACATATTCGTTCTAGAAAATACCAGCGTTGGGAAGTAAAGAAAGAAGGTACTGGCCTTGGTACATCTCTTTATTTTTCTTGGTTGCATTTGATGTTGCATAGCATAAACAATGACGTACTCCAGCTTGAATTTGTAGAACAGCCTTATATACTGTACTGGATAGTACTTACATATATGTGGTGATTCCGACTATTTACCTTTTATATAACCCTAAAGTTGACCGGATGCTCAAATATATTGAATGAGTAGACATTCTTGATTATTATTCCGTCTCCACAGAAAGTTGTTGGAATCATCTGTATCAATGATAATAGTGCAGGTCAGAACCATGAAATCAAGATCAGGCTCTCTAATTAGGTAGAGATTGAGGATCAGACAAAAATTTAAGAAGAGAACAGCTTACTCGGTTGAAGGCCTTGACTAAGGACCCTTAGCCGGTCGTCTCGAGGTAGGTGTTGAGCAGCGATAGGGGGCTACAGATTTGTATCGTGGAATTATTGGGCGAATCCCAACAATTGGTCTGAGAGTTAGGTAGATTTGAAGCCGCATTTGCCCCGGGGTGGCAACCTGCTAGCGCCTTGGGCGGGCCATGAAGTCGCTGTGTGGTGCCGCGACGAGGAGCGGGCCATGAAGTTGCTGGGAGGTGCAGCGACGTAGAGGATCAGGCGATCGTCGCTCGGTGTTGCGACAAGGAGAAAGACGACAGGCTGTCGTCGGCAAGCCGATGGAAGGAGATTGTTGATGGAGAGGAAGTGTCAGGTGTGGCATTGGTGCTCATCAAGATCGTCGTCTGGGAGAGTTGGATGAGTCAAGGAGTCGTGCGAGTTTGCACGATTAGTTGTCGTCGCGTCTGTGAGTCATCGTCGTCCTGTCCAAGTTCTCGTCTTGGTGAGGATCCGTTGCAGTCGAAGAGATGTGCACGGTGTTTCGTGAGTCATTTCCATGTCCTCGTGGAGTGTCCTGGTTGCGGCCAGCATAGGCTGGTAGTCTGGATCATGCGTTTGAGTTGGATCATCAGGTTGCGAAACTACAACAAGTCAAGACAAGACGGAGCACGAGGAAGATGACAAGTCAAGATTAGGAAGAGATTGTTAGAAATAATCTTAATTGAGTAGTTACTAGCAAAAAGGCACATGTGTTGCAACAGGAGAGAAAAAAAATCATAATCTCCAATGGCAATGACCTCATTTTGTTCACATCTCATCGATGATTTTGGGAATTTGTTCACAAATGCAAGAAAATGCTTCTTTTTTAAATCTATTCACAAATGGAAGCAATGTTCACATTTTCGAAAAAATATCGTGGTTGTCCAAACACTTGGTAATTCAAAGAATTATTCTGAATTTCAAGAAACATGTTTTTAAAAACATACTATAATATTCCGATCCACCCCGGTAGTTAATTCTTCAAAATTCAAGCGGGTATATAGTCACAAAGACTCAGAAGCATTACAATTTAACTAGATACCTTCGATCATTCGTGAACATTTTTACAATTTTGAGAACATTTAAAAAATCGTGGACATTTTTTATTATTTATCAACATTTTTTAACAATGTGAACATTTTTTTTATATTGCAAGTCATTTTAAGCATTTTCTTTTGAATTGGCGAACAATTCTAGAAAAGACGAACATTGTTTTCGAAATTGGTTGATTTTTTTTTAAATTAACGAACATTTTTCGAAATGCATGAACATTTTCCGAATCAGCAGACATCTTATGAATCAATAAAATCTTTTATAATTCACGAATTTTTTTTAAAAATTTAGGACATATTTTAGAATGCATGAAACGTTTTTGAATTAGCAACATTTTGTTTAATTTCATTAATAATTTTGAATACACGGAACTTTTTAAAAAAATTATCGACAGTTTTAAATTTTATGAACATCTTTTTAATATTGCGAACTTTTTTTGAATATACGATTTTTTAGAAGAATTGCGTGTATTTTTGAATCATAAATATTTAATCTTTTCTTGAATATTTTATTCCATAATTATCATTTTTCTTAAATTTCAAAAGTTTTTTGAAGATCCAAATTATTTAAATTAGAAAAAAGAAAAAGGAACCGAAAAATAAAAATAAAAAGGAAATTAAAAAAGGGCTTCTGCACATGGGCCGGCCCAAACAGGCACGATGTGTCTTCTCCAATGCGCATACCGTAGTATAGTAGTAGGTCCCTATGCTTGGGCCGGCCAGGCGGGGTTCCCTGCAGAACGTTTTTTGTCACTAATAGGTGGCATTGGTGGGTAATATTTTGCAATTTAAGGGCAATTTTAATGATGTACCGGCAGAAGCGATGTGCGCTTTATTATTAATGTATAGAATTGGCAAATGTTGTACTCCGTAGTATTTGCGTGCTAGTAGTGCACTTGTGGGTATTTTTTGGATTTTTTTTTGAATTGTTTGGATTGCTTACCACATGCGTCACATGATGAGTACTTGTAATTAATCGAGTTAAGATAGGAGTCAAGTTGGAGTTGGATTGTGGTGTGCACGTCCGTGCAGACTTAGGAGCGTCCAACTCGTACTGGGTTGTGTTTGCTTCTACGGCGTGTATACACGGATAGGGGCTATAGATTTGTATCGTGGGATTATCGAGAGGAATAAAGAAAATATGGGCACGATGCGTGCCCTTGGCCATAAAGATTTCATGTGCGCGTGTTCGTCATGATTTGATGTGATCGATCCTGTAGGCAAATTCCAACATCAACAACATTGTCAATGTTGCAATCCTTTGACCTTTCTACTCGAGCCCAACTGCCATGGAATCTTAGCAGTCATGCATGTGACCACTCTGATTGACCATCAAAACTGAGTCGAGTACTCTTAACAAAGTTTGGGAGTTCACAGAATTCAAAAAGAATCACGAACATTTAAAAGTTCACATATTCAAAAAAGCTCACAAAAGATGATTTTTTCACTTATTTGAGAACAAATAAATAAATTTGAAAAAAGTTCTCGGTTTTGAAAGTTCTCCGAATTTGAAATAGTTCATGAAAATTAAAACAAAATCACTAATTTCAAGAGTTCATGGGATTGAAAAAGTTCACGGATTAAAAAATTCATGAAATTTTTTCAAAGGTAAATAAATTTGGAAATTTTCACGAAATAAATATTTTTTCAAGAAAATTAAAAAATGTTCGCTAATTTGAGAATAAAAATTCATGAATTTAAATAATGATCGTGATTTTGAAACAAATATTTTCAATTTGAAAAGCTCACAGATTTTGAAAAAGTTCATGAAAATGAAAAACTTCACTATTATGAAAAAAGTTCAAGTATTTGAAAAAGTTTATGAAACTATAGAAAAATTCATGAAATACAGTTCATCAATTTGAAAAGTTAACATATTTTGAAAACTGAAAAATTTCACTATTTTGAGAAAAAAGTTCACGAGTTTGAAAACAGTTCATCAATTTGAAGAGTTAACAGATTTTGAAAATTTCATGAAATTTATAAAAGGTCACGAATTTTTACAAATTTGCAAGAAGTTCGTGATTTTTAAAAAAGTTCACGAGCTTGAAAAAGTTCACAGATTTGAAAATTTAAGTAAAATTCGGAAAGTTTCGTGAATTGGAAAAAAATATGCATTTGAATAAAAAGGAAAAAGGGAAAAAGAACAAAAATCATTTCGGGAATACCAGGAACAAAAAAGAAAAAGAATGTATCCTACCTAGCTTACATTTTTTTAGACACCCTACCTAGCTTACATGGGGCGCAGAACACAAGGAAAAAAAGTTAGGCACATCAGATTAACTAGCCAGTTGATTACTGCAGGTGCTACTAAACCCTTAGGGTGTGAGTTTGAATCTTACGTCGCGTTTCCCTCTTCTTTGAAGATTAAATGTGCACCGGTTAGCTGAATAGCCTATAACCGGCGTCTTAAGCGTGGAATAGAAAACGCGGTCTAAGGTGACGGGATTTCACGGCACGAGGTACCGTGGGCCAACACGAGCACGGCCAGGCACGGGAAAGGGCCGAGATGGCTAATGCAGAGCGTGTGGCAAGTATATTTCTCTTGTGTTCTCAAAAAAGGTATTATTTCTCTCGTGCAGTCAAAATTGCTTAGGAAACATAGCTGAGTAAAATGCATAGAATCACCTCAATCATATCATGATTAGCGAAAAACCATTACTTTACAAATTGTTGCAGAATGCACCGCATCGAAAATCTAACAGTAGCAAAAAACATTGAGCAAATTTTTGATCCGGTTTTGACGTGGTAAATTGCAACAGATGATGGTGCGCCGAGAACGTCTGTTAACGACGCGGTACGAGGCGCACCCTCTCTCACTTACGTCCGGGTCCCTACAGGAAAAACAGGATCTCCTTTCTCTCACGTACGTGTGAGTCCGAGCAGAAAAAAAATAAAACATTAAAAGAGCCAGCCAAATATATCTCTCTTACTCCTCTCTTCACCTCCTACCTCCCGAATGGGAGATGAGGGAGATGCCACAACCCGTCGGAGAAGAGGCAGCAAGAGCCGCCGGATCCGGCGAAGGGCCTCCTATCTGGCTCGTCCGCCGGATCTCAGTTGCTGCACGGCCGCACGCAAGGCCTCCCGGACCATGAACGCGGAACACCCCTTACCATCTGCCACATCCAACCAGCGCCACCCGAATTGACCACCACGCCGGCGACCTGCCCACATCCTCCAGCCCCTTGGGTGCTTCCTCTCCCTGAAAGGCGCGTCCATAGAGGGTCAATCCCAACACAGGAACATACTCGATACAAAGATGCTGGGGTGCCATGGATCTTGCGCCGCCGCTCCCTAGAACGTCGCCTTCGTCGGTGTGGTGTGGTGCGGCTGGCCTCGCGGCTGCCTCTCCCCCTGGGAAGCAGGGAGAAGTGGTTCTTCTCCACCTTGGCTCCCTTCCCCATCTCTCGCTGCGGACTGTGCTCCACCGACGACCGTTGACTTCGAGCACATGAGCAGCGATGGTGGCGGTGCAAGGGTGGCCCGGAATTGGACATTGGGTTTTTTGTTGAGGATTTAGTGAGGCTGACATGCCCCCCCCCCCCACCTAAACGGGCGCACACGTGGGTGGTTTGCCACGTCAAAATCAGATCAAAACATTGGTCAATGTTTTCTATCACTGTCAGATTTTCGGTGCGGTGCAAATGCAACATTTTATATAGTCGTGGTTTTTCACTAATGATGACATGATCGTGATGGTTGTGGATTTAACCCAACATCGTTAGATCCCCAAATCTCTCCACAAAATTCTCGTGTTTCTCTCCCATATTCCATGATTTGAGCACACGACATCCACGTTAGGAAGGCAGACGAGCAGCAACACGTCGGAAAACCTTCGGGGCAGCGCTAGGCGGAGTCCCAAGTAGCATCATGGCGGGATGGCAGAGAGGTCAGCCACCGTTGGTGAGTGGGGACCCCAGGATACGGTCCGGCAGGCTCATGTGCGTGATACGTCTTCAACGTATCTATAAATTTTTATTGTTCCATGCTGTTATATTATCATTCTTGGTTGTTTTACAATCATTTTATAATTATATTATATCTTTTTTGGGACTAAACTATTGACATAGTGCCCAGTGCCAGTTGATGTTTTCAGCTTGTTTTTTTACATCGCAGGAAATCAATACCAAACGGAGTCCAAACACAACGAAATTTTTTGTGGATTTTCTTTGGACCAGAAGACACCTGTTGGGCCAAAGAAGTACCAGAGGGGTGCTTTGAGGGGAGCACAACCCACCAGGGCGCGCCTGGGGGCCCAGGCATGCCCAGGTGGGTTGTGCCCACCTCGGTGGCCTCCGTCACCGCCTCTTTGCTCTAAAATACCCCAATATTTCAGAAACCCTAGAAGAGTCGACGAAAATCGATTTCAGCTATCGCAAGTTCGAGAACCACTGGGTCCAATCTAGACACCATCACGGAGGGATTCATCATCCTCATTGGTGCCTATCCGATGATGCGTGTGTTGGGGAACGTAGTAATTTCAAAAAATTTCCTACGCACACGCAAGATCATGGTGATGCATAGCAACGAGAGGGGAGAGTGTTGTCTACGTACCCTCGTAGACCGAAGCGGAATCATTGACGCAACGTAGAGGAAGTAGTCGTACGTCCTCCCGGTCCAACCGATCCAAGCACCGTTACTCCGGCACCTCCGAGTTCTTGACACACGTACAGCTCGATGACGCACCCCCGATCTCCGATCCAGCAGAGGCGCATGGGGAGTTCCACAAGACGACGGCGCGTGGTGACGATCTTGATGTTCTCCTATCGCAGGCTTCGCCTAAGCACCGCTACAATATGACCGAGGTGTAATATCGTGGAGGGGGCACGCACACGGCTAAGGAACAATCTCAATGATCAACTTGTGTGTCCATGGGTGCCCCCGCCCGTATATAAAGGAGTGGAGGAGGGAGGGCGGCCCTCTACTATGGCGGCATACAGGGAGTCCTACTCCCATCGGGAGTAGGATTCCCCCTTTCCTAGTCCAACTAGGAGACCTTCCATGTATTAGGAGTAGGAGCCTAGGAAAGGGGAGGGAGAAGGGAAGGAAGGAGGGGGTGCGGCCCCTCCCCTTAGTCCAATTCGGACTAGGGCAAGGGGGGGCGCGCAGCCTGCCTAGGGCAGCCCCTCTCTCTTTCCCGTATGGCCCATAAGGCCCAATACTTCTCCCCGGCGAATTCCCGTAACTCTCCGGTACTCCGATAAATACCCGAATGACTCGGAACCTTTCCGAACTCCGAATATAGTCGTCCAATATATCGATCTTTACGTCTCGACCATTTCGAGACTCCTCGTCATGTCCCCGATCTCATCCGGGACTCCGAACTCCTTCGGTAAATAAAAATACACAAACTCATAATATAACCGTCATCGAAACCTTAAGCGTGCGGACCCTACGGTTCGAGAACAATGTAGACATGACCGAGACACGTCTCCTGTCAATAACCAATAGCGGGACCTAGATGCCCATATTGGTTCCTACATATTCTACGAAGATCTTTATCGGTCAGACCGCATGACAACATACGTAGTTCCCTTTGTCATCGGTATGTTACTTGCCCGAGATTCGATCGTCGGTATCCAATACCTAGTTCAATCTCGTTACCGGCAAGTCTCTTTACTCGTTCCGTAATACATCATCTCGCAACTAACTCATTAGTTGCAATGCTTGCAAGGCTTAAGTGATGTGCATTACCGAGAGGGCCCAGAGATACCTCTCCGACATTCGGAGTGACAAATCCTAATATCGAAATCGCCAACCCAACAAGTACCTTTGGAGACACCTGAGAGCACCTTTATAATCACCCGATTCGTTGTTGTGACGTTTGGTAGCACACAAAGTGTTCCTCCGGTAAACGGGAGTTGCATAATCTCATAGTCATAGGAACATGTATAAGTCATGAAGGAAGCAATAGCAACATATTAAACGATCGGGTGCTAAGCTAACGGAATGGGTCATGTCAATCAGATCATTCAACTAATGATGTGACCTTGTTAATCAAATAACAACTCTTTGTCCATGGTTAGGAAACATAACCATCTTTGATTAACAAGCTAGTCAAGTAGAGGCATACTAGTGACACTCTGTTTGTCTATATATTCACACATGTATTATGTTTCCGGTTAATACAATTCTAGCATGAATAATAAACATTTATCATGATATAAGGAAATAAATAATAACTTTATTATTGCCTCTAGGGCATATTTCCTTCAGTCTCCCACTTGCACTAGAGTCAATAATCTAGATCACATCACCATGTGATTCACATCGATAGTTCACATCATCATGTGATTAACACCCATAGTTCACATCGCCATGTGACCAACATCCAAAGGGTTTACTAGATTCAGTAATCTAGTTCACATCGCTATGTGATTAACACCCAAAGAGTACTTAGGTGTGATCATGTTTTGCTTGTGAGAGAATCTTAGTCAACGGGTCTTTCACATTCAGATCCGTTATGTATTTTGCAAAAAAAAATTATGTCTACAATGCTCTGCACGGAGCTACTCTAGCTAATTGCTCCCACTTTCAATATGTATCTAGATCGAGACTTAGAGTCATCCAGATCGGTGTCAAAACTTGCATCGACGTAACCCTTTACGACGAACCTTTTACCACTTCCATAATCGAGAAACATATCCTTATTCCACTAAGGATAATTTTGACCGTTGTCCAGTGATCTACTCCTAGATCACTATTGTACTCCCTTGCCAAACTCAGTGCAGGGTATACAATAGATCTGGTACACAGCATGGCATACTTTATAGAACCTATGGCCAAGGCATAGGGAATGACTTTCATTCTCTTTCTATCTTCTGCCATGGTCGGGTTTTGAGTCTTACTCAATTTCACACCTTGTAACACAGTGCAAGAACTCTTTCTTTGATCTGCTCCATTTTGAACTACTTCAAAATCTTGTCAAGGTATGTACTCATTGAAAAAACTTATCAAGCGTCTTGATCTATCTCTATAGATCTTAATGCTCAATATGTAAGCAGCTTCACCGAGGTCTTTCTTTGAAAAACTCCTTTTAAACACTCCTTTATGCTTTGTAGAATAATTCTACATTATTTCCGATCTACAATATGTCATTCACATATACTTATCAGAAATGATGTAGTGCTCCCACTCACTTTCTAGTAAATACAGGCTTCACTGCAAGTCTGTATAAACTATATGCTTTGATCAACTTATCAAAGCGTATATTCCAACTCCGAGATGCTTGCACCAGTCCATAGATGCACATTTTGTTAACACCTTTAGGATCGACAAAACCTCTTGGTTGCATCACATACAACTCTTCTTTAATAACTCCATTAAGGAATGCAGTTTTGTTTATCCATTTGCCGATTTCATAAAATGCGGCAATTGCTAACATGATTCGGACAGACTTTTAAGCATCGATCGAGTGAGAAAATCTCATTGTATTCAACATCTTGAACTTTGTCAAAACCTTTTTCGACAAGTCTAGCTTTGTAGATAGTAACACTACTATCATCGTCCGTCTTCCTCTTGAAGATCCATTTATTTTCTATGGCTTGCCGATCATCGGGCAACTCCACCAAAGTCCACACTTTGTTCTCATACATGGATCTCATCTCAGATTTGATGGCCTCAAGCCATTTCGCGAATCTGGGCTCATCATCGCTTCCTCATAGTTCGTAGGTTCATCATGGTCTAGTTACATGACTTCCAGAACAGGATTACCGTACCACTCTGGTGCGGATCTCACTCTGGTTTACCTATGAGATTCGGTAGTAACTTGATCTGAAGTTACATGATCATCATCATTAGCTTCCTCACTAATTGGTGTAGTAGTCACAGGAACAGATTTCTGTGATGAACTACTTTCCAATAAGGGAGAAGGTACAATTACATCATCAAGTTCTACTTTCCTCCCACTCACGTCTTTCGAGAGAAACTCCTTCTCTAGAAAGGATCCATTGTTAGCAACGAATGATTTGCCTTTGGATCTGTGATAGAAGGTGTACCCAATAGTTACCTTTGGGTATTCTATGAAGACGCACTTCTCCGATTTGGGTTTGAGCTTATCAGGATGAAACTTTTTCACATAAGCATCGCAGCCCCAAACTTTAAGAAACGACAACTTTGGTTTCTTGCTAAACCACAGTTCATATAGTGTCGTCTCAACGGATTTAGATGGTGCCCTATTTAACGTGAATGCAGCTGTCTCTAATGCATGATCCCAAAACGATATTGGTAAATCGGTAAGAAACATCATAGATTGTACTATATCCAATAAAGTACGGTTATGATGTTCGGACACACCATTATGATGTGGTGTTCCAGGTGGCATGAATTTTTGAAACTATTCCACATTGTTTTAGTTGAAGACCAAACTCGTAACTCAAATATTTGTCTCCGTGATCAGATCGTAGAAACCTTATTTTCTTGTCACGATGATTTTTCCACTTCACTCTGAAATTCTTTGAACCTTTCAACTATTTCAGACTTATGTTTCATCAAGTAGATATACCCATATCTGCTCAAATCATCTGTGAAGGTCGAAAATAACGATACCCGCCATGAGCCTTAACACTCATTGGATCACATACATCGGTATGTATTATTTCCAATAAGTCGGTTGCTCGCTCCACTGTTCCGGAGAACGGAGTCTTAGTCATCTTGCCCATGAGGCATGGTTCGCAAGCATCAAGTGATTCATAATCAAGTGATTCCAAAATCCCATCAGCATGGAGTTTCTTCATACGCTTTACACCATTATGACCTAAACGGCGATTGCCACAAATAAGTTGCACTATCATTATTAACTTTGCATATTTTGGTTTCAATATTATGAATATGCGTATCACTACGATCGAGATCCAATGAACCATTTTCATTGGGTGTGTAACCATATAAGGTTTTATTCATGTAAATGAACAACAGTTTATTCTCTTACTTAAATGAATAACCGTATTGCAATAAACACGATCAAATCATATTCATGCTCAACACAAACACCAAATAACATTTATTTAGGTTCAACACTAATCCCGAAAGTATAGGGAGTGTGCGATGATGATCATATCAATCTTGAAACTACTTTCAACACACATCGTCACTTCACCCTTAACTAGTTTCATTTTCTACGCAACTCCGTTTGAGTTACTACTCTTAGCAACCGAACCAGTACCAAATACCGAGGGGTTGCTATAAACACTAGTAAAGTACACATCAATAACATGTATATCAAATATACCTTTGTTTACTTTGCCATCCTTCTTATCCGCCAAATACTTGGGGTAGTTCGCTTCCAAGAACCAGTCCCTTTGCGGTAGAAGCACTTAGTCTCGTGCTTAGGTCCGGACTTGGGCTTCTTCACTTGAGCAGCAACTTGCTTGCCGTTCTTCTTGAAGTTCCCTTCTATCCCTTTGCCCTTTTCTTGAAACTAGTGGTCTTGTTAACCATCAACACTTGATGTACTTTCTTAATTTCTACCTTCATCGATTTCATCATTATGAAAAACTCGGGAATCATTTTCATCATCCCTTGCATACTATAGTTCATCACGAAGTTCTACTAACTTGGTGATGGTGACTAGAGAATTCTGTCAATCACTATCTTATCTGGAAGATTAACTCCCATTTGATTCAAGCGATTGTAGTACCCAGACAATCTGAGCATATGCTCACTAGATGAGCAATTCTCCTCCATCTTTTAGCCATAGAACTTGTTGGAGACTTCATATCTCTCAACTCGGGTATTTTCTTAAAATATGAACTTCAACTCCTGGAACATCTTATATGGTCCATGACGTTCAAAACGTCTTTGAAGTCCCGATTCTAAGCTGTTAAGCATGGTGCACTAAACTATCAAGTAGTCATCATATTGAGCTAGCCAAACGTTCATAACGTCTGCATCTGCTCCTGCAATAGGTCTGTCACCTAGCGGTGCATTAAGGACATAATTCTTACGTGCAAAATGAGGATAAACCTCGATCACGGATCCAATCCGCATCATTGCTACTAACATCTTTCAATACATTTTTCTCTAGGAACATATCAAAATAAACATATGAAAGCAACAACGCAAGCTATTGATCTTACAACATAATTTGCAAAATACTACCAGGACTAAGTTCATGATAAATTTAAGTTCAATTAATCATATTACTTAAGAACTCCCACTTAGACAGACATCTCTCTAGTCATCTAAGTGATCACGTGATCCAAATCAACTAAACCATAACCGATCATCACGTGAGATGGAGTAGTTTTCAATGGTGAACATCACTATGTTGATCATATCTACTATATGATTCACGCTCGACCTTTCGGTCTCCGTGTTCGAGGCCATATCTGCATATGCTAGGCTCGTCAAGTTTAACTCGAGTATTCCACGTGTGCAAAACTGGCTTGCACCCGTTGTAGATGGACGAGAGCTTATCACACCCGATCATCACGTGGTGTCTGGGCACGACGAACTTTGCCAACGGTGCATACTCAGGGAGAACACTTCTTGATAATTAGTGAGAGTTCATCTTAAAATGCTACCGTCAATCAAAGCAAGAATATATCTATAATAGATAAACATCATATGCAATCATAATATGTGACATGATATGGCCATGATCATCTTGCGCCTTTGATCTCCATCTCCAAAGTACTGTCATGATCTCTATCATCACCGGCACGACACCATGATCTTCATCATCTTGATCTATATCAATGTGTCATCACATGGTTGTCTCACCAACTATTGCTATCGTATAGCGATAAAGTAAAGCAATTATTTGGCACTTGCATCTTATGCAACAAAGAGACATCCATAGGGCTTACGCCGATTGCCGATAACTTCAACAAAACATGATCATCTCATACAACAACTTATATCTTATCACGTCTTGACCATATCACATCACAACATGCCCTGCAAAAACAAGTTAGACGTCCTCTACTTTGTTGTTGCAAGTTTTACGTGGCTGCTACGGGCTGAGCAAGAACCGTTCTTACCTCGCATCAAAACCACAACGATAGTTTGTCAAGTTGGTGCTGTTTTAACCTTCGCAAGGACCGGGCGTAGCCACACTCGGTTCAACTAAAGTTGGAGAAACCGACACCGCTAGTCACCGTGTGCTAAGCACGGCGGTAAAACCAGTCTCGCGTAAGCGTATCGTAATGTCGGTCCGGCCGCTTCATCCAACAATACCGCCAACCAAAGTATGACATGCTGGTAAGCGGTATGACTTGTATCGCCCACAACTCACTTGTGTTCTACTCGTGCATATAACATCAACGCATAAAACCTAGGCTCGGATGCCACTTTGTTGGGGAACGTAGTAATTTCAAAAATTTCCTCGCACACGCAAGATCATGGTGATGCATAGCAACGAGAGGGAGAGTGTTGTCTCGTACGCCTCGTGAGACCGGCGGAAGCATTGACGCAACGTAGAGGAAGTAGTCGTCGTCCTCCCGGTCCAACCGATCCAAGCACCGTTACTCCGGCACCTCCGAGTTCTTGACACACGTACAGCTCGATGACGCACCCCCGATCTCTGATCCAGCAGAGGCGCAGGGGGAGTTCCATCAGCACGACGGCGTGGTGACAATCTTGATGTTCTCCTATCGCAGGGCTTCGCCTAAGCACCGCTACAATATGACCGACGTGTAATATCGTGGAAGGGGGCACCGCACACGGCTAAGGAACGATCTCAATGATCAACTTGTGTGTCCATGGGGTGCCCCCTGCCCCCGTATATAAAGGAGTGGAGGAGGGGAGGGCCGGACCTCTACTATGGTGCGCCCTGGGGAGTCCTACTCCCACCGGGAGTAGGACCCCCTTTCCTAGTCCAACTAGGAGACCTTCCATGTATTAGGAGTAGGAGACTAGGAAAGGGGAGGGAGAAGGGAAGGAAGGAGGGGGTGCGGCCCCTCCCCTTAGTCCAATTCGGACTAGGGCAAGGGGGGGCGCGCAGCCTGCCTAGGGCAGCCCATCTCTCTTTCCCGTATGGCCCATAAGGCCCAATACTTCTCCCCGGCGAATTCCCGTAACTCTCCGGTACTCCGATAAATACCCGAATGACTCGGAACCTTTCCGAACTCCGAATATAGTCGTCCAATATATCGATCTTTACGTCTCGACCATTTCGAGACTCCTCGTCATGTCCCCGATCTCATCCGGGACTCCGAACTCCTTTGGTAAATAAAAATACACAAACTCATAATATAACCGTCATCGAAACCTTAAGCGTGCGGACCCTACGGTTCGAGAACAATGTAGACATGACCGAGACACGTCTCCTGTCAATAACCAATAGCGGGACCTAGATGCCCATATTGGTTCCTACATATTCTACGAAGATCTTTATCGGTCAGACCGCATGACAACATACGTAGTTCCCTTTGTCATCGGTATGTTACTTGCCCGAGATTCGATCGTCGGTATCCAATACCTAGTTCAATCTCATTACCGGCAAGTCTCTTTACTCGTTCCGTAATACATCATCTCGCAACTAACTCATTAGTTGCAATGCTTGCAAGGCTTAAGTGATGTGCATTACCGAGAGGGCCCAGAGATACCTCTCCGACATTCGGAGTGACAAATCCTAATATCGAAATACGCCAACCCAACAAGTACCTTTGGAGACACCTGTAGAGCACCTTTATAATCACCCAGTTACGTTGTGACGTTTGGTAGCACACAAAGTGTTCCTCCGGTAAACGGGAGTTGCATAATCTCATAGTCATAGGAACATGTATAAGTCATGAAGGAAGCAATAGCAACATATTAAACGATCGGGTGCTAAGCTAACGGAATGGGTCATGTCAATCAGATCATTCAACTAATGATGTGACCTTGTTAATCAAATAACAACTCTTTGTCCATGGTTAGGAAACATAACCATCTTTGATTAACAAGCTAGTCAAGTAGAGGCATACTAGTGACACTCTGTTTGTCTATATATTCACACATGTATTATGTTTCCGGTTAATACAATTCTAGCATGAATAATAAACATTTATCATGATATAAGGAAATAAATAATAACTTTATTATTGCCTCCAGGGCATATTTCCTTCAGCGTGAGTAGTTCATTGTAGACCTACGGGTCCGTAGTTAGTAGCTAGATGGCTTCCTCTCTCTCTCTCTCTCTCTCTCTCTCTCTCTCTCTCTCTCTCTCTCTCTCTCTCTCTCTCTCTCTCTCTCTTGATTCTCAATACAATGGTCTATTGGAGATCTATGATGTAACTCTTTTTGCGGTGTGTTTGTTGAGATCCGATGAACTTTGAGTTTATGATCAGATCTATGTTTTTATCCATGAAAGTTATTTGAGTCTTTTGATCTCTTTTATGCATGATTACTTATAGCCTCGTATTTCTTCTCTGATATTTGGGTTTTGTTTGGCCAGCTTGATCTATTTATTTTGCAATGGGAAGAGGTGCTTTGTGATGGGTTCGATCTTACGGGGCTTGATCCCAGTGACAGAAGGAGAACCAACATGCATGTATTGTTGCTATTAAGGATAACAAGATGGTCTCTATTTCTACATCAATAGATCTCGTCTACATCATGTCATCGTTCTTATTGCATTACTCCGTTTCTCCATGAACTTAATATACTAGATGCATGCTGGATAGCGGTCGATGTGTGGACTAATAGTAGTAGATGCAGGTAGGACTCGGTCTACTAATATTGAACGTGATGCCTATCTAATGATCATTGCCTGGATATCGTCATGATTATTTGAAGTTTTATCAATTGCCCAACAGTAATTTGTTTACCCTGTTGGGGAACGTAGTATTTCAATTTTTCCTACGATCACGCAAGATCTATCTAGGAGAAGCATAATAACGAGTGGGGAGAGTGCGTCCATGTACCCTCGTAGACCGAAAGCGGAAGCATTTAGTAACGTGGTTGATGTAGTCGAACGTCTTCGCGATCCAACTGATCCAAGCACCGAACGTACGACACCTCCGTGTTCAGCACACGTTCAGCTCGATGACGTCCCTGGAGCTCTTGACCAATTGAGGCCGAGCGAGAGTTCCGTCAGCATGATGGCGTGGCGACGGTGATGATGAAATTACCAATGCAGAGCTTCGCCTAAGCACTACGACGATATGACCGAGGTGTGTAACTGTGGAGGGGGGCACCGCACACGGCTAAGAGAGAAAATTGGTGTGCCTTTGTGGTGCCCCCTTCCCACGTATATAAAGGGGGGAGGAGAGGTGGCTGGCCCAAGGGGGGCCGCCATGGGGGGAGTCCTACTTGAACTCCCGATCCAAGTAGGATTCGCCCCCCTTTCCTATTCTCACTAGGAGAAGGAGGGAAGGAGGAGGAGGAGAGAAGGAAGGAGGGGGAGCCCCTTTTCCAATTCGGATTGGCAAGGGGGGGCGCCACCTCCTGTTCAGCCCTCTTGAAAGTGCAACTAATCCCCGGGTGGTTTTGGTAATTAATAACAACATATATATCATTGAACTAATAGTTACTTGAGAATCATTTCAGAGAGTTCAGTGATATGGGTATGGCAAGGACTGAAGAAGTGGACCCCCCAAAATGCTAAGGCAAGCATTGGCAAAAGCTCAAGACTCCATTTTTGGTTTAGTGATCCAAGATCACATTGAGTCCATAGGAAAAGCCAATACTACTAAAAGGGGATGAGGTTATGATGATGATCTGGTTGCTCAAGTGCTTAGTGATACATCTCCTAAACTATCAGCAACTTTCACTGCCATAGACACTCATAAGTAGTCTCGGTCCCACCGATATTCCAAACTCAGTCACCGAGATGAACCACCTCAGCCATAAGCCAAACCCTAGTAAACTCGGATTTTCCGATTACGAACTCGGTCTCACCAAACATGAGTTGCCAAGGTTACGAAACCTTCATCATCAAATCGGTGTCACCGAGATGATGAAGTCGGTCCCACCAAACTGGCATGCTCTTGTCATTGCACTAATCGGACTAACCGAGATTGTATATTCGGTCCCACGAAAATCCCAACGTTCACATTATTTGAACTATCGGTCTCACCGAGTTGTCCACTTCGGTCCCACCGAGATTGCTCAAATGTGTGTAACGGTTGGATTTTGTGTGGAGGCTATTTATACCCTCCACCCCTCTTCATTTGTGGAGAGAGCCATCGAAAGAACTACCACTCCTACCTTACATTTCTGAGAAGAGAACTACCTACCCTTGTGTTGAGATCAAGTTGCTCCACTCCCACCATATGAAGCTTGATCTCTAGCCTTCCCAAGTTGCTTTCCACTCAATCCTTTCTTCCACCACAGCCAAATCAGTGAGGAGAGTTGAGTGTTGGGGAGATTATCATTTGAAGCACAAGAGCAAGGAGTTCATCATCATCTACAACATCTATTACCTTTTGGAGGGTGGTGCCTCCTAGATTGGTTAGGTGTCGCTTGGGAGCCTCCGTCGTCGAGATGTGGAGTTGAACCAAGAAGTTTGTAAGGGCAAGGAGATCGCCTACTTGTGAAGATCTACCCCAAGTAAGGCTAGCCCTCCGTGGGCGTGAGCCATGATGGAATAGACAAGGTTGCTTCTTCGTGGACCCTTCGTGGGTGGAGCCCTCCGTGGACTCGCGCAGCCGTTACCCTCCGTGGGTTGAAGTCTCCATCAACGTGGATGTACGATAGCGCCACCTATCGGAACCACAGGAAAAATCACCGCGTCTCCAAAATTGCGTTTGCTCTTCTCCACCTCTCTTTACTACATGTGCAATTTACATTCCGCTGCCTATACTCTAGAATTGCATGTGTAGGGTGATGCTTGACTTGATCATAATTGTGAATCTGCCAAAAACTGTTCTTTGTCAAAAGGCAGAATTTTTATATTGATAAGTAGTCTAATCACCCCCCCTCTAGACATACTTTCGATCCTACAAGTGGTATCAGAGCTTTGGTCTCCATTGTATTGGTTTCCATTGCATTGGACTCCATAAGCTTGGTTTCACAATCTAGGAGAGTATGGCGTCTAGTGAGGGTAATTTTCGTAGAGGTCCTTACTTTGATGGTACAAATTTTGCTAGTTGGAAGCATAAAATGAAAATGCATATTCTTGGTCATAACCCAGCCGCATGGGGCATTATTTGTGTTGGTATGCAAGGTGAATTCTTGAGGAAGGAAAAGTTCGGATCGTGAAGCTACACCGAAGAATTGCGGATGTTGCAAAACAATGCTCAAGCTTGTGACATTCTCTTCAATGCCTTGTGTCCCGAGGAGTTCAACAAAATCAGCCGTCTTGAGAATGCAAAAGAGATTTGGGATACTTTGGTTGAAATGCACGAAGGTACCGAGTCCGTGAAGGAATCAAAGCTAGATATTCTTCAAGGTCAACTTAACAAGTTCAAGATGAAGGATGGTGAAGGAGTCGCTGAAATGTACTCTAGGCTTGCTCTCATCACAAATGAGATTGCCGGCTTAGGAAGCGAAGAAATGACCGACCGATTCATCATCAAGAAGATTCTCAGAGCTTTGGATGGAAAGTATGACACTGTGTGCACTTTGATCCAAATGATGCCAAACTACAAGACTCTCAAGCCAACCGAAGTCATTGGAAGAATTGTTGCTCATGAGATGACACTTAAGGATAAGGAAGAGCTTCACAACAAGTCAAGTGGTGCTTACAAAGCTACAAGTGATGCTCCCACAACCTCAAGTGACAAGTTAGTTTCCAATGAAGAGATAAGCCTAATGGTCAAGAACTTCAACAAATTCTACAAGAATAGAGGCAAAGAGAGAAGCTCAAAGTCTAGATCATATGATGAAAAGAGATCTTCTAGTCGTGATCGAAACTGCTACAATTGTGGAAGACCCGGACACTACTCAAATGAGTGTACGGCTCCCCACAAGAGAAGAGAAGAATCTCCAAGAAGAAGAAGCTCAAGAGATGAGTCACCTCGGAAAGAGAGAAGGAGCAGAGATGATCGTTATGAATGAAGACCCTCTCGGAGAAGCAAGGATTCGGAGAGGAAAGACAAGTCATCAAGGAGCTACACAAGAAGAAAACATCAAGCTCATGTAGGTGAATGGGTCTCCGGCTCCGACTCCGACAATCAATCCGAAGGAAGCTATCACTCCGACTCTGACTACAGTCAAGATGAAGGTGTTGCCGGTCTTGCTCTCGTATCCTCCAACTCCAACTCCTACGACTTATTTGATTCACCAAATGAGGGAATTGGAAGATGCTTCATGGCTAAAGGCCCCAAGGTATCACACCCTGAATTCATTGACTTGATAGTGATGAGGATGACTTGCTTGGTGAAGATGAGCTCTTGCATGATAATCCAAAGAGCCTAGTAACGATGAACATGCTAGTAGTCTTTATAGTCGAGAAGAGTCGAATGACAATGCTATGAAGGAGATTGAGCGTCTAACTAAAGAACTAAACACTCTTAAGTTAGCTCATGAAACAACTCAAGAAGATCATAGAGAGCTCCTAAGATCTCATGAGAAGCTACGCTCGAGAAGCTCACTCTAGAGCAAGAACATGAGTTTCTAAAAGCAATCAATGACGATCTTGAAAGAAGAGTTCTTCATATCTTGCCAAACGACTTCTCTTGTCTAATTTCTTGCCACCCATTAAGACTAAGCATGACAAGCATAAGAAAAATTCTTCCTCTAGCAGTAACAATAACCATGCTAAATCCAATGTTGTTGCTTCTAGTAGTTCTCTTGATTCCACTAACAATGTTTCAAGCCAAGTTACACTTGAGCAAGAGAATAGTTTATTGAAAGGGATCATAGAAAAGGTGTCTACAAGAGCCTTGCGGAAGCAAGAATTTTGAGGAAATTGTTACAAGCAAGGAAGGCACGGAAGAATCAAGGAATTGGTTTTGAGCGAAAGTTCAACGCCGAAGGCGTTGAGTGGGAAGAAGGTCAATATCCTACTCCACAGTTTGTTCCTCAAAAGGAGAAGTATGATCCTACTTCTTCCAATGAGGAACAAGCTCAAGATGACCTTCCACCACAAGACCACAAGCTAAAAGGCAAGGACAAGCTTCAAGAGGAGATTGATGCATTTGTTGAAGCACCTCAAGCCATGGTCAAGTGGGTTCCCAAGGAAGCGTCAAGTTCTACTTCGTCAAGCTCAACTACAACCCCAAGGATTCCCATCAAGATGATGTGGATCCCGAAGAAGAAGAACTAGAAAGTTCTTGAGGGTGACTCCGCCAACATACTTCACTCACATTCATTTTGGCAAAAAACTTGTGCAATCAACTTCCACATCGTGCACTAGTTCATGGAGTCACAAACCCTCTTGTTGGTAAGTCAAGGGACAAGGTAATCATTGCTTTCATGGACATCATCTATTGTGAACTTCAATCTATGTCCATGGATATCCTTGTTTGTTCCTTGTGGGACTAACCCATGTAGGTATTGAAAGTGCCCGAATCCAAAGGATAGCTCCCAACTCTTGATGATCTCCATCAACATTGAGCATCCACATCTTCAACATCTACATGAAGTCTTCTCGACAACCCAAGGTTAGTTTGACCCTTTAAAGGGGTTCTCACATCTAGGGGAGCTTTGCTCTAAAAATTGAGCTAAAGCATCTTCAAATGATGTGAACACATCAATGCTTTATGTAAAAGTGGTAACCCCACTTGTGCTTAAGCGATGAGTATGACCTATGATCAAATGTTCTCATTTGGCTCCTAAGTCAATATACTCATATAAAGATGACCTAGTCATCGACAAATTGTGTGTTAGTTGCTAGAGTTTTGGTTGTGCATGTTTGACACATATTTCATTCGCTATCTTATTGTGTGAGCATGTTGGATGCATGATTTTATCCATTCGAGGACATCCATTTGTTGTTTTGGTCGTTTTGATTTTTCGACCAAATGGATGGACAAGAATGCCTAAATACCTCCCTAGCTATCTATGCTTTCTTGTCTCAAATTCTATTCATGCTTACATCACAAATTTTGAACAAGTCATTTTCGGACCCTCGGGTGAGGAGCACTTTCGAGCCACCGATCCGTCAAGGGCTAATTTCCAAAACCTTCTAATTGATTTCGGTCAGACCAACTCACTTAAACTCGGTCGAACCGAAAGCATTTAGACTGATCTAGGTTTTCATCTCGGTGAAACCGAGTTGTGATTTCGGCGTGACCGAAGTGCATAACTGCCTAGCAGTTATCCATCTCGGTGCCACCGAGTTTTACAACTCGGTCCCACCGACAGCGAAGGGGTATATATTCCGGGGCGCGCTGATTCCTCCTTCAAACGTTTAGCCCCACCCCTTCTTGCCGCCGTCGCCTTGGTCTCCGGATCGTCGCCGTAAATGCTTTGGCGCCCTCGCCAGCAGTCTCCGTCGCCGTCAGCGGCCATCTCCTCCGCGCCGTTGCCGCCGTAGAAAAACTCCACCAAGTTAGGGTGAGTTTTGATCCCACTCGTGCTCCCATCTCCGATTCAATGCACGTTTGGATTGCCTAGTATCTTGCCACGATTGAAATCCTCCTGTACACTAGATTGGTTCGTTTGAACTAGATTCGAGTAAAAGTTTTAGGGTTAGGTTTCCGCGGAACACATCTCGGTGAGACCGATTTTATATTTTCGGTATGACCGATTTGGCCTATAGCCATTACCTTTACCCTTCGGTTCAACCGAGTTGTGCAAAATCGGTATGACGAAATGAAGATTCTGTGAAACCCTAGTGTTTTCGGCAGACGAAACCCACTTCGGTCAAACCGAAAGTGGTGTGCCAAGCTCTGTTTAACACTTGGATTCACGAACCTTAAACTTCGGTCGACCGAAATGTCTTCTGTGAAAACTTAATACTAGAATTTGAACTCATTTTTTTGCAAAACTTCGCATTTTCGATGACTCTTCTTCTCTGCCTACACCTTATCTATTCACAAAGGTTGTCGACCATGTCGATGCTAGTGACGGTGAGAACAGGTCGAGACACCCATTGCGACATTCCAGAGGCGTGCACTAGTCCCGATCCTAGTAGCTCATCTGATGATGGTGAGAGGAGTACACCAAGTGGCATGCCTCCTGCAGCCACCAGAGCTAGAAAGAAGAGGAATTCAGATGATGAGGATTCAGATTTTGTTGTTGAGGAAGAGGTGACCTCAAAGCCTAAAAGGAAGGTTGTTGCCAAAGAGCAACAAGATCAACAATCTAAGAAGGGCACCAGCAAAGTCAAGCAGTCAACTGTTGCTAAGAAGCTGAATTTGGGAGAGGCAGCTGCAAGCAAAGTGAAGAAAACCACCAAGAGAAAGAGAATAGTGCATGCAGATGCAGCAGTAGAGGATGAGGATGAGGAAGCACCCCAGCCTCCTCCTCAGAAGCCGAAGCTCATGGGTGATGCCATTAAGGCTGGAGCCACATCAAAGCCCAAGAAATCTGCTCCAGCTAAGGCAGCTCCAGCAAAGCCTGCTGCCAAGCCCAAGAGGACCGTCAGAAACATTCCAATGTCGAAAAGAACAAGGATGATGTGCCACCAGTGAGTCGACGATGAAGGACCAGTTTCTTGAAACTTCGTCCAAAACTGCCACTCCATAATGATGCTCATCCACAAGTGAGGATATGAAGGCAAGGAAAGATAAAGGTCTCGGGCTATGGAGACAAACTGACCCATATGCCGTGAGGAGAAGAACTGCTTGTAGATCCCAGATTTCACACCGAGAGCAGCGGGACTTCTATGAGACCGTCTTGATGGACAAGAAGCCCATAGTCGCATACACGGATATGTTGATTGGAAGTACATTGACAGCGAAGAGCACAGAGATTTCTTTCCACATGTGCATGAAAGTTTCACCGCATGTGGAGTTGCAGATTTTGTAGGTCGAAATTGACCGGTTGGAGCGATGAGATGATAATGCAATTTTATGCCACAGCTCACTTCTACCATGATGGAAAGATTATGTGGATGGTGAAGGTCAAAGGTTTTCTTCTTCGTTGAAGAATGGGCAGAAATTCTGAATGCTCCAAAGGCAACGAGAAGATGATATTGATGTATATGAGATTCCAAAGAAGAATCATGAATCCACGAAAAACATGTACAAAGAGGTTCCAGCAGAGGATTTGCAAATTTGGAAGCTCGGCTCAGTCTACCATCTCCAGGCAGGCTTACCTACCACTAATACCATTTTGAGGCATACCTTGATGCCCAAATCTGGAGATGATCGCATGATCGAGGATACTCTATCAACATGCTGCACATACTTGATGAGAGAGCACCTTTCAAGGTGATGGACTTGATGGTAGAGACCATTAAGAGGACTGCGGTGACCACAAAAGGTCGTGTGGATTTGCCCATGATTCAGATGCTTATCAATGCCAAGTTTGGCACGGGCATATTCTTGTTGGATAGAGAACATTTACCGTTGCAGCGAGCATGAAGACAATGTTGTTGTGATGGATGAGGAGAATCCGACATCTGTTGAAGGTCAAGCCAAGATCGCAAACTGCTAAGAAAGCCAAAGTCGACAAGGAAGCAGCGGCAGCAGCAGCTAAACCAAAGAGTTTGGAGAGCAAATTCTTGAAGCTACTCAAAGGATTGAACAACGCTGGCCAGCATTGAACAGTCTCGGAGAGCTTAGAAAGGATTGTTGACGAGAAGATCCACGCTCTGGGCGTGAAGTCGATCAAGTACAAGTGACCATCAACAAGCTCGAGGCGGACATTGAGGAAGCAAAGCAGGACAAGGCGAGCTTATCGTGAGTTCGGGATGACTTAGTCCAGATTCTCATCGACAGATCGCTCCGGTTCCCAAAGGATCCCGATCACTGCTATTCGATGGATCGACACCAGACTACAGCTTCAAACCTCCACAGCCCAGCGATTGCTCCTACTCCAGCTCCAGCTCCGGTGTCCACTCCTCCAGCCACAGACATCAGCTGAAGTCTTCGCCGATCTTTGTCATATCCACTCCGACATCAACCTGCACGGAGCCGCCAGAGAGTCCACAAGTGGCGCTTAGCTCTATGCTTTTTCGAACTTTTGGTAACTTGTTGCCAAAGGGGGAGAAATTGTATAGATCATAGGGCTTCGAGAGAGAGAGTGCTGTTGTCTTTGCGCTTTTGCTCTTTCGTTCTTTTGCGGTTTCTTTGAGATACTTTTGGTTTTCGAGACATTCAGTGTGTTTGATACTCCATTTGATTCTACCTTAATGAGTGCTTGGTCGTACTATGCTTTAATGTGTGCTTAATGCTTATCATATACCATTCCTATCTCGTATGACCATTTACTCATGTCTTGGTGATTGGGTGCATGCTGTCCATTCTTATCATTTTGTGCGCTCCACCAAGATGTATGTGACATGGAAGAGTGACCCATGATCCTAATCGATTGTGCATTTGCATTCAAGCGCAAATCTTAAATAATGCACAAATTTAGGGGAGCTCTTGCTTATCACATACTTCTCAAAGCGACGATATTATTCATTGATTATATCCTTTGTCGAGCTTTGATCTATATGTTGTCATCAATTACCAAAAGGGGAGATTGAAAGTGCAACTAATCCCGGGTGGTTTTGGTAATTAATAACAACATATATATCATTGAACTAATAGTTACTTGAGAATCATTTCAGAGAGTTCAAGATGATATGGGTATGGCAAGGATGAAGAAGTGGACCCCCAAAATGCTAAGGCAAGCATTGGCAAAAGCTCAAGACTCCATTTTTGGTTTAGTGATCCAAGATCACATTGAGTCCATAGGAAAAGCCAATACTATTAAAAGGGATGAGGTTATGATGATGATCTGGTTGCTCAAGTGCTTAGTGATACATCTCCTAAACTATCAGCAACTTTCACCGCCATAGACACTCATAAGTAGTCTCGGTCCCACCGATATTCCAAACTCAGTCACACCGAGATGAACCACCTCAGCCATAAGCCAAACCCTAGTAAACTCGGATTTTCCGATTACGAACTCGGTCTCACGAAACATGAGTTGCCAAGGTTACAGAACTTACATCATCAAATCGGTGTCACCGAGATGATGAAGTCGGTCCCACCAAACTGGCATGCTCTTGTCATTGCACGAATCGGACTAACCGAGATTGTATATTCGGTCCCACCGAAAATCCCAATGTTCACATTATTTGAACTATCGGTCTCACCGAGTTGTCCACCGGTCCCACCGAGATTGCTCAAATGTGTGTAACGGTTGGATTTTGTGTGGAGGCTATTTATACCCTCCACCCCTCTTCATTCGTGGAGAGAGCCGTCGAAAGAACTACCACTCCTACCTTACATTTACGAGAAGAGAACTACCTACCCTTGTGTTGAGATCAAGTTGCTCCACTCCCACCATATGAAGCTTGATCTCTAGCCTTCCCAAGTTGCTTTCCACTCAATCCTTTCTTCCACCACAGCCAAATCAGTGAGGAGAGTTGAGTGTTGGGGAGATTATCATTTGAAGCACAAGAGCAAGGAGTTCATCATCATCTACAACATCTATTACCTTTTGGAGGGTGGTGCCTCCTAGATTGGTTAGGTGTCGCTTGGGAGCCTCCGTCGTCGAGATGTGGAGTTGAACCAAGAAGTTTGTAAGGGCAAGGAGATCGCCTACTTCGTGAAGATCTACCCCGAGTAAGGCTAGCCCTCCGTGGGCGTAGGCCATGATGGAATAGACAAGGTTGCTTCTTCGTGGACCCTTCGTGGGTGGAGCCCTCCGTGGACTTGCGCAGCCGTTACCCTCCATGGGTTGAAGTCTCCATCAACGTGGATGTACGATAGCGCCACCTATCGGAACCATGGGAATAATCACCGCGTCTCCAAAATTGCGTTTGCTCTTCTCCACCTCTCTTTACTACATGTGCAATTTACTTTCCGCTGCCTATACTCTAGAATTGCATGTGTAGGGTGATGCTTGACTTGATCATAATTGTGAATCTGTCAAAAACTGTTCTTTGTCAAAAGGCAGAATTTTTATATTGATAAGTAGTCTAATCACCCCCCCCCCTCTAGACATACTTTCGATCCTACACCTCTCTCTTCTCCACTGAGGCCCATGAAGGCCCATGAACTTCCCGGAGGGGGGGGTCCGCTAACCGCCGGTACTCTGAAACTACCCGAACCATTCCGGTGTCCGAATGTAACCTTCCAATATATGAATCTTTATGTCTCAACCATTTTGAGACTTCTCATCATGTCCGTGATCTCATCTGGGACTCCGAACAAACTTCAGTCATGAAATCACATAACTCATAATACAAATCGTCATTGAACGTTAAGCGTGCGGACCCTACGGGTTCGAGAACTATGTAGACATGACCGAGACACATCTCTTGTCAATAACCAATAGCGGAACCTGGATGCTCATATTGGTTCCTACATATTCTACAAAGATCTTTATCGGTCAAACCGCATAACAACATACGTTGTTCCCTTTGTCATCGGTATGTTACTTGCCCGAGATTCGATCGTTGGTATCATCATACCTTGTTCAATATCGTTACCGGCAAGTCCTTTTACTCATTCTGTAATGCATCATCCTGCAAATAACTCATTAGTCACATTGCTTGCAAGGCTTATAGTGATGTGCATTACCGAGAGGGCCCAGAGATACCTCTCCGATACACAGAGTGACAAATCCTAATCTCAATCTATGCCAACTCAACAAACACTATCAGAGACACCTGCAGAGCATCATTATAATCACACAGTTACGTTGTGATGTTTGATAGCACACTAAGTGTTCCCTCCGGTATTCGGGATTTGCATAATCTCATAGTCATAGGAACATGTATAAGTCATGAAGAAAGCAATAGCAATAAACTAAACGATCATAGTGCTAAGCTAACGAATGGGTCTTGTCCATCACATTATTCTCTAATGATGTGATCCCGTTCATCAAATGACAACACATGTCTATGGCTAGGAAACTTAACCATCTTTGATTAACGAGCTAGTCAAGTAGAGGCATACTAGGGACACTATGTCTGTCTATGTATTCACACATGTACTAAGTTTCCGGTTAATACAATTATAGCATGAATAATAAACATTTATCATGATATAAGGAAATATAAATAACAACTTTATTATTGCCTCTAGGGCATATTTCCTTCAATCTCCCACTTGCACTAGAGTCAATAATCTAGATTACATAGTAATGATTTTAACACCCATGGAGTCTTGGTGCTGATCATGTTTTGCTCGTGAGAGAGGCTTAGTCAACGGGTCATTCAGATCCGTATGTATTTTGCAAATCTCTATGTCTCCCTCCTTGACTTGATCACGGATGGAATTGAAGCATCTCTTGATGTGTTTGGTTCTCTTGTGAAATCTGGATTCCTTTGCCAAGGCTATTGCTCCAGTATTGTCACAAAAGATTTTCATTGGAACTGATGCACTAGGTATGACACCTAGATCAGATATGAACTCCTTCATCCAGACTCCTTCATTTCCTGCTTCCGAAGCAGCTATGTACTCCGCTTCACACGTAGATCCCGCCACGACGCTTTGCTTGGAACTGCACCAACTGACAGCTCCACCATTCAATATAATTATGTATCCGGTTTGTGACTTAGAGTCATCCGGATCAGTATCAAAGCTTGCATTAACGTAACCATTTACGACGAGATCTTTGTGACCTCCATAAACAAGAAACATATCCTTAGTCCTTTTCAGGTATTTCAGGATGTTCTTGACCGCTGTCTAGTGATCCACTCCTGGATTATTTTGGTACCTCCCTGCTAAACTAATAGCAAGGCACATATCAAGTCTGGTACAAAGCATTGCATACATGATAGAACCTATGGCTGAAGCATAGGGAATGACTTTCATTTTCTCTCTATCTTCTGTAGTGGTCGGGCATTGAGTCTGACTCAACTTCACACCTTGTAACACAGGCAAGATCCCTTTCTTTGCTTGATCCATTTTGAACTTCTTCAAAACTTTATCAAGGTATGTGCTTTGTGAAAGTCCAATTAAGCATCTTGATCTATCTCTATAGATCATGACACCCAATACATAACACTACTAGAGATCAAGTCAATAACGACCAACGATTAAAACTCTCGGTTGTTATTGATACGCTGAGTTCAGTCCCACCTCTAAATTAGCCCCGTGACTCCTCGCTGGGATCATATAGGTCTGACGGTCGTTGTTTGGTTACGTTTAACACGTCCTTATCTTCTGATGAAACGATGGATAAAAAGGAAGATAAGCACTTCCATACTAAAAAAAGGAGAACATCTTGTATCCCCAAAAATCTCTCCCAGCCGCCTCTCTCCCTTCCTGCCACCACCATCAGCGGCCGCCGGCCCCTCCGGCCACCGTCGCCTCCTCCTCCTCCTACTCGTCCCCCACTTCTGATCTACCGTCTCCCTCCTGACCTCGAGCGCTGCAGCAGATTTCGGACGAGCTGGAGGAAGGTCGCAGTTCCCGTCGGCACCCTCTACAGCGGGTCCAGTGGGGTGGGGCGCGCGCTGCTCATATCGGTGTCGGCGGCTGCGGCCATCCCTGCCATGGCGTCGACCTTCTCTTGTCTGGCGCTGCAGCTTGCTGGTTGGATCGCGGCGTCGACGCAGCCGGCTCGGTGGGGACTCTATATCATACATCTCCGCCCAATGTGCTCCCAACCTTCGACCATTGTTTAGGTGCGGGTCACCCAAACATTGTTGCACCACAGGCCTCTGCCATGTCTGCCATGTGCTGAGTTCCCATATGGATTGAACCTAAGTATTCATCCCGGGGAGCAGCCACCATCTTCATCTTGGTCTCCTACACTGGCAGTCTGGCACCCACCGCATGAGAAAACTTGAAGTTCACAGTAAATGCAGAGTATGGTCATTACATGTTTCCGTATTCTTGTAGAATACTTTGTGTTGTTTCAATTGTTCCATTATTATAGAATTATGCAAGCAGATTTTGCAACGCTATATACTTGATCGTCATTTTGTTCTTCGTGTTTTATTTCTGTGCAATAACTTTTGTTCATCTAGAAAAATAGGACACTAACTACATACTATTTCCAACCATCTCACAAGTATTTCATGTATATAATCTGGTACAACTTGGTATGCTGGGTTCTAGATAAGTTTAATCAGATGGATCGACAATGCAACAACAGTATAAAGTCCAGTTTTTATTCAATATAATTGATAAAATTATTTTTTTTATATTACATCATTAAACCGTTCCTGTGAATTACACGCATCAGGTGTATGTTTTATATCTTTCATATAGCATTGTTCCCTTTTCCGAACTGAATCAGCTGTAACTCAAAGGGCAACATTGTCTAGAGGAAAACCAGGAAATGGAACTGAATCACCATGCTCTTTCCAGAAGTTTTCTATGTCTTTGGGTAGATTCCTCTGTAATCCTAGAATTACCGCGATGAGGGTAAGTGCATGGTCCAATATTACCATAGTAGGTCTAAAACATTTTTTTACTCAATTAAGGTGAGTTTAGTTATAGACTCCAGCATTATAATCTGAATTTTTGTACTGCTGTACTTATGACATTCTGGTTTTATGAACACCTATTTAGGACTTGCCATTTTTCATTTCCAATAATGTAAGCTCAGGTGACTTGTCTAGTCATTTATTTCAACTAATAATTGCTACTTGCCTCTGTTGGAACAGGGAGGAAAGGAAAACAAGGCGCCGACTACGGACAAACAATTTTCTGAGGCTCATAAGGAGGGTACAACCTTCGCTGATTATACAGCCTCCACCAAACATGTAAGACTTAATTTTAATGCTACAACTTTCTATGATGAATTGGAAGTGTATAATACCTACTTTATAAATAGAACTTGGTGCTAATAACTTACTATTGGCACTTCAGGCAGAAACTAAGGCCATAGTTCAGTTGAATCGTGGTCTCTCAATTGATGAACTCATGCAGAAATGTGACTCACCTAAGCAGCGTGATCGCATAGTTGGCTTCGGTGGTGGAATTAGAGAAAGAAATTTGTGAGGAGCAACATTAAGTAAGGCTTCTAGATCTCGAGCTTCCGAGCAAGCGAAACAAGTACTTGAAGAAAAACTCAATGGAGTGGTGCAAGAAGTGTCAGCAATTAAACGTCTTATGTATGCTAGATCTCAAAGTGATAGTATGCAGGAAAGCCCACATGATCAAGTAAGTTGTTCTCATACATTGAATTTTTATGCTGTTATACTTTGTGCAAATTTATTTGCAAGGACTGACTTTCATAAACTACTCAACATTATGTAGGACTGGTGGTCCACCGTAAGATATGGAAGCATCAAGAAGCATTGTATTCACCGATGAAGAATGATATCCATTCAAAAAATGATGGTGTTCCTCGACTGAAGATTAATAAATATTATCTTTTGTAGTTGTCCCCTTTTTCCAAACAGATATGAGCAAGTACATTGGCCATATAAGGAGTGCCTTTGACTAAAATATCTTAAATGATAAAAATTTAGAATTGTATGTTAGAATTCTGGTATTTCTTTTAATAGAAGAGGCTATGATTATTTCAATTCAGATTATTTTGTGTCTATGTTAATGTGGATGTCAATATTGAAATGTTGGATGTTGCATAACGTGATCGCTGAACGAAAATTAATAAGTCGCTCTAAAGGATATTACAGCAGTAACAATGATAACATTATTAGCGATGACAAAACTGGTCGTTAATAATAAATTGTGGTCGTTATTGCCTTGGGATTGACGATGACACACCATCCCGTTGTTACAAGAATAACGACCACAAACGGTGTGTGGTCGTTATACTTTTAACGACGGAGCCTACTACGACCAGCCGATTGTGGTCATTAATGACCTTTAACGACCACAATCAGACTTTTAACAACCATGTATGCCGTCGCTAAAAACCATTTTCCTAGTAGTGAAGCAGCTTCACCGAGGTCTTTCATTGAATTTTTTATTCAAGTATCCTTTTATGCTATACAGAAATTCAGTATCATTTCCAATCAACAATATGTCATCTACATATAATATCAGAAATGCTACAGAGCTCCCACTCACTTTCTTGTAAATCTGAGCTTCTCCAAAAGCACAGATAAAACCATATGCTTTGATCACACTATCAAAGCGTATATTCCAACTCCGAGAGGCTTGCACCAGTCCATAAATGGATCGCTACACACTTTGTTAGTACCTTTAGGATTGACAAAACCTTCTGGTTGCATCATATACAACTCTTCTTTAAGATATCCATTAAGGAATGCAGTTTTGACATCCATTTGACAAATTTCATAATCATAAAATGCAGCAATTGCTAACATGATTCAGGCTGACTTAAGCATCGCTATGGGTGAGAAGGTCTCATCGTAGTCAACTCCTTGAACTTGTCGAAAACCTTTCACAACAAGTCGAGCTTTGTAGACAGTGACATTACCGTCAGCATCAGTCTTCTTCTTGAAGATCCATTTATTCTCTATGGCTTGCCGATCATCGGGCAAGTCAATCAAAGTCCACACTTTGTTCTCATACATGGATCCCATCTCAGATTTCATGGCCTCACGCCATTTCGCGGAATCTGGGTTCATCATCGCTTCCTCATAGTTCGTAGGTTCGTCATGGTCAAGTAACATGACCTCCAGAACAGGATTACCATACCACTCTGGTGCAGATCTTATTCTGGTTGACCTACGAGGTTCAGTAGTAACTTGATCTGAAGTTTCATAATCAACATCATTTGCTTCCTCACTGATTGGTGTAGGAATAACTAGAATGGATTTCTGTGATGAACTACTTTCCAGTTCGGGAGCAGGTACAATTACCTCATCAAGTTCTACTTTCCTCCCACTCACTTCTTTCGAGAGAAACTCCTTCTCTAGAAAGGATCCATTCTTAGTAACGAATACCTTGCCTTCGGATCTATGATAGAAGGTGTACACAATAGTCTCCTTTTGGTATCCTATGAAGACACATTTCTCTGATTTGGGTTCGAGCTTATCAGGTTGAAGCATTTTCACATAAGCATCACAGCCCCAAACTTTAAGAAACAACAACTTGGGTTTCTTGCCAAACCACAGTTCATATGGTGTCGTCACAATGGATTTAGATGGTGCCCTATTGAACGTGAATGTGGCCGTCTCTAAAGCATAACCCCAAAACGATAGTGGTAAATCGGTAAGAGACATCATAGATCGCACCATATCTAATAAAGTGCGGTTACGACATTCGGACACACCATTACGCTGTGGTGTTCGTGAGTTGTGAAACTATTCCACATTGTTTCAAATGAAGATCAAACTCGTAACTCAAATATTCACCTCCACGATCAGATCATAGAAACTTTATTTTCTACCCAGAATAATAGGGCAAGAAAGATTGCAATCTATATCAAGAACGATAAAATCTACGGGCACCAAATTTCTATTTGCAACAATAAGAACATCATTGATCCTTCCCATAGGATTTTTAATGGTGGAATCCGCAAGGTGCAAATTTAAAGAGCAATCATCAAGATCATGGAAACCTAGAATATCACATAAAGTTTTCGGAATCGTGGAAACACTAGCACCCAAATCACACAAAGAAAAACACTCATAATCTTTAATTCTAATCTTTATAGTGGGTTCCCACTCATCATTAAGTTTTCTAGGTATAGAAACTTCCAAATTAAGTTTTTCATTATAAGATTGCATCAACGCATCAACAATATGTTTGGTAAAAGCTTTGTTTTGACTATAAGCATGAGGAGAATTAACAACGGATTGCAACAAGGAAATACAACCTTTTAAAGAACAATTATCATAATCAAATTCCTTGAAATCCGAGATAGTAGGTTCAATATTATTAGAAGTTGAGGATTCTCCAATCTCACTTTTACCAAATTTAGCATCAAGATCTAAAGACTCCGAATTGTTGGGACGCCTTCTAGGCAAAGTTGATTCATCATCAGTCCCATAATCATCAAAATTCATATTGCAAAACATAGATCTAATAGGAGACGCATCAATAACTTTAAGATCCTCATCATTATTTTCATGTAATTTTTCTAGTTTAGCGGCCATCTTATTGACTAAGGTGGCTTGCTTGTCAGAAGTTTTGGCTATAGCAATTTCAAGCCGGGTAATTTGAGCATTAACACCATAAAATTCTTTATTCATATCATCAAGCTCTTTGTTCATAAACCTCAAAAAACTTTTTTGTTCCTTAAGCTCTTTTCTAAAGAAATTATTATGCTCAAATTGTGTGACGCCCGGGTAATCAGGCTACAGTAATCCCGTGTTAAACGATGCCACGTCACCTCGGTTATTGTTGATAATCCCGCGTTAGATCGAAACGGATTCAAATTCTAAATTTGAATTAAAGTTAAAACAATTAAAGTTTTCAAAAGTCAAAACTAAAATGTTCGATGTGTTGAAAATATTCCCTAACTAATTGTCATGTAGAAACCATGTTTTTATATAAGGCCTATATTTTTAAAATGAGCTAAAGCAGTAGAGAAAAGAAAAATAAAAAAACATAAAACAAAACTACAAAAAAAAAGAAGAAAGAGAAAACCCCCTGCCCCCTTGGGCTTCGGCCCAGCAAGCCAAGGCCCAACCGGCCAGCCCACCTGGCCCAGCCGGTCCACCCCGCCGGCTTAACCCCCCAACCCCCCGGTCAAACCCTAACCACCCACACCCCCACTCGCTCTCTCCCCTCCCCCCCGATCCAGTTCTGGATCGGGATCGGGCCGATGCCCCGCCCTGTCCCCATCGCCAATCGCGCGCCGTCGCCCCACCTCGCTGGCGTAGAAGGCCCCCACACCACGGCCACCTTCTCGTGGCTCCCTGCCATGCTCCGACCCCCTCACGTCGCCGATCTCCTCCTTCGCACCCCGCGTCGGACGCCCTTGCCGGAGACCGACCGTCTCCTCGCAGCACGCCATCGCCTCGAGCACCCAGGCCTCCCCTTGCCCGCGCGCCTGCCGCGCGGGGTTAGGCTCGCCGCCTTGGCGCTCGTCGGCCGACGCCATGCCCTCGCCTCATCACGACCCGACCCGTCGGACCTCGCCGGACCTCCTCGGCGGATCTGCACGTCCTCGTCCTCCTCCTCAACGGACCTCCCGACCTCCGTCGAGCCCGCTGCCTGTCCCTACAAACCCGGTGAGGACCCGGTCCTCCTCTCTCCTCGCGCCCCGCGCGCGCCATCGCCTCCCGCGCCGTCCTCGCGGCCACCACGGCCTTAGCCGCCCCGCCGACCGTGGCGCGTCGACCTCCCCATGCGCGTCGACACTAACGCCCAGCCCGCCGCCACGCCAGCATCGTCATGGCCTCGCCAGAAGGCGGCGCCTCTTCTTGCCCTCCGGCCATGCGCTGCGCTGCTGCCTCGCCGGCTCTCGCCATCAAGCGCCTGACCGCCAGCAGCACCCGCAGCAACAATCCCTCTGCCGCCTCCTTTGGCCACAGCACATGGCGTGCAAGCGTCTTGCCGTCGTGCCAGCCAGCCCCCAGGCGTCGCCCGATCAGGCGGCGCTGGTCGCCCGCCTGCTTGGCCTCTGGACATCGACAAGGGGCCCTGCCCTAGAACGTTTTAATAAAAAAAGGGAAACAAAATAAAAATAAATTATTAATTAATTAATTAATTAGTGGATTAATTAAGTTAATTAATCATGTTTATTTATCTAATTAACTAGTTAGTTTAATTAAACAGTAATTAGATTAGTTTAAAACCTAATTAGACTAAACAGTCAATGACGAACGGGACCCACACGTCAGCTTGACCAGTCAACACCTCTGTTGACTGGTGATGTCATGCTGACGTCATGCTGATGCAATAATACTATTTTCGAATTTAATTAATAATTAATAAGTTAGAAAATGATTTAAAAACTTTAAAAATTAATATAAAATAAATCGTAGCTCGGATGGAAAAACTTTGTACATGAAAGTTGCTCAGAACGACGAGACGAATCCGGAGGTGCGCTCCGTTCGTCCGCCACACACCCCTAGCATAGCAAACACGCAACTTTTCCCCTCCGGTTCATCTGTCCGAAAACGCGAAACACTGGGAATACTTTCCCGGATGTTTCCCCCCTTCATCGGTATCACCTACTACCGTGTTAGGGCACACCTAGCACCGCATATTGTCGTGTCTTGCTTTGTGTTACATTTTGATTGCTATGTTATTTATTGTGTTCCCCTCCGTTACTTCTTTCCGGTAGACTCTGAGACCGGTGCCGATGTCCGTGTGTTCGACTACACGAAGACGACCCTCTCTCTTGCCGAGCAACCAGGCAAGCCCCCTTGATCACGGATATCGCCTATTCTCCTCTATCTGCTTGCATTAGAGTAGTGTAGCATATTCTTGCTTTTGTTGATCCTATTACGATGCATAGCGACATTGTTGCTACATCTGTGATACCTTACCGCAATCCTAAATGCTTAGTATAGGATGCTAGTTTACCATCATTGGCCCTACATTCTTGTCGATCCGCCTTGCTATACTATTGGGCGTGATCACTCGGGAGGTGATCACGGGTATATACTATACATACATACATACTATCTGAGATGGTGACTAAAGTCGGGTCACTCGATGAGTACCCGCAAGTGATTCGATGAGGGGCTGAAAGGACGGTGGCTCCATCCCGGTAGAGGTGGGCACAGGTTCCCGACGGCCCCGATTGTTACCTTTAATGGCGGAGCGGCAGGCAGGTTGAGACCACCTAGGAGGCAGTGGGCTGGCCTGTTCGGCGTTCAGCGGATACTTAACACGCTTAACGAGATCTGGGTATTTGATCCGAGTCGGCCATTTGGTCTATACGCACTAACCATCTACGTGGGAGTAGTTATGGGTATCCCGCGTCGTGGTATCGGCCAAGCCTTCTTGGCGTCGGCGACGAGCGCGGCGCGCGGATTGGGCTGAACGCCACTAGGCTAGAGTGCGCATCCGGCCGCCCTACGCACGTCTTGGTGTGCTTTCGAGGCGATGGGCCCGGACCCTGCGCTTAGGTTTAGACCGGCGTGTTTGACCTCTCTGTTGTGCCTAGGTGGGGCTGCGGCGTGTTGATCTTCGAGGCGGGCATGACCCAGAGAGTGTGTCCGGCCAAATGGGATCGGCGTGTTGGGTTATGTGGTGCACCCTGCAGGAAGTTAATCTATTGAATAGCCGTGATCTTGATAATGCAGGGCGACTTGGAGTTGTACCTTGACCTTATGACAACTAGAACCGGACACTTAATAAAACACACCCTTCCAAGTTCCACAGACAACCCGGTGATCGCTCTCTAACAGGGCGACGAGGAGAGGATCGCCGGGTAGGATTATGCTATGCGATGCTACTGGAGATGCTACTTGGAGATGCTACTTGGAGATGCTACTTGAAGATGCTACTTGGCGATGCTACTTGGAGGACTTCAAACTACTCTCTTCTACATGTTGCAAGGTGGAGGCTGCCAGAAGCGTAGTCTTCGATAGGACTAGCTATCCCCCTCTTATTCTGGCATTCTGCAGTTCAGTCCACTGATATGGCCCTTTACACATATACCCATGCATATGTAGTGTAGCTCCTTGCTTGCGAGTACTTTGGATGAGTACTCACGGTTGCTTTCTCTCCCCTTTTTCCCCCTTTCCTTTCTTTACGGTTGTCGCAACCTGATCTTTGGAGTCCGAGGCAGGCGCCACCGTCGGCGGCGACTACTACTGGAGGTGCCTACTACTACGTGCGGGCGGCGACAGCGACCGGGAGTAGTTTAGGAGGATCCCGAGCGGGAGGCACGTGCCTCTTCGATCTGTATCGGTTTGTGCTAGCCTTCTTAAGGCAAACTTGTTTAACTTATGTCCGTACTCGAGATATTGTTGATTCCGTGACTTCGTCTATGATCGAGCACTTGTATTCGAGCCCTCGAGGCCCTGGCTTGTATTATGATGCTTGTATGACTTATTTATGTTTTTAGAGTTGTGTTGTGATATCTTCCGTGAGTCCTCGATCTTGATCGTTACGCTTTGCGTGCATGATTAGTGTACGATTGAATCGAGGCGTCAAGTTGGTATCGAGCCGATTGCTGTAGAATCCCCTTCCAACTCCTTGGCCGAAGTCGAGTCTAGACTTTACAAAACTTTTACTAACATGGCTGTGCGGCCCATGGGCCCACGTTGCCATTGGGTGGTAGTAGGATCTTTTACTCCTTGATCTATACTCTGGGATTCTGAACTCTCTTCTATTCGGGTTAAACAATTTTTACTAAAACCTAACTTTAGGTTCTCAAAAATACTTTTTCCAGGAGAGCCCCTTCAGTCCTGATGATCGCCGACTACACATGAAGATTTCAAAGTTAATTCCCGGTACTCTTTCGGGACTGCCCATTGCTTTTGCAATTCACTACCATCGAAATATCCCTATGAATAAATTCATACACCGTTCTTACTTAGTTCCCAGTTAGTCTTGTTATTACAAGATACCCCGAAATACTCGTCATTGTTTCGATAATCCTTTGAGCTTATTGCCTTGCTGTTCTTTGTCACCTGAATACCCCTACGGATAATTCTCGCACTTATCGAGTATCCGCTTATCCCCAGTTGTTCATATGCTTTTCAAATTACTTGGAAATACTACCCGACCTTCCGAGTATCCTCTTAAAACTATTGCTCGGCAAATACTTGTCTGCTTGCAATATGGATGCTTTCCATATGTGTAGCAATATTCATTAGTATCCTTTGACATGATCATTTTGATCCTATCGATTCAATATGTGTGTGGAAGCACGCAATCATCAGTTGATCCTTTTAAATTATCTTTCCGGCTCAGACATCATTTTTGAACATGAGCTGGTTCTCGACCAAACTATTTGTCGTCAATTGTGCCTCTGGTCTATCCAACTTATCCATCCTTGATTAGGCGTGCGCTACGATCCCTTGTTTTGGAAATCATAATTCCTTTGTTATCTAAGCATCGAATTGTTTAGATGTTCTATAATATGATGCCCGTGCATTCTTCTTCCTCTGGTTGAGTATCGATGCTCACATCAGATCCCTTGTGGACCATCGGTTCCTTTGTTGGATTCTATCCGGCGGTGTCCTTCATATTGAATAACCTTGAGAACCTTTCCATGGGTATATAATGCCTTTGGTAAATTGTATCATCTGCTTTTGAACTTGCTCTACTATCGAGTTTGTGTTAATTACTCCTAAAGTTAAGTGGTATATGTTCTAAGAAGCCCGATGGCTTGAACCTATGCCTTCCTTAATATGTGCGAACTTCGAAAGTTTTCACGAGCCATACTCTTGATGTTTCACGGATAAAATTTCAACACTTTAACTTCATCGAGCGAGAAGTGAATGAAAGGTTATGCATTGGAAAAGTGGAGTCGACCTTGAACTTTGTGTTCATGCCCATGGACACGATGTAGATCCTATCATGGAAGCTTCTTGTAACTATTTCCTTGATATATTATCCTTTTGGTATCGGTGGATTGATCTTTTGCAATCGTGGTTCCGACCATGTTCTCCTTTAAATACCATTTCTCGTGCAAGTTTAAGCACTTGTCTTCTGTAGAGCAATACCCCAGTCCAACCTCTACTTTGATTTGACGTCGAGTATTACCCCCCTGGTATCTCGAGATTATAATGGAACTGCATAACTTCTTATGAGTTCTTCATCAAGTGCTACATTCTCACTGATTCCAATTTTTCACGGGCTCTGAGTTATTAAACACTCAAAGACACCGATAACTGAACCGAGTCCGCACTACGGTTCAACAACTTTTAGTAATCTTCTTTACTTACGAGTTTGTACCCGATCACGCCATCCCTAGCCTGTTCGGCTACATCATTACCGTGCTAATTTTCATTGTGCTCTTTGGGCCCTTCTTCCGGAGCACAAATTTCGACGATGAGCTAAGCTTATGTTGACTTTCCTCGTCATATCATTTTGCCTTGAACAACAAGCTGGATCCTGTGATGTACCCGTGGTTCCAATAACCTTTCGCTTCATCATTCCTTTGACTTGATGTCATCGCCGATCGATTACATCTTCATGAAATCTCTCGACAATAGTGTCGTGATCATCATCAACATTCCGAGCTCTTCCAGGATATCAATTGAATTCATGATGGGAAATACCATCCTTGCCCCTTGATGATTTGTGTTATCATCGACAACATCCTTGATTTCCCTCTCAACACAAACTTGTTCGTGTTTTGTGTTATACCTTGAGATCCTTGCTACCCAGTATTTGTTCTTCTTTACCTTGGAAGTTTTACCATCTTTTATGTCAAGAATGTTGTGAGAATTGCTCCACCTCTTAAGAATTCTTGATATAGTAACACTTCTTCCCATCACCATTCTTTCTTGGTCCTCGTGTTGATTCCAACCAGGGTACCAACAAGTGAGCGGTGCTGTTTGGATTCCGCCCTAATAGCAACCCTATTGCTTTGAAGTTAATGGTCGGCCGTTCATTCTTAGACTATTGATTATTGAATCACCATTCCAATGTTAGCCGTGCAACCCAGCCCATATTTCGGGCGCACCTTTCAACCATTGTTAAATTGTGTATGTTTTCCTCAAGCATACATCAATATATCATTTTGATCTGACAAATGTTATCTCCTTGTTCACGTAATGGTGGAAATCCATCTTTTGTTAATCTCGATGAATTGCCGTTGAATTCCATCAGCCACCTCCTCATCCTCTCGTTGGTTTACCGATGAACTCTTGTTTCGGAACTGGCTTCCATGGTTCATCTCCCGAGAATCTTCGATGTCATCTCGTCAATTTGTATCGCACCTTTTCTCCTCAAGCATCGTGAGTTTGAGGTATCGTAACACCGATCAGATCTGAATCTCGGTCAGATATGATGGTTGGAACATTTTTCCAAGAGTTATAACACTGGTCTTTTATGACCCGGTAAGGTGATGGCATGCCCAGCACACCTGGCCGGATGACCTGCTATTATAGTTTCCTTTTTAACAAGGTTAACCCTTTTTCCATGAGGAAATTGTAAGACTTATTCTATAAGTTGTTCCTGATGAATCCTTCGTGTATCCAAAGTACGACCTCTGCTTGAAGACCATGTCAATGCTATCTCGAAGCATGTCTATGGTACTCCGATTTTCAAGAAGAACATTTGAAGCACCATGCTAAATGTTTCTTGTTGAAATTACCCAAACACCGTTGTATGGGTAATGTCATGAAATTTCTCTCCTCTTATCTAAAGGGTCTTTTACCTTATATCCTGTCTTGGATATCATCCTCTGCTTGACTTTGGGAAGGATATACCCCTGATATATGTGTTTAAACACATTTTCCTTTCCGTTGTTTTGTTCAAACTTCCTTATAATCTACTTAACTGAGCAGTGGTAATTCCCTGCTTAGGTAAGTAGCTCGTGGTACAACTCTGCCAGTAAGACCCTATTACTATAATTGATGACATTTCGGTAGCCACCGATGGACGAGAACTTTGCCTAATGGTCCGCCTCGTTCAACGAGTAGGAAAACGGTTCTCTTCGTCCCTCGCCCTTGGTATCGACATTGTTGCCAACATAACTGATAGGCTACCCTCTGACATGTCTTGCTATCATGACCGTGCAAGATATCAACGCTTTTCCTACTTCTAACCACATGGTGGGCCCATAACCCACAGTTCCACAGGATCAAAACCTGACTCTCCTGCACCCCCTGTTCCCAAGGTTGTTCCTCGCGTGTGGCCTCGTATGTAATTCACGAGCCATCTTCCGAGGCATCATCAAATCTGTTGCTGGCGCAATACTCATTCCGTTGCTCTGAACCCCTTTCGCACTCTGCTTCAGGCAATGAACGATTGCCTATCTGCTTGAAACTTCTTATTGCACCGTCTTACTTTGCTCTTGATGTGTCATTTGTTCAACTCGAGAGATACTCATATGTTCATTCTTGGGATACCCCCAGATGAATTTCCTTATAACATCCTATCATTGTAGAGCTGCCCTTACCTATTAAGTAAATGCGATGAAGATCCCCAAGGAAGGACGACAACTTCATCATGATGACCCGAAGCAGAGAACTGAAGACAACAATGTAATGGATCGACCTCTTCGAGAAGAGCAACCAAAGACGAGAAGATTCGTTAGGATTTCGTAACGAGACCTTTCCCCCTAGTCCCCCTCTTAAATCTCGGGACGAGATTTCTTGTAGTGGAGGAGATTTGTGGCCTTGGGTAATCGGGCTCTGATAATCCTGTGTTAAGCGATGCCACGTCACCTCGGTTATTGTTGATAATCCCACGTTAGATCGAAACGGATTCAAATTCTAAATTTGAATTAAAGTTAAAACAATTAAAGTTTTCAAAAGTCAAAACTAAAATGTTCGATGTGTTGAAAATATTCCCTAACTAATTGTCATGTAGAAACCATGTTTTTATATAAGGCCTATATTTTTAAAATGAGCTAAAACCGTAGAGAAAAGAAAAATAAAAACATAAAACAAAACTACAAAAAAAAAAAGAAACAGAAAACCCCCCCTTGCCAGGCTTCGCCCAGCAAGCCAAGGCCCAACCGGCCAGCCCACAGCCCAGCCGTCCACCCGCAAACTTAACCCCCCTCCCGGTGAGCCCTAACCACCCACACCCCACTCGCTCTCTCCTCCCCGATCCGATTCGATCGGATCGAGCCGACGCCCGCCTGTCCCCATCGCCAATCTCGCCGCCCGTCGCCCCACCTCGCCGGCGTAGAAGGCCCCCCACGCCACGGCCACCTTCTCGTGGCTCCCTGCCATGCTCCGACCCCCCTCACGTCGCCGATCTCCTCCTTCGCACCCGCGTCGGGCGCCCTTGCGGAGACCGACCGTCTCCTCGCAACACGCCATCGCCTCGAGCACCCAGGCCTCCCTTGCCAGCCTTTGCCGCGCCGGGTTAAACTCGCCGCCTTAGCGCTCGTCGGCCGACGCCATGACCTCGCCTCATCATCGACCCCGACCCCGTCAGACCTCGCCGGACCTCCTCGACGGACTGCACACGTCCCCGTCCTCCTCCTCAACGGACCTCCCCGACCTCCGTCAAGCCCGCTGCCCTGTCCCTACAAACCCCGGTGAGGACCCCGGTCCTCCTCTCTCCTTCGCTCCCGCGGTCACCGCGCCACTGCCACCCGCGCCGTCCTCGCGGCCACCACGGCCTTAGCGCCCGCTTCGACCGTGGCGCGTCGACCTCCCAGCGGCAGCGTCGACACCGCCGCCCTGCGCCGCCCGCCCGCGCCACATCGTCATGGCCTCGCCGTGGCACGCCCATTCTTCCCCTCCGGCCATCTTGCGCACGCTGCTGCCTCACCGCCTCGCCATCACAGCCCTGCATAAGCACCCGCCGCCGCAATCCCTCTGCCGCCTCCTTTGGTTGCAACACGCCGGCGCTGCGTCTTGCCGTCGTGCCAGCCTTCCCTCCCAAGGCGTCGCCCGATCGGGCGGCCTTGGTCGCCCGCGCCCGTTTGGCCTCTGGGCCCGACAAGGGCCCCGCCTGAGCGTTTTAATAAAAAAAGGGAAACAAAATAAAAATAAATTATTAATTAAGTAATTAATTAGTGGATTAATTAAGTTAATTAATCATGTTTAATTAATCTAATTAACTAGTTAGTTTAATTAAACAGTAATTAGATTAGTTTAAAACCTAATTAGACTAAACAGTCAATGACGAACGGGACCCACACCGTCGCCTTGACCATTCAACACCTCTGTTGATGATGATGTCATGCTGACGTCATGCTAATGCAATAATACTATTTTCGAATTTAATTAATAATTAATAAGTTAGAAAATGATTTAAAAACTTTAAGAATTAATATAAAATAAACCGTAGCTCGGATGGAAAAACTTTGTACATGAAAGTTGCTCAGAACGACGAGACGAATCCGGAGGTGCGCTCCGTTCGTCCGCCACACACCCCTAGCATAGCAAACATGCAACTTTCCCCCTCCGGTTCATCTGTCCGAAAACGCGAAACACTGGGAATACTTTCCCGGATGTTTCCCCCCTTCATCGGTATCACCTACTACCGTGTTAGGGCACACCTAGCACCGCATATTGCCGCGTCTTTCTTTGTGTTACATTTTGATTGCTATGTTATTTATTGTGTCCCCTCCGTTACTTCTTTCCGGTAGACTCTGAGACCGGTGCCGATGTCCGTGTGTTCGACTACACGAAGACGACCCTCTCTCTTGCCGAGCAACCGTGCAAGCCCCCTTGATCACCAGATATCGCCTATTCTCCGCTATCTTGCTTGCATTAGAGTAGTGTAGCATATTCTTTACTTTCGTTGATCCTATTACGATGCATAGCGACATTGTTGCTACATCTGTTGATACCTTACCGCAATCCTAAATGCTTAGCATAGGATGCTAGTTTACCATCATTGGCCCTACATTCTTGTCGATGCGCCTTGCTATACTATTGGGCCGTGATCACTCGGGAGGTGATCACGGTATATACTATACATACATACGTACTATCTGATGGTGACTAAAGTCGGGTCACTCGATGAGTACCCGCAAGTGATTACGATGAGGGGCTGAAAGGACGGTGGCTCCATCCCGGTAGAGGTGGGCTGGGTTCCCGACGGCCCCGATTGTTACCTTTAATGGCGGAGCGGCAGGCAGGTTGAGACCACCTAGGAGGCAGGTGGGCTGGCCTGTTCGGCGTTCGCGGATACTTAACACGCTTAACGAGATCGGGTATTTGATGCGAGTCGGCCATTTGGTCTATCGCACTAACAATCTACGTGGGAGTAGTTATGGGTATCCCGCGTCGTGGTATCGGCGAAGCCTTCTTGGCGTCGTGACGGGCGGCGCGCGCGCCGGATTGGACTGGAACGCCACTAGGCTAGATGCGCTTCCGGCCGCCCTCATAACGTCTTGGTGTGCTTTCGGGGTGATGGGCCTGACCCCTGGCGCTTAGGTTTAGACCGGCATGTTTGACCTCTCTGTTGTGCCTAGGTGGGGCTGCGGCGTGTTGATCTTCCGAGGCGGGCATGACCGAGAAAGTGTGTCCGGCCAAATGGGATCGGCGTGTTGGGTTATGTGGTGCACCCTGCAGGAAGTTAATCTATTGAATAGCCGTGATCTTGATAGCAGGGCGACTTGGAGTTGTACCTTGACCTTATGACAACTAGAACCGGACACTTAATAAAACACACCCTTCCAAGTTCCACGAACAACCCGGTGATCGCTCTCTAACAGGCGACGAGGAGAGGATCGCCGGGTAGGATTATGCTATCGATGCTCTGGAGATGCTACTTGGAGATGCTACTTGGAGATGCTACTTGAAGATGCTACTTGGCGATGCTACTTGGAGGACTTCAAACTACTCTCTTCTACATGTTGCAAGGCGGAGGCTGCCGAGCGTAGTCTTGATAGGACTAGCTATCCCCTCTTATTACGGCATTCTGCATTGTTCACCCACCGATATGGCCCTTTACACATATACCCATGCATATGTAGTGTAGCTCCTTGCTTGCAGTACTTTGGATGAGTACTCACGGTTGCTTTCTCTCCCTTTTCCCCCTTTCCTTTCTTTACGGTTGTCGCAACCAGATCTTTGAATCGAGGCAGACGCCACCGTCGGCGGCGACTACTACTACATCGGAGGTGCCTACTACTACGTGCGGGCGGCGGCGGCGACCGGGGAGTAGTTTAGGAGGATCCTGGCGGGAGGCCCGCGCCTCTTCGATCTGTATCCCGTTTGTGCTAGCCTTCTTAAGGCAAACTTGTTTAACTTATGTCTCGTACTCGGATATTGTTGATTCCGCGACTTCGTCTATGATCGAGCACTTGTATTCAAGCCCTCGAGGCCCCTGGCTTGTATTATGATGCTTGTATGACTTATTTATGTTTTTAGAGTTGTGTTGTGATATCTTCCCGTGAGTCCCTGATCTTGATCGTACACGTTTGCGTGCATGATTAGTGTACGATTGAATCGGGGGCGTCACAAATTGCAAATTCATAAAGCTTCTAATATTTGATTCAATCTCATCCATCCTTCTGAGAAGGTGGTCAGGACCCTTAGGCGAAGCCATAAGGTCAAACAAGCACACAGGCACACAAAAGAAGGCAGGCGAAAAAGAGAGGAGGAGATTGGGAAAGAGAGAGCGAATAAAACGGCAAGGGTGAAGTGGGGGAGAGGAAAACGAGAGGCTAATGGCAAATAATGTGCGAGGGAGATGGGTTTGTGATGGGTACTTGGTATATGTCTTGACTTGAGCGAAGACCTCCCCGACAACGGCGCCAGAAATCCTTCTTGCTACGTCTTGAGCTTGTGTTGGCTTTCCTTGAAGAGGAGAGGGTGATGCAGCAATAGTAGCGTAAGTATTTCCCTCAGTTTTTGAGAACCAAGGTATCAATCGAGTAGGAGGCTCCTCAAAGTCCTCGCACCTACACAAACAAACGAGAACTCGCAACCAACGCAATAAAGGGTTGTCAATCCCTTCACGACCACTTGCAAAAGTGAGATCTAATAAAGATAGAAAGATAAGAAAAATATATTTACGGTATTTTATAATATAGATGCAAAAGTAAAGATGCAAATAAAAGTAGATTGGAAGCAAATATGATAAGAGATAGACCCGGGGGCCATATGTTTCACTAGTGGCTTCTCTCAAGATAGCATAAGTATTACGGTGGGTGAACAAATTACTGTCGAGCAATTGATAGAAAAGCGCATAGTTATGAGATTATCTAGGCATGATCATGTATATAGGCACCACGTCCATAACAAGTAGACCGACTCCTACCTGCATCTACTACTATTACTCCACACATCGCCCGACTCCTGCCTGCATCTAGAGTATGAAGTTCATAAGAATAGAGTAATGCATTAAGCAAGATGACATGATGTAGAGGGATAAACTCATGCAATATGATATAAACCCCATCTTGTTATCCTCGATGGCAACAATACAATACGTGCCTTGCAACCCTTTACATCCTTTGGGTAAGGACATCGCAAGATTGAACCCAAAGCTAAGCACTTCTCCCATGGCAAGAAAGATCAATCTAGTAGGCCAAACCAAACTGATAATTCGAAGAGACTTGCAAAGATAACTCAATCATACATAAAAGAATTCAGAGAAGATTAAAATATTATTCATAGATAAACTTGATCATAAACCCACAATTCATCGGATCTCGACAAACACACCGCAAAAAGAGTTTACATCGAATAGATCTCCACAAGAGAGGGGAGAACATTGTATTGAGATCCAAAAGAGAAAGAAGCCATCCGACTAATAACTATGGACCCGTGGGTCAGTAGTAAACTACCCACAACTCATCGGAGGGCAAGGATGTTGATGTAGAAGCCCTCCATGGTCGATTCCCCCCTCCGAGAGCAGTGTCGTGAAGGCTCAAGATGGGATCTCGCGGATCTGAGAAGGTTATGGCGGTGGAAATTGTGTTTCGTGGTGCCTGGATGTTTTGAGTGCGTGGGTATATATAGGAGGAAGAAGTACGTCGGTGGCCACCCGAGGGGCCCACGAGAAAGGGGGCGCGCCCTACAGGGGGGCGCGGCCTCCTATCTCGTGGCTGCCTCAGCTGCTTCTTGACTTGCACTCCAAGTCCTCTGGATCACATTCGTTCCAAAAATCACGCTCCCGAAGGTTTCATTCCGTTTGGACTCCGTTTGATATTCCTTTTCTTCGAAATACTAAAGTAGGCAAAAAAACAGCAATATGGGCTGGGCCTCCGGTTAGTAGGTTAGTTCCAAAAATGATATAAATGTGTAAATAAAGCCCATAGACATCCAAAAGGGGTAATATAATAGCATGGAACAATCAAAAATTATAGATACGTTGGAGGCGTATCAAGGCGCCGACGAGACGGCTGTGGAGTTGTATGCGAGGGCCTACCTGTGGTACATTCTCACAGAGGTCGTGTTTCCAGACAGCTCCAGGAACTCTGCCAACTGGTCGTATCTCTTCTTCCTAGCGGACTGGGAGGTAGGTTACAGTTGGGGGACCGCATCTCTCGCCTACCTATACCGTTCGGTAAGAGAGGATCTAATTGCCTACCTACCTACGAAAGTGTGTCCATGACATTTTGTTATATCTGATCCTCATTTGATGTTTTGCAACTTGACGACGCAACGCAGAGGACGGGAGACAAGTCCAATATGGGTGGCTTTGTCTGGGCCTTCTCCATTTGGATGTGGGAGCGGCTGCCGGTGGGGTGTCCGAAGAAGTTGCCAAGACGCCCGTGGGGTGCCTATAGCGAATACGGTGACGAGACTAGAAACCCCACCGTAGCTTACGAGTGGGACGTTGTCAAACTCTACACGGGCCTAAACAAGACTTCGTACAAGACCTACACCAACGAGTTGGACGCTTTGATGCATACGCAGGTATATGAACTCGCTCAACACCTTTCTCTTTGATTCCACTTTTGACCGAGAGTGGGAACTTACCAATGTATATGTAATAGGTAAACTGGTGGCCGTATCGACAAGACCGAGAGTGGGACTTTGATCTGAACATGATGTGCGACGCGGACCGTGGTCTCTGGTGGTGCATCGTGTCCATGATCTGTGTGTACGCCGTCGAGTGGCACTTGCCACACCGCGTGGCCATGCAATTTGGGATTTATCAGCATATCCCACCAGGCCAGCCCACCAATACCGTCGGCCACGCTCCACCTATGAGCGCTTTGTTCTCCGTGCCCATGATTTCATTACGCTTACCATGTTTCTTGTTGCTTATGATGATCTCATTGCGCTTATGATGATTCTTGTTGCTTATGCCTTGCAGGATGAGCCGACAGAAGAATCAGTCGATCACAGACTGGGGAGAGGAGCATAAAACTCATGTGATGGAGTGGAACCGACGGAGGTACCGTAAAGACGTGGAGAGGAAAGTGACTGACTGGGATGCTTACCTGGGCCAACACATGAGGTGGTACGATGATGGCCAGAAGCACCGTCTTCGTCTCAGGCCTCGGTGGACGGCGGAAGACATCGCGGAGCTAGAGAGGGATGACCCCGAGGAAGAGGCCTACCAGATTGGCATCAGAGACATGCACAGTGGATTTAGGGAGTTTGCACCCCTCATCAACAGAGTGGTAAGTTTGAACCTACGGTTATATTTAAATTAGTTTATTCATCATCGTGACTGACTTATGCCGTTGTAGTCTAGTGAGCTGAACAGATGCATCTTTGAAGCCTCAGATGCACTAGGTGATCTCCCCGGGAGCATACAATCTGAGAACAAAGTGAGGGGGACGATGAAGGTACAATTTCAGCCTCCTCGGAACAGATGCATCTTGTTCACTTGCAATCAGTCGATCTGATACTTATTATGCCCTTGTTTCATTGTGAGTGCAGAAGTTCGTGAAGCATTGTCGCAAGCTGGTAGGGCTGCTTGGGTGTGTTGGAGCTGGGTCAGTTGAAGCTTATCAGCCTGTAGCCACACAGGGTCTAATCGGCTCATCGAGCCATGCTCCCTCATCGTCTAGGTTGGTTGGGGAGGAGGAGGAGGACGAGGAGGACGAGGAGGAGGATGAGGAGGAGGAGGAGGAGGCCACACATGAAGAAAGGGAGGAGGAGGAGAGCAACGGGGAGGAGGAGTACGAGGAAGATTATGGACCTCCACCAACTCAAACATCTCAAGCATCTCAGCTGCCGAAGAGGAATCTGGAGAAGAAGGATTTGCTGGGTCCGAACCCTTTCCAGAGACCGGTTCCTCGCCGGCCCAAGAAGAAGACCGAAGAGACTCGTTCAAAGAGTAACGAGGACCGTACCTCCAAGAGGGGAAGGAGCAACTGATTATGCTCTTCAATACTTGGCTCTTTTAGTTTGGTTGAACTTGTCTAGTGGTTGTGGAACTACGTGGAACTATGTGTTGGCTATTTGTGGATCTATGTGTTTGCTACTATGTGGAACTCCATTTACTGATTAGTTGAAGTTCGTTTGAAATGTTATATGCACTTGATTTCAAGTTATCTAATGTGGATCTATGTGATGCCCAAGTTTAATTGTTTAAAATCTGTGATATTGCTGTCATATTTGCGAAACTTGCTGTGATATTGCTGTCATATTGAATTTGAAAACAAGCAACCAAATGAACTAGAAACAACAAAACAGAGGACCTACCGCCAGGCACCCCGCCAGCCCCCATGGCGGTAGGGTGCACCTACCGCCAGGGCCACGTCCCCCGGAAGGTAGCACCTCCCAATACCAGCCAGTGGAGCCAGGTTCGAACGTGGCCTGATCAAGCGAGCCTCCACCGCCGAGTCGGCGGCAGCGAGGATGCAGAGATAGGCATCGCCCGGCGTCGATTCTTGAGGAACTACTTCTATATATAGTTAAATAAAGTAGTTTTATTAATTAAATCAACTATCTAGTTCAACTACTAAGCACTTACTATAAATAAATAAAGTAGTACTTACTAAAAACAAACTACTTCTATATATAGTAAAATAAATTAGTTTATTAAATCAACTAGCTAGTTCAACTATATATATATGAAGCACTTACTATAAATAAAATAAAATAGTACTTACTAAAATGAACAAATTAATTACACAATCTAAATTACACAATATGAACTACATACGTAAATTACACCACATCTAATCTAACAAAAGATCTATTAACAATAATATCACCAAACATGCATATTCAACAATAATATCACCAAACAAATCTTTTAACAGAAAAAATATCTAACATAATATGAACAAATTAATTACACAATCTAAATTACACAAGATGAACTACATATCTAAATTACTACACATCTAATCTAACAAAAAAATCTATTAACAGAAAAAAATCTAACATAATATGAACAAATTAATTACACAATCTAAATTACACAATCAGTATACATCTAATCTAAAAAATCTATTAACAGGAAAAAATCTAACATAATATGAACAAATTAATTACACAATCTAAATTACACAATATGAACTACATATCTAAATTACTACAAATCTAATCTAACAAAAAATCAATGAACTACAAAAAATCTAACAAAAAAAAGGTGCTCACGGCGGCGGCGAAGCGACAAGAACAGCGAGTCTTGTGGCGCGGCGGCGGTGTCGGCCGGCGTGAGCGGGCGGCGGCAGCGTCGAAGCGGCGAGGCGGCGGCGGCGTCGAAGCGAGGGCGACGGCGTCGTGGCGGGCGGCGACGGCGAGGTGGCGGCAGGGACGGCGGTCTTGGCGAGGCGGCGGTGGCGGCGTCGAGGAGTGTCGAAGTCGGGCGGGCGGCGGTGCTACTTATATAGCAAGGGCATTGGTCCCGGTGAAGCCTCAAACCGGGCCAATGCCCCCTTTAGTCCGGTTGGAGACACCAAACGAGACCAAAGGCCTCTTTTGGCGATCTGAGGCGGAAGCGAAGACCTTTGGTCGGTTGGTGGCTCAACCGACTAAAGACATTGTCGATTGGTGCCACCAACCGGGACCAAAAAGCTGGATTAGTGCGGTTGGTGCCACCAACCGTTCAATGCACATCTTCTGCAGCTGTTTTAATTAGTCCCACCTGCATGGCGAGAGGCACTCGCATGTCGGTTTATAAGCCACGAGTGCGAGGCGATGAAGAGGAGGCTCAATGCTTACACAAGACGTTGCTTAGCTTCAAGCCTTGAGGATTAGGGTAGACTGCGGTCTTGTGTGCGGTCACGATTTACACTATTCGAAAGGCTTGAAGCTAATTAACAAAGCATTACGCCTCTTTTTATTTTTAATGACTTATTACAACTCGAAATAAAAAGAAAAAATAAATATAGCAGAAAAGAAAAAACTTTACTAAAAAATGAGCATAGATGCTTATTTTTAATGACTTATTACAATTCAGAAATAATTAGAAGAAAAAATAGTTGTGATTAACTTTACGAAAAAATGAGCATAGATGCTTATTTTTAATGACTCATTACAACTCAGAAATAAAATGAAAAAAATAAATATAGCAGAAAAAAAAACTACATAAAAAACTACTCACAAATAAATAGAAGAAAAAATAGTTGTGATTAACTTTACTAAAAAATGAGTATAGATGCTTATTTTTAATGACTTATTACAACTCACAAATAAAAAGAAAAAAATAAATATAGCAGAAAAGAAAAAAAACTATATAAAAACTACAAAATAAATAAAAGAAAAAATAGTTGTGATTAACTTTACTAAAAAATGAGCATAGGTGCTTATTTTTAATGACTTATTACAATTCAGAAATAAATAGAGGAAAAAATAGTTGTGATTAACTTTACTAAAAAATGAGCATAGATGCTTATTTTTAATGACTTATTACAACTCACAAATAAAAAGAAAAAAAATAAATATAGCAGAAAAGAAAAAACTATATAAAAAACTACTCAGAAATAAATAGAAGAAAAAATAGTTGTGATTAACTTTACTAAAAAAATGAGCATAGGTGCTTATTTTTAATGACTTATTACAATTCAGAAATAAATAGAAGAAAAAATAGTTGTGATTAACTTTACTAAAAAATGAGCATAGATGCTCATTTTAATGACTTATTACAACTCACAAATAAAAAGAAAAAAAATATAGCAGAAAAGAAAAAAACTATATAAAAACTACTTAGAAATAAATAGAAGAAAAAATAGTTGTGATTAACTGTACTAAAAAAATGAGCATAGGTGCTTATTTTTAATGACTTATTACAATTTAGAAATAAATAGAAAAAAATAGTTGTGATTAACTTTACTAAAATGAGCATAGATGCTTATTTTTAATGACTTATTACAACTCACAAATAAAAAGAAAAAATATATATATATATATATATAGCAGAAAAGAAAAAACTATATAAAAACTACTCGAAATGAGCATAGATGCACTTATAGAGAAAATTCAACATAAATTCATAATAAATTTCTACTAACTTCAGAGAAATTCAGTATGAATTTAGGTCAAATTCTCTGTATAAGGCAGAGAGGGAGGGGCTTATAAACTGGTCTGAACCCCCTTCAGTTGGCGAGGTGGGACTAAACTCTGGCCGCAACGAGGACCAACCCTTTAGTCCCGGTTGGTGGCACAAAGCGGGACTAAATGGCAACCTTTGGTCCCGGTTCAAGCCACTAACCGGGACCAATGGTGTTGGGCCAGGAGCGAGGCCCATTGGTCCCGGTTCGTCCCATCAACCGGGACTAATAGGTCAAACCGGGACCAATAGGTCTAGACAAACTGGAACCAATGGCCCACGTGGCCCGGCCGACCCCCGGGGCTCACGAACCGGGTCCGGTGCCCCCATTAGTCCAGGTTCTGGATTGAACCGGGACTAATGGGCTGGCCCGGCCTGGACCTTTGGCCTGTTTTCTACTAGTGTGATAATTCATGCGAACTCCAGGGGCAATTTGCGCATCCAATTTTCTTTATTATTAGATAAAGATAAGGACGCGTCTAGCTAGCGCCTAAGTCGCTTGCTAGTCATTTCGAGCGGCCAGTCCCAAATCTCCCGATTTCACTTACACAATCTAGTTTGCTTTTTAATTTCTGTTTCTTAGAAAAGCCATAACTTTTAAACCAAACATCGAAATTAAGATCCGCTTTCACCGCTAAAATCCTCGCGATGTGCTCTTCGAAATTAGATCCCACATGGATATGTTTTGACAAACTTTTTTTGTGCAATTTTGTCCCTGTTTTGTGCAACTAACTAGCTGTCGATGTGCAACTACCTGACAGGGATGTGCAACTTTTCTTGTATACCGTAGACGTACAGTTTTCCTCTATGGTACCTCCACCCAAACTGCCTCCTTCGAGTGAGATGTGCAACTTCGTTTGTTGCTCAGGCCATGCAGTTTTCACTAGTGGCACCACCCCATACTACTCTAACTGCCTAGTAGTCGCCACACGTGAGCAGGGAAAGACTACAATAGAAGATGGTCATAGGATAGAAAAATAGAAAAACAAATACGAACCGTTGGATCTTCAATGGGTGCTTCAGATCAGGCAACTTGGGAGTAGGTGGGAGGGTCTTTATTGTATATAGTAGTCACACAGGGAGCTTTTCATGAAATGTACAGAGAATCCACCAGCCCACGTGGGAAATCTGAAGCACCCATTAAAGATCCAACGGCCTCAACTTCTTTTTTCTATTTTTCTATCCTATGTCTAGCTTTTATTGTAGTCTCACCCACGTGAGCAGCCCCCACAACCGCGTTTGAGAGACTATCCTATAAGAATGTCCCAACTCCATAGCCACTCATGTGCGACTATGCACACAAGAGTGTGCAACTTCGTGGTCGGACGTGGGCACCTCACACAGCAATTCATGTGCGACTATGCAGACAAAAATTGTGCAACTGTGTGGCCATGCATGTGCACCTATGCCGACGAGAGTGTGCAATTCCGTGGCCATGTATGTGCGACTGTGAGAGTGTGCAACTCCGCGGCCATGCATGACCACCTCCCATGACAATTCATGTGTGACTATGCAGACGAGATTGTGCAACTCTGTGTCCATACATGTGCGACTGCGCCGACGTCACCTCCCACGATAATTTATGTGCGACTACGCGAGTGAGATTATACAACTCTGTGCCCATGCATGTGTGACTATACCGACGAGAGTGTGCAACTCCGCGGTCGGGCGTGAGCACCTCCCCAACAATGCATGTGCGACTATACGTACAATATTGTGCAACTCTATGGCCATGCATGTGCGACTATGCCTATGGGAGTGTGCAACTCCGTGGCCGGGCATGAACACCTCCCACAACAACTCATGTGCGACTATGAGGACAAGATTGTGCAACTCTGTGGCCATACATATTCGACTATGCCGACGAGAATATGCAACTTCGCGGCCATGCATGAGCACATCCCACGACAATTCATGTGCGACTATACGGACGGGATTGTGCAACTCTGTGACCATGCATATGCGACTGTGCCGACGAGAGTGTACAACTCCGCAGCCATGCATGAGCACCTCCCACGATAATTCATGTGCGACTATGCGGACGAGATTGTGCAACTCTGTGGCCATGCATGTGCGACTGTGCCGATGAGAGTGTGCAACCCCGCGGCTATGCGTGAGCACCTCCCACGACATTTCATGTGCGACTATGAGGACGAGATACTCCAACTCTGTGGCCATGCATATGCGACTGTGCCGACGAGAGTGTGCAACTCCGCGGCCATGCGTGAGCACCTTCCACGGCAAATCATGTGCGACTATGCGGACGAGATTGTAAAACTCTGTGTCCATGCGTGTGCGACTATGCCAGTGAGAGTGTGCAACTCCATGGCTGAACGTGAGAACCTCCCACAATAATTCATGTGTGACTATGCGGACCATATTGTGCAACTCTGTTGCCATGCATGTGCGACTGCGCCGACAAAAGTGTGCAACTTCACGACGGGGCGTGAGAACCTCCCACGATAATTTGTATGCGACTATGTGGACCAGATTGTGCACCTTTGTGGCCATGTATGTGCCAACTAAGACTACTATATGTGCAACTACAACTACTGTGGATGCCAACAAAAAATCAACACAACACTTGCGTTGCAGGAACAAGATCGGCTCCGTGAATATGTCAATTTTAGCATTACATACTACTCAGAAGAAGGAGGTACCAAACAGATTGTAGTTCTATATATGAACTGTGTGACTAGCATTTAGATCTATACACACATGATTCAGACCGATACGCACATGACACACATCAAAGCTAGTAGTCAGATCTATCCACATCACATGAGAACTTGTATATGTATGCACTCGGGCACACACCATGATAGAACTAAGCACACACGAGAGGACAGAGGTCTGCCAATAGGATGAGCAGCGACGGGCACGATGCAAGGCCGATGCAGCCATGCACGGGGAAGTTGCAACAACTTGCCGGCTTCAATTCTTAGCAACCGAGTGAGAGATGGATGGCGACCACGACGCCATCACGCGTCAGATCACATAACGCTGGGGTAGCCAGCGCCGCGAGCGAAGAGGCGAGGCGCATCACGAGGGGCTTCGAGTGGGAGATGGCGGAGGCACTGGAAGACGGCCTCGGAGGCAGCGCGGTTGGCGAAGGGAAAGCAGCGCGGCGAACACCGTCGGGTCGCCTCCCAGCAGAGCCGCGGTCATAGCTTGGTCTTTGACGAACGACACTGGATCGGGCGGGGACCTGGTTCAGCGGGAGGCGGCGGCAGGAATATGGGGAAGAAGGTGGACAGTGAAGGGGGATGGACGGGGAGGGCGTGCGCTTCGGGTCTTTGCCCGACCAGATAATACCTGAACCCGTGGGCCGCAGGATTCGCTTGCATCGAGCGATCGACCCGCGGCCGCTCGGTTCGACGAGATAGTGCGCGCGCGCCAGGAAGTATTTAGGTAAAGATAACGGAAATGTTAACGCCCACACGTGTGGGCGTTTGCACATCGCCCACACGCCTTCATCACCACTCATTTTGCCACGTATAAATATATGACATCAGCAGAATTTTTTTTGGTTTTCGGCTTAAAAATGTTGTATCTCCTAAATAAAAAAGCGAACTAAAAATCCGTTTCACCATTAAATCCGTCTCGGCGAGATCTTCAAAACTAGACCCCATGTTGATATGTTTGACGAATTTTTTTGGCGGAAGTTGCCACGATGTTTACACTGCGATTGCCATAGTGCTTAAACTAAAGTTGCCATGTGGCAATTTTAGTTTGTAGATCATGGCAATTTTAGTATTTTGATGATGGCAACTCCAGTACTTTGACCATGAAAATTATTTTTTGTATGAACCATGGCAATTTTACGTGCATGTATCATGGCAATTTTAGTTTATGGTTCATGGCAAGTCTAGTTTCTTAATTCCCCGTTTTATAAATGTCAAAATTTATTTTTAAATGTAGAAGAAAATAGCTGAAACATATCATGGCAACTTCAGTGTAAACATCATGGCAATTCATATGCAATAGACATGGCAACTTTTAATCCAAAAAAAATTTCATCAAAACATATCAACATGGGATCTAGTTTGAAGATCTCATCGCGAGGATTTAATGGTGAAAGCGGATTTTCAATCGGATTTTTCGTTTAAGAGATAAAACATTTTAAAACTGAAAATCCAAAAGATTCCTGCATGCATGCATGCGATGGCGTGGCAATCTGTTTACATTAGAGACGTGTGGTGCGTCTCCCTTCCTGCCACACGTGTGGCAGTTAGCGCGACCCAAAGATAAAGATTGTGCCACATGCCCGAGGATGTACAGAATATTTTCCATATAAATTAAAATTGATAGTATGTGTTGAAACAATAGTACACATTTATAATTTTGTGGGATGGATATTATTGTTATTTCCAAGGATCAATCATGTACAATGCCACGCTGTTTCAACCAATAAAGAAAGATTTATGCTTATACTGAATTAAATTTTATATTCGCTGGGCATTAAAATATTATTCGCACCATATTAATTTAATTTATTATGGTCTGGTTGGCAGTAGGGAAAATCTTGCAAATTAATATCACATAGTTGATTGGCATTAAAAGGAGATTTTATAAATATATTAGTGCATTTATGCCATAATTAAAGGTATCTTCTGTGAAATGTGTTGTACCCCCCTCTAGAAAACACACCGAGTCTATATATAGTTATCAATTCATATGGTGATATGTATCTTGTTCCACATCAAAATGTCTAAACTTAATCTACTTCTGCAAGCGGTGGCTCTATGTTTCTTTTCTCATGCACTTCAAATCAAAGGTCACCGGCTACACCCCACTGTTCTAGAGGTAGTCGTAGATTCATTATAACATTATAGAATTTTATAGGACTAAGATGTGTTGTCTCGTGAAGTAGAACCTAGTATTTTTTTTCTAGTGCCATATATCTTGTTATGCCGTGATGTGTTAGGATTGTAAAGAAATCAAGAAGATGATTTGGGGTTATTGATTGGCTACCGAGTGATGCGAGAAGCGGCATATAAGGAATGCACATCCTAAAGGGTTAGTAAAATACGAAATGCTACATGGCTTCAATCCAAGGTGTGGCTAGTGGATCTACATGGAAACTACTTTATTGTTCTTGATAGGTTACCAACGAAGAATCCATGCAATATGTTTGGATCTTGGACCGTTGGCCTCATATTTGCTAGGAATGCATCAGTACTTCAGTATTGATATTACCTATGCACCTTATTTGTATCCTCGACTCTTGAAAACTATCTTATTTCTATTTATTTGCCATTTCCAAAGTGTTGTAAACTATACCATATGATTCAGAATAATCATGATACGAAGACGGACCAGTAATGTAATAATAGGGAATAAATAATGGATAGAATCACCACAAATGCCTATCTATGTGGGATGGATGAGAGATACATACTGATGTACACTCTTGTAATCATTAGATTCATCCAAATAATGGTATTTAAATGTCAACATGGTCATGGTAAGCCCCCCCCCCCCAAAGTTGTTCGCATCCTCATTAATATCATAAGAATAAATAATTCAACTTTGATATTCGCATTAGCTATCGAGTTCTTGATTCTACCTTGGATGTGTCCTATGATTTATGTCCCTCTTAACACATGCATTATTACTATTTTAGTTGAAGGGAAATGATTCCATAGGATATGATTTTGTCCATGGCCTAGCAAAACAAAATATGGAAAGCTTGAAGTCAAACCCCATTGAAGCAATGACTTTTGGAAAAGATTCTAGTTCATGGGATGCACCATATGTGAGTTACACCTTTATCTTCACTTACTTTACTTACTTGCACATTTGCATATCTAGATCTATTGGTTTCTTTGTTTTTGCTTCAGCATATTCATCAAATTAAAATTTGATATATTAGTATGCATATGTACACAAGTAAAATTACAGAAAAACTATTGGAATGCACCTTGCAAAAGTTATTTGGTGTTATTGTTGGCTTCTTATTTGGCACCATCCAAACTGGTTGTTAATTCCATTCACCACTACAATTACAGTAATATATCATTCAAAGTACGAAAAATCTGTGTAGACAATATGTACATGTTCATGAGGTATGATCAGTTCTTAGTGAAAATATATCCACTAAGTGTCCCAATTTATGCGTAAGGATCTTCTGGAGAGAAGATCGAGGACATTGTGGTCTGTGGCGCACTGCGTATAGCTATGTGCTTCCATATTGCTTTCTTGATTTCGCACTTCCACTCCTCCTTATTCGCCGGTGTATTTCTTTCCACCCACCCAATATTGTCGCATTACTGTCTTGTTTATTCTTCATTGTCTACTATGTGGGTGGTTACTTTTGTGTTAACCATTTGAGGCATGTAAGACCATTTTGTAGTGGCATAGTTGTGGGATTTATATAAGCATTTTAAGTTTTCACTATTTGAAAAGATGCCATGAAGTTTTCCAGAGAAACACAGAGCAAGTTCCACTGGAGAAACATCACACAACCAAGGTTTCTTCTTGACATGTTAGTGAGATAAGTAACTTAGTTGGCCTAATTGCTCCTGGATCCATGTAATAACTCAAATGAACTACTCCAACACTACCTTTTGTATTTTTCTTTGTTCATTTCTTCATTCACACATTTTCAAGAAGCTCTTTATGACTTCATGTTCCTCCACAGCGAACAGTCCCCCTTACTTTCGGATTTGTTTCTTGGGTTTAAGAGTTCCACATTTGTATATTGTTTAATTGCATGTTTTCCTCATCCTTTTCCCTGGCTATTTTGTATGTTGTTTCTGTGAGAGCTTTTGTTGTGCAGTTTGCTATACACCAAACATCTACTAGAGGTCGTGATGACAAGTACTATGGCTTACATGCCACGATGGATGTGTACGGTCACAAACTAAAACCCGGACAGTGGAGTACGGCTGCAATTTGGGTTACTCATACTGGAGATGGTGCTAGATCAAGCATTAACTCGATTCAAGTTGGCTGGCATGTAAGTGTCATTTTTGCCATTGTATCAATACATGACCTTTCAATTCTGTCACTCAACATACTGAGTACTAGTCAATTGCTACGAGCATGACCCAACCTCGGCTCCATGCCAACCTAGAAAATCATTAGAAAAGTTGAAAATAACATAAATGTCGAAATAACTAAATAATATTGTATTTTTCTATCATAATGTGTTATCCATATAAAATAGTAGTTAACATTGTAGCAATAATGAAACTATTTGTAAATAAATCTATGCATAGGCAAATACTCTATTTTCTCTGCATTTGCATGTGAGAGAATGTTTTCTCACTTGTATGCCTTATTTTACAGATTTATCCAGAGCACTATGGTGACTCACATCCTCACTTCTATACCCGATGGACGGTAATGTGATAATGATGTTGTAAATAATCAACTAACCAGTGATCTCACTCTAAGAGAAAACAACATATCATGTTTTTGACCCATGCATGAACATGTATGCTACAGAGAGATGGATATGAAAAAACCGGATGCTTCAACATGGATTGCCCTGGTTTCATACGGGCAGATGGAGCTAGGGTAGCTCCAGGTGATGCTATTCAACCCGTATCCAATGTTCCCCATGGGCACATGCAAAATATCACAATAAGAGTGCTTAAGGTGCGAGTGCCATCTTTCATGTTTTACATTTCATTGGCATGCTATTTCCAAGGCCAATGGTTTCCTCATTAAGTGATATCATATGGATGATTTATTTTACTTTAGCATGTTTTGTATAAATATAAAAAAGGTAAATTATATAGTGGCAGCTTATAGTCAAATTTATAATAAAGAGTCTTTTGCATTATTTAACAAGAGGTTCTTATGTTATTTACTTAATTAAAATCCAAAATGATGGCAGGAAAGAACAAGCGGAGACTGGTGGGTGTACTACGGCTTCAACAGTATCCCCACAGGGGTGGGACGCTTCCCAAGGTCATCGTTCACCTACTTAGCAGATAAAGCAAACCATTTTGCTTTTGGTGGTGCTGTGATTTCTCATAGGGCATATCCAAGTCCTCCAATGGGCAGTGGTTCCTTCCCAAATGGTGGTCAAGGTCGCGCTGCATCTTTCACCAATCTTCGTATCATTGATGAGAATGGGAATAGCAAGCCCATCACGGCAGACTTGCCCGTGTTGGTTACGAATAACAAATGTCATTCTATTACTCCTATTAATCATGGTGAATGCCTTTATGGTGGGCCTGGAGGTTGTGTAAGATAAGATGTAACAACCTTGTACTGAGCTTGCTTACTCCACATCGTTCATCGCCAAATAAAATATTATGGATGAGATAAAAATTATGAGGAGAATGTTCACTTCTTTACATTATGTTACAGCAAGAACACATGCTTATAACGAAAACTAGAGACTGGGGCGCACCTCATAGTCAGCCATCTGAATGAGTTGTTTAACACTTTGACAGATGACCAATGCAAGCATTTGCATGCTTACTTTTCATACAATGCCCCGGTTGCACAGAAAACTCTTCAGAGTTACCTCCACCCAAAATTGCATAGTCCTCCAGGGTCTAATTCGTATTTTGATATTTACTTTGGTCTTCGGTAAGATCAATAAAATATGAGATGTATGCTACAAAGATTATCCTATTGGAAACTTTTTCAAATATTATGTCCGATGTTGAAACCGTGCCAGCTAGATTAAGGACGAAATTTGTCTGTTTTGGAAAGTTAAAGGTGCAAATTGTCTTAGATTTGAGTGGTGAAATTTATACTCTGTGATTCGTTGATTTGTTGAGGGACTAAAACTAGAATTTTATCTTTTCCTTATATAAAGGGACCATGCGTTCTGGCTACAAATCTCACCTTCCGAGCTGCCGCAACCGCCCCATCCATCCTCCGCAATGGCAGCGCAGACCTGCTTCCTCCCTGCCCTCCTTCTCCTTCTCCTCACCAGTACCGCCTGCCAGGCCCCACGGGCGGACCAGGACCCCATCCTCTATTGCCCGCTGCCACCGCCGCCACATGCCACCACCTTTATCTGCTTTAGAGCAACTCTAGTCGCGCACCAAACAGGCCCCCCAGGCGACTTTTTACGCGCCGGCACTCAAAAAACGCGCCAGTCGCGCCCCTAAGACGCCGAATTCCATCGGCTCGGCCCGTTTTGGGCCCGGCAATCGCAGGCCGAACCCAGCGCACTAGAGGGCGCTCGGGGGCTCCGGCGCAAGGGAAAAGCACACCTGGGGCCACACTGTCAGGCGAAATGTCAAGCCGATCATCCAGATTTGCCTCCCCCCGCGCTTGGCCACCACCCTACCGATCCCGGCGCCGACCACCACCAACCGCAGCTAGATAGGCCATTCCCCGCCGAAAAAGGAGAGGTTTCTCCACGGTAGCCTCTCCACCGCCGTCCGGACCATTTTTTCGGCGTTCCGCCCGCGCAGCGATCTGCCGTGGGTGTCGCCAACACGCCGCAAGGTGTTGGCGATTTATGCGCCCGCCGACGATGGACTCGAGATGATGAGGCGCTTCATGGCGTTCTTTGGAGGAGGAAGCCGAAGACGACGTCCAGGAGCAGGAGCATCTCATGGTGCTCGCCACCCTCGCCGGCCTGCTCGCGAGCAATGAAAAGCCGCGATGAGGTGGCTTGGCACCGGGGCGGGTGAAAGCAAAGAACCAACATCGTCTGACGGCTACTGCATGCTCTACTCCGACTACTTCGGCGACGCTCCATTGCACGGCGGGAAAATATTTCGGTGCCGTTATCGGATGAGCCGAAAGCTTTTCCTCAGGATTGTGAATTCCATGCGGGAGTTCGACAGCTACTTCAAGTGCAAGAAGGATTGCACCGGCACACTTGGATTCACCTCAATCCAGAAGTGCACGACAGCTATGAGGGTGCTTGCATACGGAGCTCCCGGTTGTTCACTCGACGACTATGGGCGCATGGCCGAGTCCACGACCATTGAGTGTTTCTACAAGTTCTGCAGGGCAGTGGTGGGAGTGTTTGAACCGCAATACTTGCAATCACCCAATCTTTGAAGGCCTTTGCCGAATCCTAACGGAATGCGAGAAGAGGATTTCTGGGATGCTTGGAAGCATCGATCGCATGCATTGGAAATGGAAGAACTGTCCATTTGCTTGGCGGGGGTTGTATAAAGGCGCCAAAGGCGGTTGCGATGTGGTACTTGAGGCGGTGGCCACAGGACCTCTGGATTTGGCACTCTTTCTTTGGGATGCGAGAACTCACAATGACATCGACGTCCTGCAGTGCTCCCCTGTCTTTGCCAAGCTTGTTGAAGGTCATTCTCCTCCGGTGAACTTCGAGGGCAGCACTACAACAAGGGGTACTACCTAGCTGATGGCATCTATCCGAGATGGTCAACATTTGTGAAGACTATCTCAAACGCTGTGCCAGGAGGCAAGGAGTCCCACCTTGCCAAGGTTCAGGAGTCTTGCAGGAAGGATGTCGAGCGAGCATTTGGTGTGCTCCAATCTCAATTTGCTATTGTCCGGTACCCTGTTCAGACCTGGTCGAAAGATCAAATGTGAGAGATCATGACTTGGTGTGTCATCTTGCACAATATGATCATTGAGAGCGAGCAGGAAGAGCCATTGTTTGACACTGAACCATACTACAGGCAGGGTCCTCTTGCCCAAGTTGATCACCGACTCTGGCAATCTGGATCGCCTACCTCGAGATCGTCGGAGATCCGAGACCCACAGGTGCATCAACAACTACAACAGGATCTGGTGGAGCACCCATGGAGCATCAAGGGCGACGCCTAGCTCGACGTGTCATGAAATATGAGTTTTTATTTGTTGAACTATATAATTTGTATTGAACTATTTGTTGTTGAATTATTTTGTTGAACTATTTGATTTCTATTGTTTTTCTGTGATGAACTATGTGATAAAAAGATTATTTATGTTTTATGTTAAGAATTGACGCCAAACCACACCGAACCATGCCGAATATGAGCCGATTTGCGCCGATATCGGGCCATTTTTCGCTGAAAGTGGGCTGGAAAAATGGGCCGGCATCGGCGCCTGGGGGCGAGCTGGGGGGACGGCTGGGTGCCCAACACTACAGGAAAAAACTTTTAAACCGTGTGCCCAATACACTCGGCTTATGCCGATTTGCACTCGGTTTATATATAAGCCGTGTGTTTTTCCCGGCTTATACCACACGGCTTACTAAGGACCGGCTTACCAGGGGTAAGCCGAGGGCCACGGGGAAAACACTCGGTTTATATATAAGCCGTGCATCTCCAGTCGGACATTAACGACACGCCACGTGTCCATCTACGTAAGGCCGTGGCGTGTCGCATGGTTTATATATAAGCCGGGTGCCAAATCTGGTCGCACGGTTTACATATAAACCGAGGGCCACGGGACGCACGGTTTATATAAAAACCGAAGGCCGAGTCCTTTCTCCCGGCTTACATTAGAATCGGCTCTTTTGCAAAGTTCCTTAAAATCATTTTCTTTAAAAGGCTGCCGGCGCCGACGCGTTCGCTGATGCTCATCTTGCTCGGTGGCTACTGCTCGTGTGGGGAGGCGCCAATGTGGGGGGTGTTTCCTCCAGCCGACGAAGAGGCCAGCTAGAGGTGGCGCTCGACCAGCGAGCGAGACGACGACGTCGCAGTGGCCGGCGACCCAGGCGAGGGGGGGGAAGGGTCGGACGGTGCGCTGGCGTCCGTATCCTGCCGGATCCCGACGAGTTCGACGGAGATATGCGGCCGGGAGGTGAGCTCGGGTGGTGGTGTTTCCATGGTACCCCGCACTCGATCTGGAACGGAGAAGAAGGCTGACGAGAGTTGCCGGCTAGCCCCCGTCTTGGACGGATCCGGCGAGCTTCAGCGTTGAAGGAGAGCAACCCTGCTTCGACCGCGCCTGTACTTCGAGCTCGAATGCATGGCTATCGTCCTTGTGAAGAAGAAGAAGAAGAAGAATGGATAAGGTAGTCCTGTGTGGCTGGGCGTGGAGGTAATGTAGCTCGTGGGTGGGATGTGGGAGTTGGGATATTCGGTTTTTATATTTATGCCCCGCCACGTCACTGATCCGTGGATGCAACCTCTTGACCAATAGGAAGCATTCAACAATTGTGTGCTTTCTTTGCATACTATATTTCCTTTTCTTACCTTTATTTTTATGTATTTTCTGTTTCTATAAATTTGCCACAAATTGTATGTGTTATATGAGTGCATCACGCCAAGTTTCATATTTTTTCGAGTTTGTTTGCATTTTTTGGAATTAAATAACCAAAAAACTCCACGTTTTGGGTCAAATCTTGACACAATGTTTGAAAAACATTTTATTTTCTTGTATAGGCATGAGCATAGACTCAACAACACAAATATGATTTTCAATCAAGTTTTGACAACCTTTTCAAGCACCTACGGTTCAAATTTGAATGATATTCGTTAATGTCTAGAAATGCACTTAATGACTCGAATATAGTAAACGGACTCGAAAAGATGCCAAATTTTGGCAAGGATCAAGTAGTGATGCATCTTGTGTGCATAAAAAATTTCAAGACCAATGGATAAATCAATGTTCGCTCGCATTCATACCTTGTATGTTCTCTCTAAAAAACAAGCTTATTTCTCGAAGGTGGTCTAGTTTCTAAGGGACGCACATCACAACTTTTTCCAAACCGTCTCAAATATTTACCACAGCTTGTAGGTGTCATATGAGGGCACCATGCCAATTTTTATGCATTTCGGAGTTCGTTTACATTTTTTGGAATTTCTAAAATGAAAGATTGCATGTTTGGGGTCCAGTCTTGGCACCCTCATATTTGGAGTTACTTTACTTTTCTTGTATAAGTTCTAAATATATACTAAAGAACACAAATATGATTTTCAACCCAACTTTTCCCAATTTTTCATGCACTTGTAGTTCAAATATGAATTATATTCGTTATGTCTAGAAATGCACTTAATGGCTCAAATATAGTAAACAGACTCGAAAATATGTCAAATTTTGGCATCGATCAAGCAATGGTGTATCTTGAGTAGACAAAAAAATTTCAAGACCCAATGATGAAGCAACGTTCGCTCACCTTCATACATCACCCGTTCCCTCTCGAAAACAAGTTTCTTCCTCGGAGATAGTCTAGTTTCTAAGGGATGTACATCACAACTTTTTCCAAAACGTCTCAAATTTTTACGACAGCTTGTAGGTGTCATATGAGGGCACCATGCCAATTTGTATGCATTTCGGAGTTCGTTTACATTTTTTGGAATTTGTAAAATGAAAGATTGCAAGTTTGGGGTCCAGTCTTGGCACACCCATGTTTGGAGTTCCTTTACTTTTCTTGTATAAGTTCTAAATATATACTAATAAACACAAATATGATTTCAACCCAACTTTTCCCAATTTTTCATGCACTTGTAGTTCACATATGAATTATATTTGTTAAATGTCTAGAAATGCACTTAATGGCTCAAATATAGTAAATGGACTCGAAAAGATGCCAAATTTTGGCATGGATCAAGCAATGGTGTATCTTGAGTAGACAAAAGATTTCAAGACCCTATGATGAAGCAACATTCGGTCACCTTCATACCTCACTCGTTCCCTCTCGAAAACAAGTTTCTTCCTCGGAGATGGTCTAGTTTCTAAGGGATGTACATCACAACTTTTTCCAAACCATCTCAAATTTTTACCACAGCTTGTAGGTGTCAGATGAGGGCACCATGCCAAGTTTTATGCATTTAGGAGTTCGTTTACATTTTTGGAATTTTTAAAATGAAAGATTGCATGTTTGGGGTCCAGTCTTGGCACCCTCATGTTTGGAGTTCCTTTACTTTTCTTGTATAAGTTCTAAATATATATTAAACAACACAAATATGATTTTTCGACCCAACTTTGCAAGTTTTCAAGCACTTGTAGTTCAAATATGAATTATATTCGTTAAATGTATAGAAATACACTTAATGGCTCAAATATAGTAAACGGACTCGAAAAGTTGCCAAATTTTGGCATGGATCAAGCAATGGTGTATCTTGAGTGCACAAAAAATTTCAAGACCCAATGATGAAGCAACGTTTGCTCATCTTCATACCTCACCCGTTCCCTCTCGAAAACAAGTTTCTTACTCAGAGATGGTCTTGTTTCTAAGCGATATACGTCACAATTTTTTCCAAACCGTCTCAAATTTTTACCACGGCTTGTAGGTGTCATATGAGGGCACCCCATGCCAATTTTTATGCATTTCGGAGTTCGTTTACATTTTAAAAAGAAAAAAAAATTGGCAAGGATTTCTTTGCCCAGTAGGACTTTTGACCCGATTCGAGAGGGGTTTGATCGGGGTGAACTCCTATTGGTTTATGTTATGGTAGTCTATGGTGACATGCTAGACCAAGTTTGAGCACATCTTCTCAAGACTCCCCACCTGCGGCCCTAAGTGCAGCACCAACACTGTAGGTGCAGAACCTTTCTGCGGCATTGTCGTGTTTGTGAAGCAAGTGTCGTATCAAAGTGTTGTATTGGGTATGTATACATCACACCACCCTTTCATACATAAATTTGGAACACATGCATGTGGGTGTGCTCTTTCGACACTTGTTCACATGGTTTTCGCAGATGAACCGATCCATTGGGCCTGCGCGATCTACACCTTTGACCGGACTCGAGAGGTGTTTGATCGGGGTGAAATACTATTAAAATAGTCCGCATAAATGAACGAAAATAATTTTGAAACTTTTTTTGCATTAAAAATAGGCTTGCAAGAAATCTTCAAAATGTAAGCCGAGTACATGCAGGAAGCACTCGACTTATATGCCTTGTAAGCCGAGTGCTTCTTGAGGGCACACGGCTTATATGTCATGTAAACCGAGAGCTTTCACGGGGCACACGGCTTATAGGCTGCTCCGTGACGGCGCCGTCAAACAACATCATTGTGGACACGTGGCAAATATCTTTGCCGGGTTCCAACTGTAAGCCGTGTGCTTTTTCTTGTAGAAGCCGTGTGCGGCATGTAAGCCTAGTGCTTTTTCTTGTAGAAGCCGTGTGCCTCGTGTAAGCCGAGGGCTTTTTGATACCTCTCGGTTTACGTGATACTGTAAGCCGAGTGCCTTTTGTTTGCCGGGTGTTTTTCATTTTGCACTCAGCTTAGAGAAACATAAGCCTAGTGGCCGAAAAATAGCTCACGGCTTATTAGCTAATACACGGCAAAACAGAATTTTCCTGTAGTGCAACCGCCCCAGAGCCGATTATATCGCCGGCTCGCCCCCAAGCGGCGATTTTTATGCCTTCTGGGGATGCCAACGGCTTGAGATGCTCTTATATCATACTGATTGCTCTCGCATCGGCCTTCGCATTAGCCGGTGTTGTCAGCTTCATTTGTTGGCGCTGCTCGGCTCCGGGCCATGACGGGGAGCATGTTGAATTGCCAAAGGATGGAAGGAGCGCCTCTGAAGGATCACCGACGACGGCGTTGTCAGCTTCACCGATGACAACTTCATTTGCTGGTGCCAACGGATGAGGTGGTTTGGCGGAAGCGATCGACCACCTGTGAGGGAGATCGTAGGGCTTTGGTGTGCCTCAAGCTACATCATGAGGAAATGGACCTTGACGGCATGGTGTGGAGTTCATCTGATGCAGCCTCCTTCTTCGAGAAGGTTCGTCCGCATGCCTTCAAAGTATAGGAGCATTGGCGGTACGAGGAGATTCTGTACATTCCATCTACTGTTGGCAGTATTCGATGCTTGCCGTGTAGTCTCGGTAGGAAGCGTCTTGAATGAAAGGTCGTGTTAAATGTGCCGACTGTAGCATGTTGTACCTGGACGCTTATTTTTTTGCATTCTTCCGTTGTCTTGTTGACGGTCGCGAACTCGATGTTTGCAACTGGTTGTTTGCGTTTCTAAAATCCTGCGGTTGCTACACCGCAAGGGTTGCTGGCCATGGTTTTTCCCCGCTGTTCGTTTTTCTTGCGATTCGGATGCCTCTATGTCGCTTTTGCAACTCCTGTGGAACGTTGTCGTGCTCGTTCTATTAATCTTTTCTGTAAACAATAGCGGTGGTGTTTGTCTCATGGATGTGTTCGTGGTGTTTGTCCCCCGCTGTAGCAGTCCACAATGCATCGTTTTATGCATCGGTTGTACACGGGCGGTCTTGATTTGTCGCAGATGCCCGGTGATCGAAATGGACAAACCCAAACGTTTCTTGCGTGGCGGGTGCCGGTTGGCTTCCTTCTTGGTCGTGCATGGCATCTTGATCATAGGTCGCCGGCGTGAATTGGGCTCGGCCGTTTTGGCTTTGGGTCTTTTTGGGATCGTAGCCAGCCACGGCGACACCGCCAGCGAAGCTACCGGCCGCTGCACCATCCTCAAAGATGAGGCTCTTCATGAAACTGTTGGCTGTAGCGTCGTCACCGGCCGCCTGCATTCTGCTGAACAGGTTGCGGGCGCCGGGGAGCACGTCGGCTGGCATCTCCCGCCCGCGTTTGCTAGCCCCTCCGGATGACGAGGCGTCGGCCATCGGCGTGGCGTTGAGGTTGATGAGCATGGGCGTGGAAGGCGCCATCACGCTCACCTCCGGCGAGCATTCCCCAGAGAAAACGCGACGCCGACGCACGGGGCGACTCTGTCAGCATCATCCGAGGAAACGCGGAACGAGCCGGTGCTGGCCGCGGCCACGGCAGCGTTGACGAGTCCGTCCTGGCTAGGGTTTAACCCTAGGTATAAGGGCCTCCCTTGTTGCCGCCGCGACGCGGGCGTTGGTTCCCTCCTGCTAGGCGGTGGTGGCCGCTGCTTCGTCCCTTGCGTCTGCCACATGCCTCTGGCCCTTCCTCTTGGCCAACTCCAGGGCCTACTCCTCGGGCGTCAGCTGCTAGTACTTCTTGGACGCCGAGGCGCTCTTGCAGGGGGGGGGGGGCGCGGGGCTTGCCTTTGCCGGAAGAGGCGGAAGTGATGCCGGACGAGGCAAGGGAGGCGAGGCCGGCGACAGCATCGAGGGCGTCGTCATGGCGAGAGGCCTGGAGCACGCGCGGGCAAGAGGGTTTTTGGAAAAGTGAAGGGAAATGATGAATGCTTTGCCACCGACTGGCAGGCCAGGGGAAGTAGTTGGCGCGCGGCGCGTCCGTCCGTCTCGTGTCCGCGGCGATGCAAATGAGACTCAAAATTGGACAGCGAATGCGTCAACAGACGGACGAAAAGCGGACGCGCGTTGGACCGACTTTTCTGTCCACCGTGATCCAAACTAACGCGTACGGACGAAATGAGTCAGCGCGTTAGAGTTGCTCCCGGATACCCAATGGTGCCAGGTTTGACTAAACTTGAGCCTACCAGTCATTTATCTGTAGCTTCCGACCGTTGCCGGGCCGAGGAGACGAAGTCGAAAGACGTGGTGCATTGGAAACACACGCAGGGCTTGGCTGCTCACCATCAATGAACTGGATCGCTCCCGCGGGTCCTCCAGTGAGGCTGTCTCTGGCCTCAAGCGGGGGCGGGACGGATCTGGTGACGCCGCCGCGGATCTGAGTATGAGGCGCTCGCGCTAAGCTCGAGCCTCGCAGCTGGAGGCAGGCGCCCGTCGTCGTGCGTCTGATCCGGGCCGGCGGCCCTCCGCCTGGGCGCCTACGCTCCGGTGCACGTGGCTGATCCCTAAAACAAGGCGCGGGGGCAGCGGGCGGGATCTTTGGGTCCTCTCGTCTCCTTCCTCGCTTGCCCCCACGGGTGGGCCGCCGCGGGCGCCGGCGGTGGGCGGTGGCGGGCCGTCCCGCTTCGTCCCTCGTGGCGGCTCGGGGGCCCCTGTCCGGCGCCTGTTCGGTGCGGCTGCGGGGCGTGGCGCTAGCGCTGGTACCGGTGTTGGTCCTCCTGGTGATGGCATCCTCCCCCCGCCGCCCTCTCGTGGCGCGGGCCGCAACCCCTTTCACTCCCAGGTTTCCAATCCCATCCTCACCAACTTCGCGTGTCACCGCCCTGGCCACTTTCAGTCCCGTTGCGAGAATCCTCCGTTCTGTCTCATCTGTAGCGAGGATGGCCACCTCACGGTGGACTGCCAAAGTAGAGTCAAGCCTCCCTCTTTCGTCCACTACGGTATCAGCCTCCCTGGCTGCTCTTTCTTTGCCCTAGACAAGGAAGTTCCTGTTGCTGCCCCCAACCCTTCGCTGTCCAATGTTGGTGTCATTTCTGTCCAAGACAAGCGCATTTCTCCGCAAGCCCTCCTGGACGAACTCCGTTTGTGGGATGAAGGTGGTTGGGATTGGCAGATTCGCCAACTCTCTGACTTCGAGTTTGCGGCCACTTTCCCTTCTAAAGAGAGTCTTCGCATGATGTCTTCCTGCACCAGCTTCACACTTCCTCTGAATCAACTTGTGGTATTGGTCAAAGCTGCTTCCAATGGGTCAAAGACCATCTCCTCTTTATCTGATGTTTGGGTGTTAGTGGATGATGTGCCTCCCAGCATGGGCACCTCATCTTTCCTGATGGCTTTTGGGGTGCTGATTGGGAAACCAATTGAGGTTGATCTAGCTTCGCTTTCCGTTCTTGGACCAGCTCGGCTTCGGGTGTGGTGCGTGGACCCGATATGCATTCGTGGCACTGTTGATGTTTTCCTGGCGGCTGGTGGTTTTCGTCTTCGAGTCCGGGTGGAAGGTGCTCCAGGCTCGGCCTCCCCTCCTCCTCCCCCTCCCCCCCGGCCTCGGGTGATGATGATAAAAACAAGGAGGGTGGTGGGGGTCTTGAGGATTTGTTGAATGGTACGAATCCTTGTTTCACCCAGTCTGCGTGGGATGGGCTATCTCCTGCTGAGCAAGAACTAATGAAGGATTGTGCTCCGGCTCCGGTGGGTGGTGGGGTTCAGGGCTCGGTGCCTGGTGTGGAGGGTGGGCCTGCGGCTGCGGCTGGTTCGAAGGGCACCCCCCTATCGGCGGTGTGCTCCAACCTGCCCGTTCTCCCCACCTCCCCTTCTCTGTCCGGCATTGAAGACCTACCTCCGGTGGGTCCTTCGGCGGCCAAAAAAAGGAAGAAGTCCTCGGTGAAGAAGTTCTCCGCGAAGAGCAGGGCCTCGGGGGACTCCAGGCAGTCCGCGGCTGGGCTCTATCGCCGTCTGGAGATGGATCTGGGGGCGGCCTCGGGCCCGTCTTCGGCTGCTGCTTCTCCTGGCCGGGCCCCCCCGGTGCCTGTTCCCTCCCCTGCCTCTACCGCTCGTAAGAGTGGCCGTGTCTCCAACAGTGGCGAGCGCGTGGTGGATCGGGCGGCTCGGCGTGCGGCGGTGCGTGATCTTCCTCCCTCAGGTTCGGGCTCGTTCCCATCTCCTTCCCCTTCTTTGGCTTCGTCTCCTGTTAGGCTAGTTTTACCCTCTCAATCCGATGAGCACCTCATTTCGATATTAGATGATGTGGGGATTTGTTTAGACGCTAGCTCGGGTTCCCCTTCCTCTTTGCTGCAGTTGATCCGTGCTAATGAGCGTGCCCAGGCTGATATTGCAAAGGCCAAGGAGGCTGGTGCTGGGGTGTCTGCCCCTCTGGTTGTGGCCGGAGGGGCTCTGGAGGAGGCTGACAGGGGTCAGGTGCCTCCGGTTCAGAAACGCGGGGCTGGGAAACGTGCTAAAACCTGCAAGGCTCCGTGCAGGTTGAGTCTTAGAATTAAAAATCTCTCCTTCAGATGAACACTTTATTTTGGAACATCGGAGGGTTCTGCGCTAGGGGGCGCAGGGACCAACTGAAGGATTTAGTGCGCGCCGAAAAAATTGATTTTATCGGTCTTGTTGAGACCCTTAAACCATCCTTCTCTCCTTCTGAACTTTCGGCTATTGCTGGGATTGATAGATTCAGGTGGAATTTTGTGGCCTCCGTTGGCCAGTCGGGTGGCTTTCTCCTGGGCACTAATAATGATACTTTTGATTTTGTGGCTTTTAACCATGGCATATACTGGGCTAGTGTGGTAGTTTCCCTTCGGTCCAATAATACCCTTCTCAAACTTATGGTGGTCTATGGTCCAGCTGACCATTCCCTGTCTCAAATATTCTTGGATGAGATTTTTACTAAAATAGACGCCTGTCAACTTCCCCTCTTGATTGGGGGTGACTTTAACCTGTTACGATACCCTTCTGATAAGAGCTCTGCCAATTTTTCTTGGGTGTTGGCTGCGGCCTTTAATGCCTTCACCAGGGATACGGCTATTCGTGAAATACCGAGGGTTGGGGCCCGTTACACTTGGACTAATCGATAGGCGTGTCCTATTCGCTCGGTTCTTGATAGAGTTTTTATTTGCCCTGCTTGGGATGGCCTCTTTCCTCGATGCTCACTTCGGGCCCTCCCCATTGTTGGCTCTGATCACACTTCACTTATCCTTGACGACGGATTTCGCCCTAGTGGCTGCCAAAGATTCCAATTTGATGCGTCCTGGTTATTAGTGGAGGGGTTTCCTAATATGCTGGATCAGAAGATCTTGGGCTTTCTAATCTCTCCCCACCGCTCCTTTGGCCCTATGGATGATTGGCATCATGTTTCGTACTTCCTTCGCAAATTTCTTAGGGGATGGTCCAAGAACCACTTTGCTGAGGCGAGGCGCGATAAAGTTAGGCTGGGTGCCCAAATTTGTGCTCTTGACAACCGTGCGGATAATGGTGGGCTCTCGGAGGCTGAGTGGCAAGTTCGGTATGGCCTTGAGAAGGCGCTTTTGGATATACTGTTGGGGAACGTAGTAATTTCAAAAAATTTCCTACGCACACGCAAGATCATGGTGATGCATAGCAACGAGAGGGGAGAGTGTTGTCTACGTACCCTCCTAGACCGAAGCGGAAGCGATCACAACGTAGAGGAAGTAGTCGTACGTTCTCCTCGCGATCCAACCGATCCCAGCCGTTACTCGGCGCCTCGAGTTCTTGGCACACGTACAGCTCGGTGGCGCTCCTCGGGCTCCGATCCAGCAAAGCTCCGGGAGAGAGTTCCGTCGACCTGACGGCGTGGTGGCGATCTTGATGTTCTACCGGCGCAGGCTTCGCCTAAGCACCGCTTCTGATATGACCGAGGTGGAATATGGTGGAGGGGGCACCGCACGGCTAAGGAACGATCTCAAGGATCAACTTGTGTGTCTATGGGGCCCCCCTGCCCCGTATATAAAGGAGCAAGGGAGGGAGGAGCGGCCTAGGTTTGGGCGCGCCAGGGGAGTCCTACTCCCACCGGGAGTAGGATTCCCCTTTCCTAGTCAACTAGGAATCCTTCCATGTAGGGGGAGTAGGAGAGAAGGAAAGGGAAGAGAGAAGGAGAAGGAAGGAAGGGGCGCCCGCTTCCCTAGTCCAATTCGGACTAGAGCAAGGGGAGGCGCGCCACCTTTTGGCCCTTTCTCTCCTTTTCCCGTATGGCCCAATGAGGCCCAATACGAATTCCGTAACTCTCCCAGACTCGAAAAATACCGGATCACTCGGAACCTTTCCGAACTCCGAATATAGTCGTCCAATATATCGATCTTTACGTCTCGACCATTTCGAGACTCCTCGTCATGACCCCGATCTCATCCGGGACTCGAACTCCTTCGTACATCAAAACTCATAAACTCATAATATATCATCATCGAAACCTTAAGCGTGCGGACCCTACGGTTCGAGAACAATGTAGACATGACCGAGACATGTCTCGGTTAATAACCAATAGCGGGACCTGGATGCCCATATTGGTTCCTACATATTCTACGAAGATCTTTATCGGTCGGACCGCATAACAACATCGTTGTTCCCTTTGTCATCGGTATGTTACTTGCCCGAGATTCGATCGCGGTATCCAATACCTAGTTCAATCTCATTACCGCAAGTCTCTTTACTCGCTCAGTAATACATCATCTCGCAACTAACTCATTAGTTGCAATGCTTGCAAGGCTTAAGTGATGTGCATTACCGAGAGGGCCAGAGATACCTCTCCGACAATCGGAGTGACAAATCCTAATCTCGAAATCGCCAACCCAACATCGCCTTTGGAGACACCTGTAGTACTCCTTTATAATCACCCAGTTATGTTGTGACGTTTGGTAGTACCCAAAGTGTTCCTCCGATAAACGGGAGTTGCATAATCTCATAGTCATAGGAACATGTATAAGTCATGAAGGAAGCAATAGCAACATACTAAACGATCGTGTGCTAAGCTAACGGAATGGGTCATGTCAATCAGATCATTCAACTAATGATGTGATCCCGTTAATCAAATAACAACTCTTTGTCCATGGTTAGGAAACATAACCATCTTTGATTAACAAGCTAGTCAAGTAGAGGCATACTAGTGACACTCTGTTTGTCTATATATTCACACATGTATTATGTTTCCTGTTAATACAATTCTAGCATGAATAATAAACATTTATCATGATATAAGGAAATAAATAATAACTTTATTATTGCCTCTAGGGCATATTTCCTTGATCTCCCACTTGCACTAGAGTCAATAATCTAGATCACATCACCATGTGATTAACATCGATAGTTCACATCATCATGTGATTAACACCCATAGTTCACATTGCCATGTGACCAACACCCAAAGGGTTTACTAGATTCAGTAATCTAGTTCACATCGCTATGTGACTAACACCCAAAGAGTACTAAGGTGTGATCATGTTTTGCTTGTGAGAGAATCTTAGTCAGCGGGTCTTTCACATTCAGATCCGTTATGTATTTTGCAATTTTCTATGTCTACAATGCTCTTGCATGAGCTACTCTAGCTAATTGCTCCCACTTTCAATATGTATCTAGATCGAGACTTAGAGTCATCGGATCGGTGTCAAAACTTGCATCGACGTAACCCTTTACGACGAACCCTTTTTGTCACCTCCATAATCGAGAAACATATCCTTATTCCACTAAGGATAATTTTGACCGCTGTCTAGTGATCTACTCCTAGATCACTATTGTACTTCCTTGCCAAACTAAGTGTAGGGTATACAATAGATCTGGTACACAGCATGGCATACTTTATAGAACCTATGGCCAAGGCATAGGGAATGACTTTCATTCTCTTTCCATCTTCTGCCGTGGTCGGGTTTTGAGTCTTACTCAATTTCACACCTTGTAACACAGGCAAGAACTCTTTCTTTGACTGTTCCATTTTGAACTACTTCAAAATCTTGTCAAGGTATGTACTCATTGAAAAACTTATCAAGCGTCTTGATCTATCTCTATAGATCTTGATGCTCAATATGTAAGTAGCTTTGCCGAGGTCTTTCTTTGAAAAACTCCTTTCAAACACTTCTTTATGCTTTGCAGAATAATTCTACATTATTTCCGATCTACAATATGTCATTCACATATACTTATCGAAATCTTGTAGTGCTCCCACTCACTTTTTAGTAAATACAGCTTCACCGTAAGTCTCAGATAAAACTATATGCTTTGATCAACTCATCAAAGCGTATATTCCAACTCGAGATGCTTGCACCAGTCCATAGATGGATCGCTGGAGCTTGCACACTTTGTTAGCTCCTTTGGATCGATAAAACCTTCGGTTGCATCATATACAACTCTTCCTCCCAAAACCCATTCAGAATGCAGTTTTACATCCATTTGCCAAATTTCATAAATTGTGGCAATTGCTAACATGATTCGGACAGACTTAAGCATCGCTACAGTTGAGAAAATCTCATTGTAGTCAACACCTTGAACTTGTCAAAACCTTTTTGCGACAAGTCGAGCTTTGTAGATAGTAACACTACTATCGGCGTCCGTCTTCCTCTTGAAGATCCATTTATTTTCTATGGCTTGCCGATCATCGGGCAACCCACCAAAGTCCACACTTTGTTCTCATACATGGATCTCATCTCGATTTCATGGCCTCAAGCCATTTCGCGAATCTGGGCTCATCATCGCTTCCTCATAGTTCGTAGGTTCATCATGGTCTAGTTACATGACTTCGAACAGGATTACCGTACCACTCAGTGCGGATCTCACTCTGGTTTACCTCGAGATTCGGTAGTAACTTGATCTGAAGTTACATGATCATCATCATTAGCTTCCTCACTAATTGGTGTAGTAGTCACGAGAACAGATTTACGTGATGAACTACTTTCAATAAGGGAGAAGGTACAATTACCTCATCAAGTTCTACTTTCCTCCCACTCACTTCTTTCGAGAGAAACTCCTTCTCTAGAAAGGATCCATTTATTAGCAACGAATGTTTTGCCTTCGGATCTGTGATAGAAGGTGTACCCAACAATTTCCTTTGGGTATTCTATGAAGACGCACTTCTCCGATTTGGGTTTGAGCTTATCGGATGAAACTTTTTCACATAAGCATCGCAGCCCCAAACTTTAAGAAACGACAACTTTGGTTTCTTGCTAAACCACAGCTCATATAGTGTCGTCTCAGCGGTTTAGATGGTGCCCTATTTAACGTGAATGCAGCTGTCTCTAATGCATGATCCCAAAACGATATTGGTAAATCGGTAAGAAACATCATAGATTGTACTATATCCAATAAAGTACGGTTATGACGTTCGGACACACCATTATGATGTGGTGTTCGGTGGCATGAATTTGTGAAACTATTCCACATTGTTTTAATTGAAGACCAAACTCGTAACTCAAATATTTGTCTCCGCGATCGATCGTAGAAACCTTATTTTCTTGTCACGATGATTTTTCCACTTCACTCTGAAATTCTTTGAACCTTTCAACTATTTCGGACTTATGTTTCATCAAGTAGATATACCCATATCTGCTCAAATCATCTGTGAAGGTCGAAAATAACGATACCCACCGTGAGCCTTAACACTCATTGGATCGCATACATCGGTATGTATTATGTCCAATAAGTCGGTTGCTCGCTCCATTATTCGGAGAACGGAGTCTTAGTCATCTTGCCCATGAGGCATGGTTACAAAGCATCAAGTGATTCATAATCAAGTGATTTCAAAATCCCATCGGCATGGAGTTTCTTCATGCGCTTTACACCAATATGACCTAAGCGGCGATGCCACAAATAAGTTGCACTATCATTATTAACTTTGCATCTTTTGGTTTCAATATTATGAATATGTGTATCACTACGATCGAGATCCAATGAACCATTTTCATTGGGCGTGTAACCATATAAGGTTTTATTCATGTAAACAGAACAACAGTTTATTCTCTTACTTAAATGAATAAACGTTTTGCAATAAACACGATCAAATCATATTCATGCTCAACGCAAACACCAAATAACATTTATTTAGGTTCAACACTAATCCCGAAAGTATAGGGAGTGTGCGATGATGATCATATTAATCTTGAAACTATTTTCAACACACATCATCACTTCACCCTTAACTAGTTTCATTATTCGCAACTCCGTTTGAGTTACTATTCTTAGCAACCGAACCAGTACCAAATACCGAGGGTTGCTATAAACACTAGTAAAGCACACATCAAACACCAGATATCAAATATACCCTTTTTCACTTTGCCATCCTTCTTATCCACCAAATATTTAGGGCAGTTCCGCTTCGGGACCATTTCCTTTGCGATGTAAGCACTTTCGGTTTAGTGCTTTGGTTCAGCTTTGGGCTTTTTCGTGGGAGTGACAACTTGCTTGTCAATGTACTTGAAGTTACCCTTTCTTTCCCTTTGCCCTTTTCTTGAAACTAGTGATCTTTTCAACCATCAACACTTGATGCTCTTTTTGATTTCTACCTTCGTCGATTTCAACATCACGAAGAGCTCGGGAATCATTTTCGTCATCCCTTGCATACTATAGTTCATCACGAAGTTCTACTAACTTGGTGATGGTGACTAGAAAATTCATCAATCACTATCTTATCTGGAAGGTTAACTCCCACTTGATTCAAGCGATTGAAGTACCTGACAATCGAGCACATGCTCACTAGTTGAGCGATTCTCCTCCATCTTTTAGCTATAGAACTTGTTGGAGACTTCATATCTCTCAACTCGGTATTTACTTGAAATATTAACTTCAATTCTGGAACATCTCATATGGTCCATGATGTTCAAAACATCTTTGAAGTCCCGATTCTAAGCCATAAAGCATGGTGCACAAAACTATCAAGTAGTCATCATCTTGAGCTAGCCAAACGTTCATAACGCCTCGATCCGCTCCTGCAATAGGTCATCACCTAGCGGTGCATTAAGGACATAATTCTTACGTGCAGCAATGAGGATAAACCTCGAGATCACGGATCAAATCCGCATCATTGCTACTAACATTTTTCAACACAATTTTCTCTAGGAACATATCAAAATAAACATATGAAAGCAACAACGCAAGCTATTGATCTTACAACATAATTTGCAAAATACTACCAGGACTAAGTTCATGATAAATTTAAGTTCAATTAATCATATTACTTAAGAACTCCCACTTAGATAGACATCTCTCTAGTCATCTAAGTGATCACGTGACCAAATCAACTAAACCATAACCGATCATCACGTGAGATGGAGTAGTTTTCAATGGTGAACATCTTATGTTGATCATATCTACTATATGATTCACGCTCGACCTTTCGGTCTCCGTGTTCGAGGCCATATCTGCATATGCTAGGCTCGTCAAGTTTAACTGAGTATTCGCGTGTGCAAAACTGGCTTGCACCCGTTGTAGATGGACGTGAGCTTATCACACCCGATCATCACGTGGTGTGCGGGCATGACGAACTTTGGCAGCGGTGCATACTCGGGAGAACACTTCTTGATAATTATTAGTGGAGATCATCTTAAAATGCTACCATCAATCAAAGCAAGATAAGATGCATAAAGGATAAACATCACATGCAATCAATATAAGTGATATGATATGGCCATCATCATCTTGTGCTTGTGATCTCCATCTCGAAGCACCATTGTGATCACCATCGTCACCGGTAGCGACACCTTGATCTCCATCGTAGCATCGTTGTCGTTTACGCCATCTATTGCTTCTCGACTATCGCTACCGCTTAGTGATAAAGTAAAGCAATTACAGAGCGTTGCATTTCATACAATAAGCGACAACCATATGGCTCCTGCCATTGCCGATAACCGGTTACAAAACATGATCATCTCATACAATAAAATATAGCATCACGTCTTGACCATATCACATCACAACATGCCCTGCAAAAACAAGTTAGACGTCCTCTACTTTGTTGTTGCAAATTTTACGTGGCTGCTACGGGCTTAGCAAGAACTGTTCTTACCTACGCATCAAACCCACAACGATAGTTTGTCAAATAGACTCCGTTTTAACCTTCACAAGGACCGGGCGTAGCCACACTCGATTCAACTAAAGTGAGAGAGACAGACACCCGCCAATCACCTTTAAGCAACGAGTGCTCGTAGCGATGAAACCAGTCTCGCGTAAGCGTACGCGTAATGTCGGTCCGGGCCGCTTCATCTCACAATACCGCTGAAACAAAGTATGACATGCTGGTAGGCAGTATGACTTATATCGTCCACAACTCACTTGTGTTCTACTCGTGCATATAACATCAACGCATAAAATCTGGCTCGGATGCCACTGTTGGGGAACGTAGTAATTTCAAAAAATTTCCTACGCACACGCAAGATCATGGTGATGCATAGCAACGAGAGGGAGAGTGTTGTCTCGTGCCCTCGTAGACCGAAGTGGAAGCGATCACAACGTAGAGGAAGTAGTCGTACGTTCTCCTCGCGATCCAACCGATCCCAGCGCCGTTACTCCGGCGCCTCCGAGTTCTTGACACACGTACAGCTCGGTGATGCTCCTCGGGCTCCGATCCAGCAAAGCTCCGGGAGAGAGTTCCACAAGACCTGACGGCGTGGTGGCGGTCTTGATGTTCTACCGACGCAGGGCTTTGCCTAAGCACCGCTACGATATGACCGAGGTGGAATATGGTGGAGGGGGGCATCGCACACGGCTAAGGAACGATCTCAAGGATCAACTTGTGTGTCTATGGGGTGCCCCCTGCCCCGTATATAAAGGAGCAAGGGAGGGAGGAGGCCGGCCTAGGTTTAGGCGCGCAGGGGAGTCCTACTCCCACCGAGTAGGATTCCCTTTCCTAGTCAACTAGGAGTCCTTCCATGTAGGGGAGTAGGAGAGAAGGAAAGGGAAGAGAGAAGGAGAAGGAAGGAAGGCGCCCCCTTCCTAGTCCATTCGGACTAGAGCAAGGGAGGCGCGCCACCTTTTGGCCCTTTCTCTCCTTTTCCCGTATGGCCCAATGAGGCCCAATACGAATTCCCGTAACTCTCCGTACTCGAAAAATACCGGATCACTCGGAACCTTTCCGAACTCGAATATAGTCGTCCAATATATCGATCTTTACGTCTCGACCATTTCGAGACTCCTCGTCATGACCCCGATCTCATCCGGGACTCCGAACTCCTTCGGTACATCAAAACTCATAAACTCATAATATATCTGTCATCGAAACCTTAAGCGTGCGGACCCTACGGTTCGAGAACAATGTAGACATGACCGAGACATGTCTCCGGTTAATAACCAATAGCGGGACCTGGATGCCCATATGGGTTCCTACATATTCTACGAAGATCTTTATCGGTCAGACCGCATAACAACATCGTTGTTCCTTTGTCATCGGTATGTTACTTGCGAGATTCGATCGTCGGTATCCAATACCTAGTTCAATCTCGTTACCGCAAGTCTCTTTACTCGTTCTGTAATACATCATCTCGCAACTAACTCATTAGTTGCAATGCTTGCAAGGCTTAAGTGATGTGCATTACCGAGAGGGCCCAGAGATACCTCTCCGACAATCGGAGTGACAAATCCTAATCTCGAAATACGCCAACCCAACATCTGCCTTTGGAGACACCTGTAGTACTCCTTTATAATCACCCAGTTATGTTGTGACGTTTGGTAGCACCCAAAGTGTTCCTCCGATAAACGGGAGTTGCATAATCTCATAGTCATAGGAACATGTATAAGTCATGAAGGAAGCAATAGCAACATACTAAACGATCGTGTGCTAAGCTAACGGAATGGGTCATGTCAATCAGATCATTCAACTAATGATGTGATCCCGTTAATCAAATAACAACATTTTGTCCATGGTTAGGAAACATAACCATCTTTGATTAACAAGCTAGTCAAGTAGAGGCATACTAGTGACACTCTGTTTGTCTATATATTCACACATGTATTATGTTTCCTGTTAATAAAATTCTAGCATGAATAATAAACATTTATAATGATATAAGGAAATAAATAATAACTTTATTATTGCCTCTAGGGCATATTTCCTTCATATACACCGCCAAGAAGAAGTGTATTGGAAGCAAAGGGGTACGATTAATTGGACTCTTAAGGGTGATGCGCCCACGGCTTACTTCTTCGCCATTGCGAATGGCAGACGGCGTAGATGCCTGATCGATAGTCTCATTATTGATGGTGTTAGGGTCTTGGACCCATCGATCATTCTTCGGCACGTAGTATAATTCTTCTCTAATGTGCTTGCGGCTAAACCAGACCTCGGATTCTCGCTTGCCCCGGGCTTCTGGGCCCCCCTTGACAGGGTTTCGCCCGCTGATAATGAGCTCCTGCTTATTCCCCCTTCTGAGGAGGAAATTTATGACACTATTCGGACTGCCAATTCTAACGCGGCTTCAGGACCTGATGGCTTCTCCATCCCTTTCTTTCGACAGTTCTGGCCCCAACTAAAAGGCCTCATCTCTGCTGTCATCCAAGGGTTTTGGCTGGGCACTGTTGACATTTCTAGACTTAACTACGCTATCCTCACCCTCATCCCTAAAGTCAAGGGTGCGGATCTTATCTCCCAGTTTAGGCCGATTGCTTTAATCAACAACTTTGCCAAGATGCCTGCTAAGGTCAGGGCCACTAGGCTGTCTCCCATAGCGCATCGGACCATTAGCCCTTTCCAGTCTGCTTTCATTAAAGGGAGGTTCATCTTGGACGGGGTGCTTTGTTTACATGAGATAGTCCATGACCTGCGGGTTCGAGGGACCAAGGCGGTGGTCCTTAAGCTTGATTTTGAGAAGGCTTATGATTCGGTGAGTTGGAACTTTCTTCGGCAAGTCCTTCTGGCTAAGGGTTTTGAGGGGCCTGTAATGCACCGCCTGATGCAGCTGGTTTCTGGTGGACACATGGCTGTGGCTGTCAATGGTCAAATTAGCCAGTTTTTGCTAACGGTAGGGGTCTCAGACAAGGGGATCCAGCGTCTCCTTTGCTTTTCAATTTTGTGGCTGATGCTTTATCTCGCATCCTTTCTCGAGCTGCGTTGGCTAGACATATTGCCCCGGTGAGCTCTCACCTTATCCCTAATGGCATCTCTCATCTTCAATATGCGGATGACACTATCATTTTGATGGAGCTCAGTGAGAACAGTCTCACCAATCTGAAATTCCTTCTGCTCTGCTTTGAAGCGCTTTCAGGCCTTAAAATCAATTTTTCCAAGAGTGAGGTCGTGGTGACTGGGGTTTCGGACCTGGAGGTGCAGCGGGTGGCCCACCTTCTGAACTGTTCTCTCGGGTCCTTTTCTCTCAAGTATCTAGGCCTTCCTATCTCCCCATTTAAGCTCCTGGCAAAAGACTTTGCCCCGGTGGTCACCAAAGTTGGCAACAGAGTATTACCTTGGCGAGGTCGATATAATACGCAAGCGGGCAAGGTCGCCCTTACCAATTCATGTCTTTCATCACTTCCAATGTTCTTGATGGGCTTCTATCTTCTTTCTAATGGGGTCCATTCTGGTTTTGACAAGCATAGGGGTGCTTTCTACTGGAATGTTGCGGATAATAAACGCAAGTATAGGCTGGTCAGATGGGACATTATATGTCCCCAAGGTCAAAGGGGGCCTTGGCATTATTAATACGCGAGTTATGAATAACTGTCTTCTGATCAAGTGGTGGTGGAAGATAATGACTCTTGAGGAACTTCCGACCTGGCTCTCGATCCTAAAAGCTAAATACTTCCCCTCCTCGAGTCCTATGTTTGCTCCTGCTTCTGGTGGGTCTCAATTCTGGCGTCAACTGGTTAAAGTCCGGCCGATTTTTCGGTCCCTTGTCAAGTTTGTTGTCAGGAACGGTAAGTCCACCCGGTTTTGGCTTGATTGGTGGGTCGGGGACTCCACGTTGGCGGTTGCTTTTCCAGCTTTGTTTTCTTACTGCGATGATGCTGAGATTTCTATCTTTGAGCTCTCGGCTAAGGGTTGGGTTTTAGATTTTCGGCGTTCTCTTTCCCCTGTAGAGTTGGAAGATTGGCAGCGCCTTACTGCTTGCTTCCCCCTGCTCTCGGAGGAAGAGAATTCCGTGGTGTGGCCCCTTTCCTCCTCGAGGCGCTTTTCGGTTAAATCGGCCTATTCTAAGCTTATCCCTGGTGGACACTCGGTCAAGTTCAAAGATATCTGGTCGGCTCGAATCCTCCTAAGATCAAGATCTTTCTCCGCAAGCTGTTGTGCGTAAGCTTCCGGCGGTGACAGATTAAGAAAAAAAACGGGCGGGTTCCGATAGATGCGTGTTATGTGGGGCGCTGGAGAACACCGAACATATTTTTTTCATTGCTCCTTAGCGAAACTTATGTGGTGCTGCATCAGACTTTGGGTGCATGTGAACTGGTCCCCGTCCTCCTTTGAAGACCTGAGGCAGTGTGTCAATCTCCTATCTGGTCATTCTAAAAGGGTCTTCTTAGTTGGCTGGGCTGCGATAGGGTGGTCGTTGTTGACTACTAGGAATAAGTTCTCGATTGAGCGTATCTTTCCGGCTAACCCTGTCAACTGCTTATTTAAAGCCAATGGTTTTTTGCAGCAGTGGAGATTATTGACTAAAGAAGGGGACCTCCAGGCTTTCGATGCCATGCTATCCAAGATGAAATCTACGGCGTCTGCCCTTCTTCGGCGATCTTTGAGGACGGCTTCCTGATTGCCTCTTTTGCGGTATCTACTCTAGGCTGACCTGTGTGCCATGTGAGGCTGGTGGCCTTGTAATTCTACTTAACTTCCTTGGTGTTTAAACTCTGTTTGGGTGTTGGGTGATGTTGATGTACTCTGCCTGGTGGCTTTATTTATAAAGTCGGGCTCCTGCCTTTTCTCTAAAAAAATGAACTGGGCACGCAAGGCTTAGCTGCTCACCATCAATGAGTCTGGCGCATCTTGTGCAGAGAGGCAGGGAGACGATGTACTCCCTCCGTCTCAATCTTTTTGATACTATCACAGTCTAAAAAACGTCTAAGGGAGTATACGTTCAATCACTAGCTCCGCATGCAGCACTACACGACCTTACTTAAACACGATTGGTGGTATAGGCTCGTACCGCTGCATGCAAGACTACATACAAAACCCCATATTCTTACCGGTTCCACAGAACCGGGTCCGCATGTAACAGTCGTCCTAACCGGCCGTATTGTTCGGCCATGTCGGGTTTTTTCACTGTTCTGGTTTAGCATAATTTGCCCCATGTTTGAAACATTTTTCGGATCTGAACCGAATCGAGACGCTAACATTCATGGCGTCCTGCTTGCACTGAAGACGGCAAGGACAACACCGTTTAGGCCTCGCCCACATCCCTGGTCAGCCTTTTTGACCGTCCGACGTGGCAAAGGGGTAAATGCCATGACCCTTGGCGTTTACCCTTGGAGAGCAGTAAACCGGCCCGAGCCGGCTCGGGTGCCGCCCAACCCACCCCCAAGACGCAGGAGGCGTCTTCCTCAACCCACGCCCGAGTCGTAGTCCCTTTTTTATCACGATTTGCTTACTAATGATGCCAACTTGGCTTGGCGACTTTGGACTCTTCACGTGAGGCTGTACCAGCAATACTTTGCAGAAAGGTCACTACAAGAAATATGTCAATTTGTGACCACCACTATTGGTCACTGAAAGGTCACAAATTTCCATTTGCGGCCTTTTGTGACCAAAAACAGAAGGTCAAAAGCTGGCCGTCGTACTGACTATAGCGACCTTCTCTGTGAGAAGGTCGTGGACGTTTACGACCAAAATACTCCTACTGTGGCGTTTTGGTCACTAGCAACCTCCCCAGGCCACGTAGGCATCCAACGTGGCAAGCTGATGTGGCACAAGATTCAGCCCGGTCTGATTCGGCATTTTACATGGGCCAAGCCCAACAATTCGGCCTTTTTATATCGGCTTCATGGGCCAAGCCCAACAATTCAGCCTTGTTAGTTTTTGATGCCTTTGAGCTTTTTGCAGTCCATTTCTTTTTTCTGTAAGACTTTTCATTTCATTTTTGAAATTGTTCGATGCTTGTTGGTATGTGGCTGTTTGTTTCAATTATTTGTCGATTTGGCCCAAGCAGACTTTATCCCAATCACACACATACATCCACCATTATTTCATTCAAATTAGGAAAACTCCCAGGTTTACATAACACAAAAAGAAAATATCTCCCAGGTTTACATAACACAAAAAGAAAATATCTCCCAGGTTTACATTTCCTTACATAGGAATATACAATAAGAAAATGATGGCACATCTGCTACTATCATAACAGCACAATGTACTTTTTTTAACGGAACAGTACAATGGATTTCATTGCTCTCTCTTATGCGACATGCTCCAGCTGCCACAACTTGCCATCCTACAATGAGAGAGATATAACATTAGTGGAGCAAACTGTTGTCCAGGCACATTAGTTTTATGAGAAAACTGATCCATGAAGTTATCTACAATCAGGCAAACGAGTAGCTCCATCCTCAAGGACTAGGCAAATCGATGATCGTGCTTGGCTAAAGCTAGGTAACACAATTCAGATTAAGAAAGCAAGAAAACCTAAACTAAACAAGGTTATTCCCGTAGATCATTGACAAAGAAAACAACAATCAGCAAAGGGAGATTCAGATTTTACTCTATATCTTTTTGGTATTTTCATTATACTTGACAATCTAAAACACTAACACAAAGGGAAATAATTTGACAAGGACAGTTGCATATATAACTATCAAGCATATGACAGGAGGAAGAAACAAGCTAATATGACAGGGACAGAATTATATCACAACACAAACAATTATAGAAGGCATATACATCACAAACATTTATCTCACAAGAACTTGAGCTAATACATGGACTACGAATCTGAATTTATTTCTGCAGAAAAGGGAACACACCGGTGACAACACATACATGAACTGGAATTAAAAGACACAGGGTGAACCCACATACGAGCTAGCAGACCACTAATTCATAGATCAAATCAAACATACCAAATGTTTTCCAAAGCAACTAGACATCAACTAGTCAGAACACATAATAAGATGCACCATATTATACAAGTACGAGACCGAACAATTATCAAAGTTGCAAGATCTTATCAAATCTGAATATTACATGTACTACACGTCTCAAATTTTACTGAAATTTCAGAGAAGAGAGGAGAAAGAGATAGCAGCAGAAGATTGAGGAGAGAGCAGCACAAGGGAGGTTGAGAGAGAGAGAGATTCAGAGAAGGTGTTGAAGAAGGAGAAGCGGCGAGAAAGTGAAGGAGAAGAAAGGAAGCAGAGGCGTGGGGAAAGCAGCAGCAAGATTGAAGAAAGAGGAGTAGTAAGGACGTGAGGATGGGGAGCAGCAATAGTTTTGGGGATAGAAGAAGAAGACAGCAACAACAGTTATGAGAAAACTCATCCTACAATGAGAGAGAACTATCAAAGTGTTTTATTAACCTCTAGGTTAAAACAACAACATTTTTATTGTCACTTGTTAGTCGGAAAATATAGCTATCTCTCCTGTGTAAATATGTACATGTTGGCATTAAATGAAAAAATGGGTATGAACAAGCATTATTTGTTGCACAATAATGAATGAGAACAATGAGGTCTTGGCGGGGTATATGGCTGCACCATCACCAATGCAGACACCGCCAGAGCGTAAATGCAGCAACAACCCTTCCGACATTTGAGAGCACTCTCACTGTGCTATAATTAACTGCATTTTCATTTTCAACAACACTTATGGAGCACTTAGTTCTAAATAGCTATTCTAAATATGCAGTTTCTAAATTACAAATCTCTGTTTTGATCGTCCAATAGTCAGACACGACATCAACATGGCAGGCAGACAACATCATATATGAGACAAACTACTAGAGGATACACACGTACACCGAACAACACCTATCAATTCTCAGCAGCTGCACCTTGATACACAGAGTGAAAAAACAGGTAAATCACCTCCACAAACACCAGCACCTTGAGAAGGAATTGTACAAGGAATTGTGCCAAAACACGTATTTAATCATGCCTAAAATACATCACATCCACATCGCGCACCAAATTAACATAGGAAGCAGGGGAGTAGGTCGATGTACCAATCCATCACCTTGAGTAGGGGAAGAGAAGAAGCAGAGGAGGGAGGTCCATGGTGTTCCTCCCAAGCAGCAGAACAACACATCACGCCTTTATCTCCCATGGTGACATCCTGGTTCGAAAGAGAGATGAGAAGGGGGTCAGACAGAGAGCGGAAGAAGAAAAGATGAGGGGAGGAGAAAGGGATTCATACCTTTGAGCCCTGCGGTTGGACCTACTCGTTCGCCACGGCCCATGGCCGGTGGTAGGAATCCCGAGAACAAGAACACGGACGGACGGAGCTGCTCCATGGCGCCGAGGCAGGGGAGGAAGGGGCCATCGTCCATGACGTCCCGGTGCTCGAGCGAGGATGGCATCTTAGATCTGGGAGGCAGAGACGATGAACTGAGGAAGTTAGGAATGGCTGTGAGGAGGAGATGGAGTAGATGGATGCACCTGAGTCGTTGGAGCCACGCCGACCGAAACCCTAGCGACGGGAGCTGGTCGCGGTTGGCGCTGGAGGATGCGCGCGACGAATCTCGACGAGGAACGCCAGCCTCCCCAAGCCGAGCCTGCTCGATCCGGAGGGAGGGAGTAGGGGTGGGGCGGCGCGCTGCTCGATCGAGGCGGGGAGGTGGGAAGGAGGATTACTGCTGGATCTGCCATGAGATGGCGGATCTGTGCTTGGGGTGGAAGGCGAGGTGGGGCTGGAGGTGGAGGCGGCGTGGAGGCGGGCGAGGACGGGGTGCACGCGGAGGTGGAGGTGGAGGCAGCGTGGGCGCGACGGCGGCGGATCTGAGGGAGGGAGAGAGGCGGCGGCGATGGGGAAAAGGAGCGGCAGCGGCGAGGGAGAAGGGGCTAGGGTTTCGTGGGTGGGCGAGGATGAGAGGGATCTGAGGTGATTCGGGAGAGGGTGAGAGCGACGAGGGGTGTGTGGGCTGCCGTTGGATCTGGGTGCATCCGACGATGCTTAATTCATGATCCGCGTGAGCTGATTTTAGACCAATCGAACGCAGATCCCTTTGATGATGTTAAGACCATTTAAATTGGTCATAATCGATCGAAAAGAAGATTTTGAATCATGTCTCCTATTTGACGACCTAAGAAATTTATAAAATAAATAGAAATCAAAACCTTCGCATTGTGTCACCAAGTGTGACCTACTTTTCAGTAAAAATAACAAACTCTGAATAATGTAGATATCATTAAAAAATTATTTTCCATTTTTTAGTGCTCAAAATGAGTTCTTTTTTGTAAAAGACCTACCAAATATTTGTTGAAATGATATTCTTTATATTCTTTAAAATTTTTCAAAATGAGTTCTTTATACTCTGCAAAAGTTTACATCTTGGAAAAGTAAACAGTATCGACAAAGGGATTTTTTATATTCTTTGCACAAAAAATCATTTTCCATTTTTCGGGTGCCCCAAATGAGGTTTTTTTTTGTGAAGGACCTACCAACTAATTGTTGCAAAATTGGACCAAATCATTTTTATAAAATACTAGGACATATTTAATGCACAATTAACCAAATGGTTGGGTGTAAAAAGTTTTGATCCACCTCTCGTGAAAAAGACAAATTTCCGCCGATTCAGTTGGAAGCGGGTCAAATTTGAACTGCAGCTGCCTCATCATTTGCTATTTATTTTTTCCAAAAATCATTTCTAGGTACATAAGTACCTATTTAAGTAGAGAAACACCAAAAAAATTCCAAGATTCAACAACTAGCTAGGAACGGTCATTCCCGCCGTTTTGACCGCATTTTGAAACGGGCATAAAAAATTCAAAAAAATCAAAAAATTGGGAAACCTTTGCATTGTGTCATTATATGTGGTCAAGTTCCCAGGAAAAATAACAAACTTGTAATACGGCAATTATTTTAAAAAAGTGTTCTCAGAAACGAGCTATCACGTGTGGAGATCAATGGCTTTCAAGCCAAATGATCAATCTTATGGCCACATTCATGGCATAGTTTGTTCAAATGATCTCATATTGTGTACAAGGGTGCATATTAGAATGGCAAACAATGTTGCCTAAGGAAGTTTTCATTTTCTTTGGACGAGAAAACCATTTTTCATTTTCCGAGTGCCCGAAAGGAGGGTTTTTTTGTGAAGGAACTACCAAATAATTGTTGCAAAATTGGACCAAATCATTTTTCTAAAATACTAGGACATATTTAATGCACAATTGACCAAATGTTTGGGTGTAAAAAGTTTTGATCCACCTCTCGTGAAAAAGACAAATTTCCGCCGATTCAGTTGGAAGCGGGTCAAATTTGAACTGCAACTGCCTCATAGTTTGCTATTTATTTTTTCCAAAAATCATTTCTAGGTACATAAGTACCTATTTAAGCAGAGAAACACCAAAAAAATTCCAAGATTCAACAACTAGCTAGGAACGGTCATTCCCGCCGTTTTGACCGCATTTTGAAACGGGCATAAAAAATTCAAAAAAAATCAAAAAATTGGGAAACCTTTGCATTGTGTCATTATATGTGGTCAAGTTCCCAGGAAAAATAACAAACTTGTGTCGGCAATTATTTTAAAAAGTGTTCTCGAAGCGAGCTATCACGTGTGGAGATCAATGGCTTTCAAGCCAAATGATCAATCTTATGGCCACATTCATGGCATAGTTTGTTCAAATGATCTCATATTGTGGACAAGGGTGCATATTAGAATTGCAAACAATGTTGCCTAAGGAAGTTTTCATTTTCTTTGGACGAAAAAACCATTTTTCATTTTCCGAGTGCCCGAAAGGAGGTTTTTTTGTGAAGGAACTACCAAATAATTGTTGCAAAATTGGACCAAATCATTTTTCTAAAATACTAGGACATATTTAATGCACAATTTACCAAATGGTTGGGTGTAAAAGTTTTGATCCACCTCTCGTGAAAAAGACAAATTTCCATGATTCGGTTGGAAGCGGGTAAAATTTGAACTGCAGCTGCCTCATAGTTTGCTATTTATTTTTCCAAAATCATTTCTAGGTACATAAGTACCTATTTAATGAGAGAAACACCAAAAAATTCTAAGATTCAACAACTAGCTCGAAGCGGTCATTCCGCCGTTTTGACCGCATTTTGAAACGGGCATAAAAAATTCAAAACAAATCAAAAAATTGGGAAACCTTCGCATTGTGTCATTATATGTAGCCAAGTTCCCAGGAAAAATAACAAACTTGTATACGGAAATTATTTTTAAAAAGTGTTCTAAAAAACGAGCTATCACGTGTGGAGATCAATGGCTTTCAAGCCAAATGATCAATCTTATGGCCACATTCATGGCATAGTTTGTTCAAATGATCTCATATTGTGCACAAGGGTGCATATTAGAATGGCAAACAATGTTGCGTAAGGAAGTTTTCATTTTCTTTGGGCGAAAAAACCATTTTTCATTTTCCGAGTGCCCGAAAGGAGGTTTTTTTGTGAAGGAACTACCAAATAATTGTTGCAAAGTTGGACCAATCATTTTTCTAAAATACTAGGACATATTTAATGCACAATTGACCAAATGGTTGGGTGTAAAAAGTTTTGATCCACCTCTCGTGAAAAAGACAAATTTCCGCCGATTCAGTTGGAAGCGGGTCAAATTTGAACTGCAGCTGCCTTATAGTTTCTATTTATTTTCTTCCAAAAATCATTTCTAGGTACATAAGTACCTATTTAATCATAAATACATGGTTTGATGGAGAGACATCGAGGTTTCGACGGTGGCCGAGGGCCCCAACTCTAGAGCGCGTAAGCTCGCATGCCCGCCGCGTGGTCACCGCGTGACCGTGGCGTTGCCATGTGTTCTGGGCGGCCTAGGCATGTCTAGTGGTTTGGGAACTCCCCAGGTAGGTGCTAGGAAGAAAATCACAACATAAGATTCTCACGAGGAGACCGATCGATGCTTAAACATGAATAAGCAGCCAAGTGTTTGATTAGCGATGCACGGAAATGTACATGGCTAATGGCCGTGAGTTTTGGCTAAGGATGATCGGTTACTAAGAAGACCGTCTTCACAAATTTTCAGCTTAAAAGGAGGAGCCTAGGTGGTACTTGCTTTGCAAACCACCACACCGGACATAAATCTGAATGTTGAAGCTCGGCTCAAAATAATGAATGGATTGAGCTGGCATTTGGTGGAGGATGGTTATTTGGGCATAGGAAAGCACTGTAGAAAATGGATACTATTTGGACATGCCAAAGTGGTACTTCCTTCACAAACTGTTGTTCTGAACAGAATAGGAAAATGAATATTTTTGAATTATTTTTGAACTAGGAAAGGAACGTTTTTACATATTTGACGAAGATATGACCCAAAGAATTTATGAGATTTGATTGGGAATTTTGGGAATGACAGAAATATAGGTTGCTTCACAATCTAGGGCAAAAACTGCCACATGGACATGACACATAGGCAAAACTGATGAGATGGCGCCTAGTCATGGCAACCCACCACAATTTACAAGGCTATGACCATCTATATTGATCGTTAACAACTAGAAATAAGGCAGCGGACTAGCACTGTTTGCTTTATGACCATTTCATGTAAGGAAATTATGACCTTTCTGACCAAAATGGTCGCAATGGTTTAGGGTTTGGAGCCCCTCGAACAGCTTTTGACCAATTGGTCTCAAATGGTCATAAATCTATGACCAATTCTTCCAGGGTCACTGACAGAAGGTCATAAGTTGACATATTTCTTGTAGTGGGTATTAATCCATCACTTGTTAGCGAAACGTGCTCAAGCTAGCACTTTTTCCTTGAGTAATCTTCAGGCCTCAAATATTGATATTTAATCCTGGTGACCTGACAAATTCAACAGCGGCTTATCTTGGTTGACTGCCCGTGACTTGCTTTACATGAGACGTACTAATAGTAGTACTTGATGACTGTTTCTATTTGACTTGGTCCTCACGCCATAAATTAACAGCGACATAGTACCACTGTTTGCTTCAGGACTTGATCCTTCGGCAAATCACGTGTGGAAGCGCGGAGTAGCAAACACAACTTGACGGTTTGGGTAGAATAATTGCAACAGAGATTTCTCGTCCGTCTTTGTGCAACCAGCGATTGACAGATCGTTGAAGAGACGCTGCCACCAAAAGAATCCCTGACATGGACTCAGCGGATCCCTCTTGAACTGATGAAACCCGAGGCTGACGCGCATCCCTCCCAACTGAGTCTTTCTTCATCCGGGAAATTACGAACTTCTCGATCCCTGGATGGGATCCCTTCAAGAACTCATCACCACCATGCGCAGGCCCCACGGTGGGTGCCAACTATCGTGGAATTGTCACGGCAGATGTCCTAGTGTGAGGACTTAGTCGTGAGGCCAACGCATCTATGTGGTAGCTTGAGAGGGGTTGAGCGGAATCGAGAGACGCAACACAAGACAAGGATTTAGACAGCTTCGGGCCCCGGGAAACATCATCCGGTAATAACCCTACATGTTGTTTGTGGATAGATCTCATTATGCTCTTGAGAGAGTCGCCGCATAAGCTGGCTCCCCCTTTGTGTCTAGCCCTAGATATTGTTTCTTGTTCCTTGTCCCTCTTTGGGGAGCCCTGCCCCTCCTTATATAAGTTGAAGGGGCGGCTTACATGTAGAGTCCTATTAGGATTAGAACTAACTTATTCTCTATTACAAGTCGGATACAAGTACGGGTCTTATTTCCTCGTGAAGGAAATATTCCTCATGCCTTCTGTCTTAAGCCGACCCACTATAATATGAGCCGGCCTACTGGGCCTTGGGCATAGTCTTCTATGTGACCCGCTGTCGGGTTCATCTGTGAGTCGTCTGACCAGTGAGCCACCAGACCCGTGAGTCGCCAGTCCTCCGGTGGGTCATCGGTGAAGCGCCAAGTCCGGCCGGGTCATACTTCTGGCCGGGTCATACCGCGGGGTATATCCCCGACACCAACCCTACCACAAATGCCTTCGCTTCTCAATCCTACCATATAAACACATGCCTTCTCTTCTAAAGTATACAGCATACCCACATGACCAAGCCATTGGCTCCCCTTTCTCAAAAAAATGCAAACAAAACGAATCCTAAGGTTCCAACAAGTATGAATTAATGGAACAAAAAAAGTTTTCTACCAAAAATAATTGGAGGAACCAGTGGAGAATACCTCAAGGAAGCTGGGGGGGGCGGTCAGGTCTGCACTTTTGATGAAGACAATAGCCGATTTGGGGGTGATTTGGGTGAGGGGAGGAGAGAATCAGAGCTTCTGTAAAACTAGATTCAAAGATTTTGGAGCTAAAAGAAATTGTATACTCTGAGTTAGCAATGATGAACAACACTAACGAGAAAAAGTCAATGAAACAAGACATAAAAAATAGCAAAACAAGAGGTTTTACCCGGCTGCTTTCTAACTTATCTGTTCCAGGCTCCAACTAAAATATTATGTAACCACAAATAACAGAAGTTAGACGTATACATGTGTGCAACTACAAATCTAGTATCTATTACCTACTAATAAAGGGTCTATTGCTTCTGCCCGTCCGTCATCATGCCTTTTCTAGAAAAACCCTGCAATTTCATGAATTCAACTTGCGGTCCTATTTTAAGTGAATATAGAATAGCAAAACATTTCATTGTATCAAAAAAACCCTCAATATTTTGGTTAATCGACCCACGCTCCTACTTTAAGTAAGTCCAGAAAAACTTTCGCCTTTTACCAAAAAAACCTTGGTATTTTAGCTAATAAACTCGCAGTCCATGGACAAATTTAAATAGTTTTAAAAATGTCCTTATCTTTTAAACCGTAACTTCAATTATATCATGTTAAGTATGAAAATTTATTACAAAAATATGTAGAATCTGAATATGATGCTATTTACGGTGCAATCTTAATCAATAACACATGATCTGTCTTTTTTCGTACCGGTGTAGATCCGTACTGTAAATCAACACCTCACCAAAACCACATCGGAGGTCTATAATCTCGCAACTCGCATGCACGCTTCGGCAAAACCTCACAGGGAAAATAAAAGGCAGATTTCTCATCTTATACAGAGAGAGCGAGACACATCTTAGGATTGACCACATTCAAACTCGTTGTAGTTGTGTGAGCATTGAGATCACCATCGGCGAGGGTGGGAAGGAGCCACAACACAGATGTGATGCACGTGGAACTTTTGGGGTCTTAAATCATGATTATTGGATTAGGAGCGTGTGGTATTATTTTTCACTCTTGTTGCAATGCGCAGGTTCTTTTGCTAATGCCATGTTGAAATAAAAGATGTGGAACTGTTGCGGTCTTGAGCCTTTGTTATTGGATTAGAGGCATGTTATATTTTCTTTTCTTCCATTGCAACACACTTACTCTTTTTCTAGTATCATGCTAACTTGTCAATTGTCATCTTAATTTAAGAACAGATAGGTTAGAATGGACAATATCATCTTAATTTGTCATATGCTTGAATAGCATGCTTCCCTACTCAAGCAATCAATTTGCTACCCAAAAAAAACAACCAATTTGCCCTCGAATATCATGTCATGCTACCAAATAGCATGTCATGCTTTCCTACTCAAACAATCAATTTGCTACCCCCCAAAAAAAAACAACCAATTTGCCCTCGAATATCATGTCATGCTTTCCTACTCAAGCAATCAAGTTGTCATATGCTCAAATCTCATGGTGCATTTTCAGTGGTTAAAACAATTCTAATCTAAGTCTCCCTTAAAACTTTTCTTCAAAAATTGATCTAAGGCTGGGGGGGGCGCCCCCCGGCCCCAACATAGCTCCACCACTGTGCATTTTTCTCGAGGGAGAAGAGCCTCCACAGAACATATTTATAGAAAGTACACCAGCTCAAAAGAGAATATTATTATGCAACGAGAATTAACTTAACGTACTATAAGAATATTTCTCAGATTTGCCTATGCACAGCTAAAGAGGTTTCAGTTTTCCACACCTTCTATTAACTTGACAACTCTACATTTGAAGGCTGAGTCCTACTGCTAAGACACGCTAGATTAGCTGATGAGCAATTCCTTCATTCTAGGCCATGATGTCTGGCTTTTTACTTGCCTGTAAGCTCTAATTTACAACGTCGAAATGCATGAATTACAGTGTGCAAGCAGTTGCCAGTATTCCATGTTACACGACCTGTTGGTTTAGTGCTCTGACGAGGCAAAGGCTCTAGCGGAGAAAACCGGGATGGAGTCCTCCACCGTCACCCTTTTCTGCCTCGGCAGCGACGAGGAGTCCATAAACAGAGAGGAGTCATCCTATATACTCCTGGATTGAAAATTGAGGTTGGAAATGGAGTACAAGATTAGTGTGTTGCGGTTTCAAGGAAGCTTATCAAGAAACTCCACCTTGAGTGACTTCTGACCAAGGTTTTGGTTACCGGTCGAAATTTCTGTTTGAGAGGTCTCTAGTTCGAATGTTCGTTCATTCAATTATTTGAATTCAAAATTAAACTATAAAATTCGTTCGAACTATTGTGTGTATTTCTTGGTAACCGTGGTAACCACGTTTACTAGTACCCTGGATAAAATTGCCTCATTCGGTAACCAAAACCTTGCTTGTGACTAGGTACACTGATTTCTGAGCGAAAAAGTCCAAAATAAACCTTGAAGTTGTAGACGAAAGCTAAATCAAACCCTAAACTGTGAATCCCGGAAATTAGCACTCTGAACTTGTAATCCCGGTCTATATTGGACCTTATACCTGTTTGGCACACCAGGAATAATACAATCCCGACCGGGATTACCAGTTACTCTCACGGACAAGAATTTGGGCCTGCCCACTATAACACAACAATACTTCGTGAGATTTAAAAAATGTCCGCACATTTCTAAAATTGTTTAAAAGTTAAAAATGTTCCTGTTTTCTATTTTTTGCACAAAAAACGTTCAGAATTCCAACATTTTTTCACATGCTTTGAAAAATGTTTCGTATTTTCAAAATTGTGTCACATTTTTAAAATAATATTTTTGGAATTTTGTAAATTATTTCATAAATAATGTATTTAGTTTTTTTTGGATCGATGGCATTGGACTCGACTGGGTCAGCCCACCAGACGCGAAGCGAGTTTTTTTTTCCTCAACATGCAACCTAAAAATTGTTTATTTCTTTTTCTTAACAGGCAACGTAATAATTCCAAAACAAAAGTCAGAGGCCCGAAATATTTAATCAGAAACCAAAGCGTCGTACTTTGAAAATATTTTTTAGGGGCAAACAAGTATTGAAAACGTGTTTATTTATGAAATCTTTGAACATTTTATAAAGTGCGAGCACTTTTTGAAAATTTTGTATACTTTTAAAAAAACAACAACTTTGAAAAAGCAAACACCTTTGAAAAAGAAAACACCTTTATAAACACTTTTTTGAAACCTGACCAAAATTTTAAAGTGCAAACACTTTTTGAAACATAAATTTTTTCTGCAACCTGAACAAAATTTTAATGTGCGGTCACTTTTTGATGCATAAACATTTTCTTGTATAAAATGTTTATTTTCATTAAGAAAATGTAAAACATGTATTTAGAAAAATATTACCTTGTATTAAAAAAGTTTTGAAAACATTTAATTTTAAAATGTACATAATGTATTTGAAAATATTAGAAGCTTATCAAAAATATTTAGTTTGTGCGGTAAAATGTACATTGGGTACTGAGAAAAATTAGACATGTGTAAAAATTAAAAAATAAAAGAAAACGAAAAATAAAGAAACTAAGAAAAACCAGATTAGTGCGCGGACGCGAGACTGTGCTACTGGGTCGGCCCAATTCAGCAAATCCCGGCTATGTCCTGATAAGGTTTAAAATAGATCGGGATTAGAGAGTTTGGTATACTCATTTCAGGGATTGAGAGTTCGGAGTTTGATTTAGTTTTCGCCTATAAACTAAAGGTTTGTTTTGGACTTTTTCCATTTCTGACTAAACGGAAGTTTACAATTTCGGAATTGACCCGTGTTCCGAATTAGGGAGCGCTTGCGTCTGTACTGTGTTTTAAAAAAAATTAGGGTAGATCTGAATACAAAAACACGTAGGGAGAAGCTACCGCCCAACGCACCAACTTCCTCTCCTCAACAAAACTCGGGGACGGGGGAGTCTCTCTCACCGATCACCAGTTCACCACTGAAGCTCTACATGCAAATTCCAATGGCAACGCTCCTGCTTGCTTTCTTCATCGCCGGCGCGCTTCTCGCCTCCGGCACGGCCGGCGCCGGACTTCCGGGGATGGAGTCGCGCTTCGCCGCCGCCTCCACCTCGTCCCCGGCACCACCAGCTCCAACCTGGGATAATCTTGCTGATTGTCGTGCCGGCCATCGCGGGGGCTCTCCTGGTCGCCTACCTGCTCTTCGCGCTGTACAAGAAGCTCGTCACCACCGTCCAGGAGCAGCCGGCGGCCGCACCAGGCGCCGGGGAAATTGTCGTCCACATGGCGCCCGTCGACGTCCGCGCGTGATCACCCGCCCGCGCCTGTTGCCTCAAGGTCTGTTCCTACTTCATGAGTCATGACCTCCTTGCCTCAACCTCAAACTTGCTTTATATATGCCTGCTGAAATGTGGAAGAAATCTATATTTGAAATTTGAAAATACTTTGTATGTATCTAGCTGAAGGAAGAAACTCTGATTATATATACACGAGCATGATTCATGAGGGTGAACAATCTCTGATAGCTCAGTTTGTTTAGAGTTATGTTTGATCTCTGTCTAGCACAGTACATCTTTGCGTGAAGATGTCAGCTCCTATCTGAAATGTTTGAACAACGTGGTTCAGTCAGAAGATGTCTTCTTGTAAGGAAGAACCAAATAATTACAAGAACATTACATTTCAGTACACACATTGTGCAAAGACTGCTTGCACAATTATCCTTGGGTAACTTTAAATGTCCCTTGATCTAATAATACGTAGAATGTTACGAATGCACCTTTCATGTTCTAACCAGGCAGGCCATACATCCTCCTTTGAAGTTTCAAATCCTAACACATAGCCAGGTGATAAGCACATTTCATATATATAATTTGGGCACACAAATTCATCATTTATTGAGATATGTCCATCTGTTATTGCTTAGAATTATCTAATATTTGAATGATATTCGCGAAAGAGCTCGCGACTAGTTATTTGTTTATTTTGCAGAAAAGTGCGACTAGGCACTATAACACTCAACATTCTTACAAAGAGGTCAAAGAAAACAAGACAAGGGAAAGAAAGAAAGGAGGTATCTGAGTTGACAGAAGATTAAAGCTTCAAGGGCCAAACTAAGGGCGTGTTCGGCAACCATCTAGCTTCACAAAACTTCACGTATCTAGCTTTTCTTTACAGCTTCCCACTCCACGCAGCGAGAGAAATCTGTTCGGTAGGGTCCCTAGCTTCTTGCATCTCTAGGGCCTGTTTTAGCGCCATAATGGGCTGGCTGGGCCGGCTGAAACCAGCCCATCGCTAGGGCCTGTTTTAGCACCGTAATGGGCTGGCTGGACCGGCTGGAACCAGGCCAGGTCGGCCAGTCTGTGTACGAGAGGGAAAACTGTACCGATTTGAGGGGGAGACGGTCGTGTAGTTCTGTTTCGAACAAAAACGTTTTCTTTGGCGGGGGCAACTCTCTGTAAATATGGCGAACTCCACGCTTCTTGGTTTGGTGGAGCTGGGCTTCCCAGCTTCGCCTTTTTGCACTACCGGCTGCTCCAGCTTCGCAGATTCCGCTTCTTTGGCAGGGGCAACTCTCTGTAAATAACGCAAAAGCGGTAACTAGAAAAAGGGAATGCCCATGAGGCCACGATGAAGTAGTGGGCGGAAGGAAATGACCCATGAGAAATGTAGATAGGCAGATGTTTACCAGGGAAGTGCATCAATAGCAGAACTCTTGGGATCAGAACACCTATATGTTATACCAACCGGACAGTGGTGTCAGGTTATAGGTACCATGAGGAGAACCCGAACCGTTGTCCAGGGCTAAGCTTGGTTACCGCAACCGTGCACAAGAACTTATAGGTGTGCTGCAGAACAACTATAGGACGGAGTGGCATATGAGCAGTAAGGCGGTTAAGGAACAACACTATGAGTGAATGACAGAGCAGATCCATGTCGTCGTACACCTCATGCTTCCAAATGTCAAGTCAAGGTACTCAACAACCTTTTAGTTTCAAGGTCAGCACTTATCTCGGCGGCAGACTTACTTTTTTTTTTGAAAAAAGTATAATTGGGGTGATATTATGCCATTAAGGATGGTCAAGTCCTTCGGGAGTAGGAATTATGAAAAGAGATCGAAGTGGATTATAAAATTCTTACATTTTTCCTTCAAAAGTGAGATAAAAGGAAAATTTCCTCTATTTTTTTTCCTTGAACCAAATGAATGAGTAGTGCTACTACAGGAACTTCTCCTCCTATAACTTCCCTCTAAACCAAACAAGACCTTATTGTACTACACAGAAGCTTGACACAGCAAAATGAGCCAATCATGAAACACGTGGGATACTGCAACACGATTTTAGTTTTGGGGGAAATCTAACTACAGAACAGCAAGCGAAAAAATAGGCTGGGAAGGAGTAGGATATATGTAAAGGGAAAGTATATTTTTCGTCCCTAAATTCTTTTGGAGGTATAGAAATGGTACCTCAACTCCAAAACCGGTAAAACTTGGTCCCTAAACTTCTCAAACAGATTAGTTTAGTCCATCAACTCAACAAAAGCATTTTTATGCTGACTTGGCATGATTTTGGCAGGTGGATGCCCACATGGCAATTTTCTTCTTCCTTCCCAGTTTAACTCAACTAGGCATTTCATCGAGTAGCTGGCGCGCGTCCAGAAACAGAAGAAGGAGATAGGCGTGGAGCTCTATTGTGACTCGCGGCAGTGCCCGCAGAGGGTGCAGGCGACCGGGGAGCTGCAGCACGGCGAGGCTCACCGTCACCGGTGACGCACGCACACACTCGCGCATCATCACACCAACACACACACCGGTGGCGGTTGCTCTGCCATGCGTCCGTGTGTCCATGGCGCGAGCTCAGAGTCGGTTCGAGCGCGATGTCATCAACCCAACACGCACGGACGCTCGTGTGAAAGAGAACGCCGACCGTGTCCGAACGCGGCCTCGGCAGAGCTTGTGCGTGACCAACGGCACGACCAACGCCGTCAACAGAGGTGCGTGTCCGAGCCAAGGTTTTGGTTACCGGTCGAAATTTCAAGATTTCCCATGGTTACCGCATATTTCCGTGCCCCTCGATAAATCCTCATATCGAGCAAAAAATACCATTTTTTTGAAAATTTTGAATTTAAACGCTCCATTTGTAGTAAAGTGTGTAGGATTTAATTAATGCCATGAGAGTTGATTCTAACGTGTTCGTAGCAACCTAGTTCCTGTTTTGACAGGTCTCTGGTTGGAATGTTTGTTCATTCATTTATTTGAATTCAAAATTCAACTATAAAATTCGTTCGAAATATTATCGGTATTTCTTGGTATTTCCCGGTAACCGTGGTAACCACGTTTTCCCGTCCCCCTCGATAAAATTGCCTCATTTGGTAACCAAAACCTTGGTCCGAGCTACTCCTCGGCTCCTCATGCTCGGGCCCCCCGTTCAGCAAGTCGGCGGCGGTACTCCGGGCGCGGGCTGCAGCTCGACGGGTGGGTGTGCGGGTTCACGCCCCACGGTGCGTGGTCCACGCGGGACATGGAGACGTCGAGCGTGTTGAGCCCCGGGAGCTTCTCCACGTTCGCCGCCGGCACCGCGGAGCCGACCGGGTTGCCGGTGTTTACAGGGAGTGCCAGCGCGGAGGAGAAGAAGGCGTCCGGTCCTCTTGCACGGGAACCCATTTAGCCGCAGTGCTGCACAGTGCATACATACATGCAGTACATGCATGCATTACTCGCTATTCAGGCATGATCTATTCATGTGCGAAGCATGGACGGAAGAGCTAGCACAGCTATTCATGTGCAGCTCGACGCCACTCCCTGGGTCGCTGTGCTCATCGCGCTGCTCGAGCGCTCCACCTCCACTGCATGACAGTCATGGACGACACCGTCGCCATTCTAATCCGAGCTCGCCACGCCTGGGTTGTATTTGGGGCCAGTTTGGAAGAAAAAACGATGTGGACTATGACATGGCGGTCAAACCCAGGCGACGTGACAAGTTTTGGTCAAAACCGTGTCCACGTCGGACGAAAACCACCCGAAGCGATTCAAGGGACTGAACTAATCCGGTTTGAGAAGTTGAGGGACTAAGGTTTACGGGTTTTGAAGTTGAGGGACCATTTCTTTACTTTCGAGAAAATTTAAGGACGGAAAATATACTTTGTCCATACGTAAATCATCCTACAATTCTTGAGCTTTCTTCTCAGGTTCCACGTTGACATCATTGTTCCACACACGCCTTAGGGATCATCATCATCGCAGCTTCTGGCAGGCTTCTTCCACCTCGGATAAGGAGCTCCAGGACAGAATCAAATGCACCAAAAATTCACATGTTTTTTCGTGCTTAATAATCGCAAAACTGAGGTAAATTGAGTACCTCTAAACTGAGTACACACATGGATCTTTTCTGAGGGGAGATTCAGGTCGTTACCAGCCTTGGCCTGATTCCAATGCAATGCAAAAGACCAGCAGTGATGTCCAAGTGGATGTTGGAGCTTTGTCCTCTGACGACGGAACAAAGACTGATCCTTGGGATTCTACGGTAGGTTTCAAGGAGACAAATGTTGGTGGCAGCGATACGAAATTCGCAAGTCTGATCAGGTAGGCTGAAAGTGCAACCACCAGATTCGGTGACAGATATAACTATGAGAAACAAATCTAGGATTTAGCAGCGGCTATCTGAATTTTGTCTAGCAACCGAGTGCCTCAAGACTGAAGACTTAATCATGGAGAAAATCTTGTTCTGTTGTTCTTACAACCAACATTTGTCTAGCAACTGAAGGGTGCGAATTGGAGGTACCTTGCAGAATCCGGTCATGGCGAGAAGAGGGAAGGGATGAATCATGAATGCACGAAGCGTTTCAGGTCAGGACGGTGGCAGCTGCGGGCAATTTTTGTTTCAAGAGAGCGCGTAGCGGAGAAGGGACGACGGACAGGCAAGAATACCCACACCAAGTCGCGGCCGCCGTGGTTCCCCTCGGCGAAGTGCGCGCATATGGCCGCGGCGCGCCGGGAGCCGGCGGGCGCGCTGGTGAAGTGCTGGAGCGTGCGCGTGGCCTAGTCATGGCGCGACGCCCCCCGCCTCGAGGACCATCCTCCTGGCCCACCCAACGAGCAAGCTCCGCCCACGGTGGCTCCTCCTGGCCTCGACGATGCGGTCCAATGTACAGAGCGGGGGATTGGGATAGAGGAAGATGATGGGCATGACAGGTGGGCCAACATAGGGATTTCGCACAGTAGAAGCTCAGAGTTTTAAAACAAACTTTATTACTCATCCAATACGTATTTCATTCGCCGGCTACAGAGCACAGCACACAACTCAGCCTCGCTATAAACAGATGTGGAAACTACTATGGAAGCTCAAGGTTTTGCCGAAGGTGCGTGTATTCTGGTGGCGGGTTATTCGTGGCATACTACCCGATGAATGCACCCTCCGGCGTTGTCATATTAAAGTCATCAGTAGATGCAATGTTTGTCTTGCGATGGATGAGGATTTGATGCACGCTCTAGTGCATTGCTCTCATGCCAAGATGTTTTGGGAACAAGCGCATTCGCTGTTTGGCATCTGAAGACCTCGGTTGCACCCAAATACATGGTCCCGTGATATCCTTTGTGATGGGCAGTTTGCTGAAAGCGAGAGGGCGGTGATGATCTCGGTCATGTGGTCCATTTGGCATTCAAGAAACAGGGTCACCCATGATGATGAGCAGCTCGACCCATTTTCTTCTGTCAAGCGTATCAGGGAGGATCTCGCTTTGCTAGATATACCCGAGTCTCATGCATCCATTCTTTCTGGACATGGATGGATACCGCCTGATGAAGATGTGGTGAAAATCAACACGGATGCAGCCTTGGGGATGGATTCTGATAAGGTAGGAGCAGGCGGAGTGGCACGTTCCAACAATGCATTGCTTGGGGTTTGGTGTAAGCCTCACCTCGGGGTCTCCGACCCGTTCATTGGTGAGACTTTGGCGCTGCGGGATGGAGTCATATTTGCAAATTTACGCGGCTTCCCACATGTGATCTTGGAAACAGATCGCCTGGAGATTGTCAATCTCTCGAAAACTAGTCTCTGTAGATTTTGTGTAGTGGCTCCATTACTAATAGAGATTAGAGAGCTAGCTTCAGTTTTTTCTTCCTTTGAGATTCAACATGTAAATCGAGCAGCCAAAGTACCGGTCCATCTTTGTGCAAAACATGCATGCACTTTGATGGTTACCGAAAGTTGGACTGGCTCAAAACCCTCTTTCCTGCTCACCAGCTTATTAGCTGATGATGCCAGGAGTTCTTTCGTTGAATAAAGCTCTCTGATTACAATGCAAAAAAAAAGCCTCGCTACGGCCACTCAGGGCATCTCCAATAGATTGTATGTTAGTCTTGTTGATAATAGCCATATCATCAACCAACAAGCTATCATACAACTACTCTAATAGGTTGTATCTAAGTTATCCAATAGATGATAAAAAAATAAATGTGATTGCTCTCTATTTCACCTTGGAGCTTGTGCAAAGGTTGTTAGTTAATCTACATACAACTTTGCTTTCTCTCCACATTTATTACATGTCACATCATCATTATATCCTGGGTGGCAAATTTATCAACATCTATCTTATAACTGTTGGAGATGCCCTCATAGCATCTCCGTCAGCCGCGGCAAAATTTGGGGTGCGGGCCGGTTTGGCGCACTCCAGCAGGCGCGGAAAACTCCAATGCGTAAAAAGATTCATCGCGCGCGCGAAAACGCGGAAACGAGCGCGCAAGATTTGGTGCGCGGCGTCGAGCGCGCGTTATATAAACCGCGCGCCCATGGCCGCCTCCATCGCCCCGCCATCTCTCTCCCATTTCTCGTCTCTCTCATCTCTGCCGCCGCCGCCATCCTCCTCCACTCACCGTGACGCCGTTGGAGCCAGCGGCTTCTCCCTGCCACCGCCTTGCCGCCGCGCTCTGGCTTCCGCAGCGTCCGCCTCCGCCCGTCCGGCATGTACTACACGGAGATCCACTCCGGTGGTAAACGACTGGTGCTCGGCACCTTTAGGATCGCCCACGAGGCCGCCTGCGCGTACGACGTGGCGACATGGTGCTTCTAGAGGCCGAGGCCGCACATGAATTTCTTGGATGTGTGGAAGTGCTAGCAGGCGAAGGACCTCACTCCTTCTTCGAGACTCATCACCGATGAGGATCGCCGCCTCCAGCGGAGGCGGGACCGCCACCTCCTCATCGCCGAGGTGGATGAGCAAGCCATGGCGGCGTGGCGCGAGTGGTTCCCGCAAGACGTCGCCGCCGAGAACGAGTTTTATACGGAGAGGAGGGCGTTGCGAGCCGCGGATCGGGCGGACAGGCGTGAGGGGAAGGCACTAGCGGAAGCCCAGTGCGATCTAGGAGATGCATCCACCTGGGACGACAATGACCGTCAGTGGGAGTATGCGTTTTTGTCGTCCGACTATACCACCGAGGAGGACGACAACGAGTAGTTTACCTTCGTCGACGAGTTTTTTATCTACTATGTTTTCATTGTAGTATCAAGGTTTAATTGTATCGTATCGACTAGCTTGTGGTGTTCGCTTGAACTATGCTATGAAATAAAACTATGCATTTTTTCATATTTTTTGTATGTGTTGGATCGTACTCGTGTGCTGCAAATTTAGCGCGTCTGCTGGAGATACCGCGCCGCGCCTTATTTTGTAGTGTCTGCTGGAGCAAGCGCTCTGTCGCGCACAAAAATATGCTATTTCGGCGTTGTAAAAAATATTTACCGCGCGCGGTTGCACGACTGTTGGAAATGAGCGATTTCAGAAGAAGAAGGCAGTCATCATCTATAGGCAGGCGCGCCTTTTGGCCGTCCGCCACCTGCGCCAGCAGACGAACAAGCTGCCGGCGACGGTGATGACCACGGCCACAGGCGCCAGGATCTCCATGGCCATGACCAGCTTGTGCGGCGTCCCCGGCGGCGGCACGGGCATCGCCGGGGGCAGAGGAGGAAGAGGGAGGACAAGGCCGGTGAGGTCAGATCCGCCGGCGTAGGCGTCGTCGATCGTCACTGCGGCGGCGAAGGCGGAGGCGGCGAGGAGGAGGAGGCAAGCGGTAAAACATGCATACTTGAGGGGGCCAAATACAATTTTTTTTCTCATCTAAGCTGTCTAAAAAAATTCCTTCAGACATTGAGAGAGAGAGAGGGGGGAAGGATTTTCTTTTTCTTTTGGGATAATCGGTTTTATGTCCCTAGTTGTGTCCCACTTGACAGGATTGCCCTTAATTTTCAAAAGCCAGCGGTTCTGTCCAACCCACTTTGACCGTCTTGTGCTTTTGCCCTTTGACCGTTCGATCGTCACGTGAAAACTTCATAACTAATTCATATTAAATCAGAAAAATGCAAATAAGATACCAAAATGTTCAGAAAAACATCACATGTATGTCAATGTCACTTGCATTCATGACAAAAGCGTTGGTAAGTGCCCATCCGAGTTTTAACTCTTATCACACCACCATGAATAGTAAACTCTTAAAAAGTTCAAAAAAAAATGGTGTCAAAGAATGACAAATGTTTTAAGTGCTTGCCAAGTTTCGTCAGGGAATGTTGATTGTTTTTTTCCATGACTTCCACAAATGTCATTCCCTGATGAAACTTGGCAAGCACCGAAAACATTTGTCATTCTTTGACACCAATTTTTTTGGATTTTTTTGAACATTTTAAGATTTTACTGTTCATGATGGTGTGATAAGAGCTAAAACTCGGATGGACCCTTACCAACATTTTTGTCATGAATGCAAGTGACATTGACATACAGGTGATGTTTTTCCGAACGTTTTGGTATTTTATTTGCATTTTTCTGATTTAGTATGAATTAGTTATGAAGTTTCCAAAGTGACAGTCAAGCGGTCAAAGGGCAAAAGCACAAGACGACCAAAGTGGATTGGACAGAACCGCTGGCTTTTGAAAATTAAGAACAATCCTGTCGAGTGGTACACAACTAGGGACATAAAACCAATTATCTTTTTCTTTTTGGCGGTACGTCTCAGGATTTCTGATCTGATCCAAGTTCCACACGGGTGAGAACTTGGGCCCGGCGTCTGGCGTGTGACGAAAATCGTTGATCAGCACCTACAATTCAGTAGGCAGCGGGCAAACAATAGGCAGAGGATCATTAACTCGATGCCGCTTTGTTGTGAGCCGTGCTTCCACATTAGGGATTGTCTTTGTCTTGGCGTCCGTAATGCTGAAATGCCTTGGAGGGTGACCGGCCGTACAGAACTAGCTTCAGAAGTAGTACAACCAAGTGAAGAGTGGTAACTGGTATTGTACCAACTAGATATACCCCGCGCGTTGCTGCGGGAATTTGATTTTTGATAAAATTTGATTTTTGTATAACATGAATATTTTATTGGTAGAGAAATAAAACTAAAAAATACATACAATTTATTTTACTATTTAATTGTTAAGGTTACATGTGTACATGTGGAGAGAAATATATTACTGAAATAATCTATTTGGTTATATAGAATATGATGGTGCACCACCTATTGGTGTGGTATTCTTCACTGACATTAAGGGTCTTGTTTTAGAAAATGGAATATGAGGCTAAATTGGCACTGGCGATTCTAACAACAACAATGTGACATGGACAGAGTATATATCAACTTTTCTTGCAGAGAGGGCATAATAGACAACATCAATCATAATAAGGTGAAGTATGAAAGAAGAAAAGGGTTTAAGCGTATGCATCTAGCAGGGACGCGTGCGTGTTAATATATAGACATAGAGTACAAGGATCGGCAGGTTGTTTCTAGTCTTGACCTCTACTCCAAGCTATACAATGGATAAGATCATCTAGTCTAACAACCTCCCTATATACACCATATACAACGCACACGCACACGATATACGCTACGGTATATGCTACGGTGACAACTTGTCACGTTACACAAGCCTTTTGTTTAACATCCTCCCTCAATCTCAACATGTCAAGGTATAGATTGTTCTTGAAGGCTTGTAACTGTCGAACTTGAAGTGGTTTAGTAAAACTATCAGCAACTTGATCTCCAGTTGGAATAAACTTTATCTCCAAAAAATTTTGTGCAACTCTTTCACGAACAAAGTGAAAGTCAATCTCTATATGCTTTGTCCTTGCATGAAACACAGAATTTGCTGACAGATACGTTGCACCAAGGTTATCACACCACAAACATGACACATGTGATCTGGGAATGCCCAACTCATCAAGTAATGTTTCAATCCACATTACCTCAGCCGTTGCATTTGCCAACGACTTGTATTCTGCCTCAGTACTGGAGCGTGAGACCATTGCCTGTTTCTTTGCATGCCATGATATAAGATTAGAACCAAGAAAGACAGCAAAACCTCCCGTGGATTTTCTATCATCAGGACATCCAGCCCAGTCTGCATCAGAAAAGGCACTTACTCCAGTTGATGGAGACTTGCATAACTTTAAACCAGTTCCAATACTACCTTGTATGTATCTTATAATCATTTTTACAGCTGTCCAATGCACAGAGGTGGGTGCATGTAAGAACTGACAAACCTTATTAACAGAAAATGAAATATCTGGTCTTGTCAGTGTTAGGTACTGAAGTGCCCCAACTATACTTCGATACCTAGTTCCCTCTTCTGGACTTAACAAATTTCCTTCATGCAAAGATAATTTTTCAGTGGTGGGCATGGGTGTGCTGGAAGGTTTACAGTCCTTCATTCCAACACGCTTTAATATATCAGAAGCATTCTTTTCTTGAGTAAGCAGAATACCATCTTGCATTTTTTTTGACTTCAATGCCTAGAAAATAGTGTAATTCTCCCAGATCCTTAAGTGCAAACTCATTTTTCAAGTTTCTTAACAAAGCTGAAGTGGCATCTTGTGAGGAGCTAGCAACAATTATGTCATCAACATAAATTAACATAAACATTGTCACCTTTCCTTTTCCGAAGTAGAACAAAGAAGTGTCTCCCTTTGATGGCCGAAAGCCAAGTTGTTGCAGCTTTGAGCTCAGCCTTGAGTACCAAGCTCTTGGTGCCTGCTTCAGACCATACAAGGCTTTGTCCAGTCTGCATACATGATGTGGCTTAGACTTGTGCTCAAAACCTGGTGGTTGCCTCATGTAGACCTCTTCCTCGAGAACGCCATGCAAAAACGCATTCTGAACATCCAATTGGCGAAGAATCCACCCCCTGGAAACAGCAATAGACAGAACAAGCCTGATAGTAGCAGCCTACACTACTGGACTGAAGGTGTCCTCATAATCAATACCATAACGTTGTTTAAAGCCTTTAGCTACCAACCTAGCCTTGTATCTGTCTATTGTACCATCAACTTTCTTCTTGATTTTATACACCCACTTACAATCGATAATATTCCTCCCTGACTTGGGTGGAACTAGATGCCACGTCTGATTTTTCACTAATGCATCATGCTCAATGTTCATAGCATTTTTCCAACTCTTATCATTCAAAGCCTCTATCACACTTTCTGGTTCACCGGTAGAAGTGAAGTTTGCAAACTTAAAGTTTTTATTGTACCTAACCGTGCCGTCCTTGGGTACCAGCGGTTTGACGATGCCTCGCTGTGAGCGTGTCACGCGTGTAGTCGTACTGATGCTGGACACACCAGCAGCAGCAGTAGATCCGTCTTCAGTAGCCGCAGCCGATCCTGAAGCCGCAGAAGATCCGGAGGGAGAGCTACCTCCTCGTACTGGCGAGGGCAGATCCTCCTCGATAACCGTGCGACCAGTGGCCCGCACGGGGCTGGGGCTGTCCGCGTCGTCACGCGTCCGCGGGAACCCAGCCGGCTCGTGCCAACTGGCAGATGGCGATAGGCGCGGGGCCGACCCGCCTGACCACGCCGCAGATGACGACAGGCGCGGGGCCGACCCGCCCGACCGCACCGCAGCGCCTGGTGACGTGCCAGGTAAGGACTGGCTGGGCCGGTTTGTCCCGACGCGTGCAGAGGAATCCACCCCGGGATCCGCCGCTGCTGCTCCTGCGCCCCCTGCGCCGGATCTCTCGGGATCCGCCGCGTCAGCTCCTGCGCCGAATCCTCCTTGTGTCCAGCGCCTGTACTACCAGCCAAATTCTGCATAAAATCACAGTTTTGAACAACGTTTTTTTCACTGTTTCCGTTAGCATCAGGTGAATGACTTTTAGCAATTGATCATCAACACATTTATCTTCCCCATGATCAGTTGGATTCAAAAGCTCCGGAGAGAGAAGTAGAATTTCAGCTCGTAGACATGCACCAGCATTGGGATGTAAAGTGGAGAAAGGGAATACTGTTTCATCAAACACAACATCCCTTGAGATGTAGACTCGTCCAGAAGAGATGTCTAAGCACTTGAAGCCTTTGTGCAAATTACTGTAGCCTAGGAAGACACATTGTTTGGAGCGGAATTGCAGCTTGTGGTTGTTATATGGACGTAAATTCGGCCAACAAGCGCATCCAAAAATGCGAAGAGAAGAATAATTAGGCTTCTCATGAGACAACTTTTCAAGAGGAGTTTCAAAGTTAATCACTTTGCTTGGTAGTCTATTGATGAGATAGGTAGCAGCAATGAAAGCCTCGTCCCAAAATTTAAGAGGCATGCTTGCTTGAGCTAAGAGGGAGAGGCCAACCTCAACGATATGCCGGTGTTTACGTTCTGCTGACCCGTTTTGCCGGTGTGCATGAGGGCAAGAGACGTGGTGAGATATCCCAACTTTTGTAAAGAAGGAATTTAGCTTCACGTATTCCCCTCCCCAATCAGTTTGGAGAGCAAGGATTTTCCGACCAAATTGTCGTTCAACAAGATTTTGGAAGTCATGAAATTTTTGAAAAACTTCTGACTTATGTTTGATGAGGTATATCCATGTGAACTTACTGAAATCATCTATAAAACTCACATAGTATTTTTTTCTGCCTACGACAATAGCTGGACCCCATACATCAGAAAAAAATAAGTTCCAAAGGGAACTTTGATTCACTTATTGAGTTTGGATAGGGCAGATGATGGCTTTTGCCCAATTGACAAGAATCACAAATAGCTTCGGAATTGAAAGATTTGACACATGGGAGCTTATTTTCACTAATTATTTTGCTAACTATAGTTGATGAAGGATGCCCTAGGCCCCGGTGCCATCTATCCGAGGAGGGTATGGCACTAAGCACGTGCTTCTTGGCGCCTTGTCCCATGTGTTTGACAGGGTATAGGCCTCTCCTACCCCTGCCTTGTAGCAGAACCCTCCTCGTTCCCCGATCCTTTACAAGAAAAGAGTAGGGGCGAATTTCAACGAAAGAATTGTTGTCAATAGCGAATCGGCTTGCAGAGATTAGACTCTTGTCAGCCTCAGGAACATGTAAGACATTTTTGAGGAGAAGATTACGTTCGGGGGTATAAATATGAGATTGACCAATGTGTGCTATAGTCATACCTGATCCACTCGCGGTGTGGATTTTATCATCTCCTGTGTACCGATCCCTGATGGTGAGCTTCTCTAGATCTCCTGTGATGTGGTTTGTCGCACCACTGTCCAAGTACCAGTTGGTGTCGACGCCATACTGCGGAGCCGCCATGTTTGCCGAGCGTTCCTCCCCCCCTTGATAGGAGGAGTCATAACGCTTCCAGCACTTCCACATTGGGTGACCAACCTTGCCGCAGATCTGGCAGATTGGTTTGGCAGCGTTGTTGTTGTGGTTGCCGCCGCCGTTGCTGCCTCCAGGATTGCCACAGTTTTGTGGCTTGGGGAAGGAGCCGCGGCTATGATCACTGCCGCCACCTTGCCTGTTGTTGAAGTCGCGTCCACGGTCACCGCGGTCACCGCCGCCGCCGCGGCCGCGCCCGCGCCCGCGTGTCGCCGCGTTTGCCGATGACTGGGAGGACCCGCCACGAAGATTCATGCGGGTCTCGAAGCTTAGGAGCTGTGAGTACAGCTCCGGAACCCCGATGGGCTCAACCCTAGAGCACATGGCGGACACCACGGGGTCGAACTCCTCATCGAGTCCCGCGAGGATGTGAGAGACGACATTCTCCTCGTCCACCTTCTTCCCTGAAGCAGCTAGTTCATCATAGAGGGTTCGGACCTTACCAACATATTCAGTGATGGTCATGTTGCCCTTCTGGAGGTTTGCCAACGCGATCCTGACGTTGACGGCCTGCTGATCACGCGCGTACCACGCACCGAACTCTGGGTTGGGGGCCTTGGACTTGGTCTTACCGTCGCTGCTGGTGACCTCAATTTCCGTCGGGGGCACCACCTGCTCGACGTCGAGGAAGGACGCCATCTGCGCCCCTCGGATGGCCGAGAGCACGGTGGCGCGCCATAGCGCCTCGTTCCCTCTCGTAAGCTTCTCTGTTGCGGTGTGTGCAAACGGAGATGAGGGGAAGGAGTTCGCCGAAGAGCTTGCCATGGATGAATTCAAGGTAGACTCTGATACCATGAAAGAAGAAAAGGGTTTAAGCGTACGCATCTAGCAGGGACGCGTGCGTGTTAATATATAGACATAGAGTACAAGGATCGGCAGGTTGTTTCTAGTCTTGACCTCTACTCCAAGCTATACAATGGATAAGATCATCTAGTCTAACAACCTGCCTATATACACCATATACAACGCACACGCACACGATATACGCTACGGTATACGCTACGGTGACAACTTGTCACGTTACACAAGCCTTTTGTTTAACAAAGTAAACACGTCAATCGTGTATGTTAACAAAATTGTGAAGTTTTCATTTATCCCTATAGTTCACATGATTGCCAGAGATAATAAAGTAAATGGTGATGTGACTGATTACAACTTTCCTACTGTAAAATACTCTATTCTGTCATGGCTTCCTCTTGTGGCTCTACTGCAAATTCTTTCCTGCAGACTTAAAAAAAATGAACTTGTCATAAATGTAACCGAGGAGGGTGTACTCATAATGTATACTTTAGCATAGAAATAATCCTCTGGAAAATCAAGGAATTAGCTTAAGGCCCTTTGTATATGCACCAAACTTAAAAATTAGGCTTCTTAGCGAACAAAATATGACAAAGGGTACAATTCCACGTAAATATAGTTATCTGAGTACACGTAAAATCTAATTAAAAAAATGGAGATTGCATGTCAAGATGAGTGTGAGGACTGCCTCAGAGATCGTTCACCATGCGTCCAGTACTCACAGCAAAACATTAATCGCTTCCTCCCATTAAATCCAAACTCCTTTATCTAGAACATGAACAAATTGAATGGGTAGGAAGCATGTGTCCATGGATTGAGAATTAACAAACACCATTATACTGAAGGAGTGAGAATTATCTGATAATTGAGGAGAGCTTACCCGTAGCCTACTTCTGAACTTTGCAACCCCTTGGTATAGGTAGCATGAGAACAGAACACATCAAAACACATGTCCGAGACAACTGATAGAAAATGAAAATAGCATTGTATAATATATGAAGAGCATGAGAACCTATACATAGGTAAGCATTGAGATCCATATTCCCATGTAGTTAAAACTCACAATCACATGCAAGCAACTAACCAATAATCATAGAAGGTATTACTTTGACAATACTTGCAGTTAAGCGACCGATTTTATTTGAAGCAAGGGCAAATAGCAGAGCATAATGAACTCTCTGCAGAATATTCGTGAAAAGAACGGACTAATTCATGCAAACTGGCAAAAGTGTTTTCATGTGGCAATGATTCTGACCATCAAGGGGGCAGTATTAGATGCCTTTACTGAACTTAAGTAATCTTCTGCTTCATCCATTCTTCCTTATTTAATTAAGAAATTGTTGGTAGATCGACAAATAATAGATACGAAGAGATCGTGCAGTGGACTGCTCATAAAAGTATAGACCCAAACTTCTCTGAACAGAACCCAATGCACATATATGTATAAGTGCAGCAGAGCAGATCGTTCAAGATCAAGTAAATATATGTCAATAATAAAATTATTGTGCTTTAGATTCCAAAATGAAAAAAGAATCAGGGAAAGAGTCATGCATTGCCCATTTAGCTTGCACACGGGAATACTGACGCCGACGATAGGAAGGAGTTCAGTTTGCACACTGCAATAAAATTCGACGTGCTTAAGGTGGCGCTAGCAGTATTGAGAAGACAGGAGAGACATGAGTAAGGAAAGTAGTTTGGTAGTACTACATGGGAACAGACCTCAACTGCAAATAGGGTTCTTCTTCCTCTCTTACCGCAAACCATGCCGACCGGCTCACTGTGCTCCAGGCCGAAGGAAAAGGAGGAGGTACTGAGGGTTGGACCATGGGCGGCGGCGGCAAGATTCTTCGTGACGCCACGACTGTGCAGGGTGGCGGGCGGGTGAAGCCTATGCGGGAGCCAGCGAAGCACTATTGGCATGCGGCGGCGGCGGCGCTGCATCGAACCCAATCTTGGCATGGAGGTCGCTCGCGCCGGAGCTCGGTTTCAACAGCCACAGCTCGATAAGAAATACATACGTGCGAAGGTGAGATGCGTGAGGAACCGAGAGATGATGCATCTGGGCTCTTCTTTCAGTTATAAAAGGGATGCATCTTACGTTATAAATAGGAAAGGGTGGATAGCTTCGTTGACAGGACTTCAAACGCATCAATTAAAAAATGAATCCTAAGTAAATGACGGATCGGTTCAGTGGCCAGGTTGGCTGCGTACTAAAATAATCTTGTGGAAACAATGGGTCGCTCCGGTGACCTGGATCTTTGCGTACTAATGAAAAACCAAGTCCCATGATTTGTTGATGGAATTGTGTGGGCGCCAGCTGTTGTGTTAGTTATGATGTGGCTGCATATAAAATCAGTTTTTGCTTAGATGGCATGGTTGCTGATGTGGACAGCTTGCATGTTGAGATAAATAAGATAGTGGGGATTAACTTCTTAGATATATAGGATATTCAACCAGAGGAAGCCAGGTTGACCACTCTCTAGGGCACAAGTGCACTGGGCATCTGAGCTAACCCTCAAGGCACTGGTTGAGCTTTTTTGATTGCCCATGAGTTTTGGGGGTGGGGGTGGGCTGAGCTCATATGGATGTCGGTCTTCGTGGCCTTGAAGATATGCTGGCAAAGGGCACCGGTAAAAGTATATGCACGATCGGACATGGTGATTCCAGGGAGACCATGCAACTTGTACACCGCATCCAAGAATGCTTGAGCCACTTGAATACCCGTGAATGGTTGTACCAAAGGAATGAAATGGGCGTACTTCATGAGCTTGTCGATGAGGAGGATCACATGGAAGCGGTTGGCCCTTCAATTAAATCGATGGAAACCACTATCCAAGCGTGCGTAGAAATAAGGAGAGTGAAAGGACTACAATGTCACCTAGAGTGGTTGAATAGGAGTCTTAAAAACTTTTATGGATTTTGCTTTATCCCAGTGCTAAAAAAAATTAGGCAGATACTTTTCAAGCACAAATCTTAAATATACTAGGCTGAACGAGTAAATTACATATACAGTACCTAAACTTGAAGCTAGGGTTCACATTCATCACTGTATACACGAAGTGTGAAAATACAGTCACTGAGGTTGCAAAAATGTGTCACTCTATGGTCTTCGCTACCATATCTAAGGCTAGCCATAGTGGGAGTAACTTAGGTAGTAACTTAACACATCCCAAGACAATTTTGCTTATGTGGCAAGTATTTAATGAGGAAAGAGGTGCTTGTGGTAACATAATATGTTACTGTAACATAGCGCTTTCCGAGGCAAAATGAGTCTATGAGATAATAAATAAAGCAATCTATGATATTACTACTATGTTACTTTGCACTATGAAGGTAGTAACTTACGCTAGTGTCATATGCATGACACTAGTCTAAGTTACTCCCCACTATGACCAGCCTAATGTATTTTGTTGACGTGGCATAAGTTGACCAAGTACTGCACAGTTGAATTCCTTGCGTGGCAAGCACATTTCTATCTTCTCTTCGCACCTGATGCAATGAATGCATTGCCTACCCGCCTATGCCGAGACATGCACAACCCTATGGTGCCAACCTGCCATGCAGCCCGCAGAGACGGAACACCGACCACATCGTCGCCTCGCTCTTTGTCGTCGAGGGCATCTACTTCCCCACTGCCTTTCTCGGCGCTGCGTGGTCCCGGTCAAGCCAAAAGTCCGTCCTACTCGACTTCTTCCTCTCCTGGGACACCCTTCTCTTCGTCGAGAAGTACAATGTCGCTGTGCACCCCGACCGACGAGCTCGCCTCCATCTATGCGCTCCGAGAATCGAGATGACGACGAGGTTGGCTGGCACATAAACCACGGCAAGCCTGTCGACAGTACGAGATGAATCACTTCTCCGATCTGGGAGCCTCCGGTGAGCCCACAAGTAGGCGGTGCCGACGCAAACCACGCGGAAGCACCGTCGCAGTAATCTACGTCGGCCCTAGCTTGTCGCCCTCCTCTTTGTAGTGCAGGATATATGGCAGAGCGTCGCCGTTGTGCGTCTTATCGGCTCAATGCGTGGCACAAGATGTCGTTCGTCGTGGTGAGGCAACAATCGCGCATGATTATACGATATGCATCACACAATCTCAGATTCATCCAGCCAACACAAAGTACTTCAAAGAGTGCCCCAAAGTTTCTACCGGGGAGTCAAGAACGTGTGCCAACCCCTATGCATAGGTTCATGGGCGGAACCCGCAAGTTGGTCACCAAACATACATCAAGAGGCACATGATATCCCATTGTCACCACAGATAAACACGGCAAGACATACATCAAGTGTTCTAATAAAAGACTCAATCTGATAAGATAACTTGAAAGGGGAAACTCAATTCATCACAAGAGAGTAGAGGGGGAGAAACATCATAAGATCCAACTACAATAGCAAAGCTCGGGATACATCAAGATCGTGCCATAGAGGGAACACGAGAGAGAGAGAGATCAAACACATTGCTACTGGTACATACCCTCAGCCCCGAGGGTGAACTACTCCCTCCTTGTCATGGAGAGCGTCGGGATGATGAAGATGGCCACCGGTGATGGGTTCCCCCTCCGGCAGGGTACCGGAACGGGCTTCCCGAGAGGTTTTTGGTGGCTACAGAGGCTTGCGGCAGCGGAACTCCCGATCTATCTTGATTTCTGATGGTTTTAGGATACATAGGCATATATAGGCGAAAGAAGTCGGCTAGGAGGTGCTCGAGGGGCCCACGAGACAGGGGGACGCGCCCAGTAGGGGGGCGCTCTCCTATCTCGTGGAGTCCTCGAGGATCTTTTGACTTGATCTCCAAGTCTCCAGGATCATATTCTTCCCAAAAATAACGTTGCCGAAGGTTTCATTCCGTTTGGACTCCGTTTGATATTCCATTTCCTCGAAATCTTTGAAACGAGCAATAAAAAGCGAAATATGGGCTGGGCCTCGTTTAGTAGGTTAGTCCCAAAAATGATATAAATGTGTGAAATAAAGCCCATAAACATCCAAAAGGGGTAATATAATAGCATGGAACAATCAAAAATTATAGATACGATGGAGACGTATCAACTTGCTTCCGCCACTTAGATGAGTTCAAGAATGTATTTGGAGAACCTGAGGGGCTTCCGCCACGGCGTGCTTGTGACCATAGGATTTCTCTAATGCCAGGTGCTCAGCCAGTGAACATACGACCGTATAGGCACAAACCAAAGCTCAAGTCAGAAATTCAGAGACAAGTCGAAGAGCTGTGAAATTCGGGAGTGATATTGCAGCACCAATAGTTTCTCCTCCCTCATCATCTTAGTCAAAAAGAAGGACGACACTTGGCGCCTATGCATCGATTACAGGCATCTTAACGCAATGACATGTGTCAGCAAGTTCCCTGTGCCTATCATCGAAGAGTTATTGGATGAGCTGCATGGAGCAGCCTGGTTCTCCAAGCTCGATCTCAGGGCGGGGCATCATCAGATACGGCTTGCGGAGGGTGAAGAGTACAAGACAGCCTTCCGGACGCACACAGGCCACTATGAGTTCAAGGTTTTGTTGTTTGGACTCGCAGTGGGGCCACCTACATTCATAGGGGCCATGACAGACACATTTCATCCCCTGCTGCGTCATTGTGTCCTGTTGTTCTTTGACGACATCATAGTCTTCAGCAAAACATGGGAAGGGCACTTGGATAATCTCAAGCAAGTTCTAACACTGCTGCGACACGACCAATGGAAAGTGAAGCTGACAAAGTGCGAGTTCGGGCAAAAGCAACTCGCCTATCTCGGGCACGTGATCAGTGACAAAGGAGTGGCCACGGACCCTAGCAAGATACAAGCAGTCCAAGCGTGGCCCATGCCTCAGGACGCCAAGGAGGTTCATCGTTTCCTGTGTCTCGTGGGCTATTACCGCCGATTTGTCCGTGGTTTCGGGGTCATCGCCTGTCCCCTGTTCAATCTGTTGAAGAAGGAAAATCCTTTTGTCTGGACCAACAACACAGAGCAAGCATTCGCTTTATTGAAGCAGCAGCTCATTTCTGTGCTAGTTCTTGCCCTGCCAGACTTCAGCAAGCCATTTGTCATTGAAACAAATGCGCGCGATCGAGGGATTGGGGCGGTGCTTAAACAAGAGGGCCATCCTATTGCATACATGAGCAAGAGCTTAAGCCCGAGATACCAAGGGCTATCCACTTACGAGAAGGAGTATCTGGCTATTGTGGTCACAGTTGACCAATGGAGACCGTACTTACAGCACAATGAGTTCGTCATCCACACTGACCAGAAGAGCTTAATCCACCTCGAACAGCAGCGTCTCACTACACCTTGGCAGTAGCGGGCGTTCACCAAGCTACTCAGCCTTCGTTACATCATCCGATACAAGAAAGGGACTGAGAACACTGCGGCCAACGCATTGTCGCGTGCCACCTCACCAACAACCTTGTTCACCGTCACTTCCTGCCGCCCCTGTTGGCTCCAGGACGTCGTCAACAGCTACAATTGTAACCCGCAAGCCCAGAAGCTGCTCGCGCAACTGGCCATCTGCGAAGATCCAAAAGGTTGTTTCACCATCCAGGATGGCATTTTGATATTCAGGGGACGCATTTGGTTGGGAGGATCAACGTCATTACAGCAGCAGATCCTGGCGGCTTTCCACGACAGCCCTATGGGGGGCCACTCCGGATTCCCAGCTACATTTCGGCGAGTCCATCAATTCTTTGCATGGCCCAAGATGAAGATTCATGTACAACAATATGTGCGCTGCTATCCTACCTGTCAGCAGGCCAAACCGATCAATCAGCATCACCGGGCCTCCTGGAACCCTTGCCAATCCCACAGCAACCCTGGGAGATGATTTCTATAGACTTCGTCAATGGTCTTCCTCAATTCAGCATGTTCAATTGTCTTTGGGTAGTCGTTGATAAGCTCACCAAGTTTGCCCACTTCATCCCTCTGACTCATCCTTACACGGCGTCCAAGGTGGCCCTGCTGTATATGCATCACATCTAAAAGTGTTGGGGAACGTAGTAATTTCAAAAAATTTTCCTACGCACACGCAAGATCATGGTGATGTATAGCAACGAGAGGGGAGAGTGTTGTCTACATACCCTTGTAGACCCGAAGCGGAAGCGATCACAACGTAGAGGAAGTAGTCGTCGTTCTCCTCGCGATCCGACCGATCCCGCGCCGTTACTCCGGCGCCCCGAGTTCTTGACACACGTACAGCTCGATGGCGTCCCTCGTACTCGATCCAGCCGAGTGTCGAGGAGAGTTCCACAAGACGACGGCGTGGTGGCGATCTTGATGTTTCACGGCGCGAGGCTTCGCCTAAGCTTCATGACAGTATAACCGAGGTGGAATATGGTGGAGGGGGGCACCGCACACGGCTAAGGAACGATCTTACGATCAACTTGTGAGTCCCAAGGTGCCCCCCTGCCCCCGTATATAAAGGAGCCAGGGGGGAGGGGGCCGGCGGCCAAAGGAGGCGCGCCAGGAGTCCTACTCCCTCTGGGAGTAGGATTCCCCAATCCTAGTCCAACTAGGATTCCTGAGGGGGAAAGAGAGAGGGGGCGGGCCCCCTTCTCCTAGTCCTAGTAGGACTAGGGAAGGGGGGGGAGGCGCGCAGCCCTCTTGTGCTGCCCCTTCTCCTTTTCCACCAAGGCCCATCGAGGCCCATTTACCTCCCGGGGGGTTCCGGTAACCTCCGGTACTTGATAAATTCCGTTTTACGGAACCATTCCAACTCCAAACATAGGCTTCCAATATATCAATCTTTATGTCTCGACCATTCCGAGACTCCTCGTCATGTCCGTGATCACATCCGGGACTCGAACTCCTTCGGTACATCAAAATACATAAACTCATAATAAGCATCGCCATCGAAACCTTAAGCGTGCGGACCCTACGGTTCGAGAACAATGTAGACATGACCTGGAACCATTCACGGTCAATAACCAACAGCGGGACCTGGATGCCCATATTGGTTCCTACATATTCTCTGAAGATCTTTATCGGTCGACCGCATAACAACATCGTTGTTCCTTTGTCATCGGTATGTTACTTGCCCGAGATTCGATCGTCGGTATCAATACCTAGTTCAATCTCGTTACGGCAAGTCTCTTTACTCGTTCCGTAATACATCATCTCACAACTAACTTATTAGTTGTAGTGCTTGCAAGGCTTCAGTGATGTGCATTACCGAGAGGGCCCAGAGATACCTCTCCGACTATCGGAGTGACAAAACCTAATCTCAAATACGCCAACCCAACATCGCCTTTGGAGACACTGTAGTACTCCTTTATAATCACCCGATTCGTTGTGACGTTTGGTAGCACCAAAGTGTTCCTCCGGTAAACGGGAGTTGCATAATCTCATAGTTATAGGAACATGTATAAGTCATGGATAAAAGCAGTAGCAACATACTAAACGATCGTGTGCTAAGCTAAGGGAATGGGTCATGTCAATCAGATCATTCTACTAATGATGTGACCTCATTAATCAAATAACAACTACTTGTTCATGGTTAGGAAACATAACCATCTTTGATTAACAAGCTAGTCTAGTAGAGGCATACTAGTGACATGTTTGTTTGTCTATGCATTCACACATGTATCATGTTTCCGTTAATACAATTCTAGCATGAATGATAAACATTTATCATGAAATAAGGAAATAAATAATAACTTTATTATTGCCTCTAGGGCATATTTCCTTCAGTCTCCCACTTGCACTAGAGTCAATAATCTAGATTACACAGTAATGATTCTAACACCCATGGAGTCTTGGTGCTGATCATGTTTTGCTCGTGGAAGAGGCTTAGTCAACGGGTCTGCAACATTCAGATCCGTATGTATCTTGCAAATCTCTATGTCTCCGATCCGGACTAAGTCCCGGATGGAATTGAAGCGTCTCTTGATGTGCTTGGTCCTCTTGTGAAATCTGGATTCCTTTGCTAAGGCAATTGCTCCATATTGTCACGAAAGATTTTCATTGGACCCGATGCACTAGGTATGACACCTAGATCGGATATGAACTCCTTCATCCGCACTCCTTCATTAGCTGCTTCGAAGCTGCTATGTATTCCGCTTCACATGTAGATCCCGCCACGACGCTTTGTTTAGAACTGCACCAACCGACAGCTCCTCCGTTTAGTGTAAATCGATCCGGTCTGCGATTTAGAATCGTCCGGATCGGTGTCAAAGCTTGCATCAACGTAACTGCCATTTATGAGCTCTTTGTCACCTCCATATACGAGAAACATATCCTTAGTCCTTTTCGGTATTTCAGATGTTCTTGACCGCTGTCCATGATCCACTGGATTACTTTGGTACCTCCTGCTAGGCTTATAGCAAGGCACACATCAGGTCCGGTACACAGCATTGCATACATGATAGAGCCTATGGCTGAAGCATAGGAACATCTTTCATTTTCTCTATCTTCTGCGGTGGTCGGGCATTGAGTCGACTCAACTTCACACCTTGTAACACAGGCAAGAACCCTTTCTTTGCTTGATCCATTTGAACTTCTTCAAAACTTTGTCAAGGTATGTGCTTTGTGAAAGTCCAATTAAGCGTCTTGATCTATCTCTATAGATCTTAATGCCCAATATGTAAGCAGCTTCACCGAGGTCTTTCATTGAAAAACTCTTATTCAAGTATCCCTTTATGCTATCCAGAATTCTATATCATTTCCGATCAGCAATATGTCATCCACATATAATATCGAAATGCTCTGAGCTCCCACTCACTTTCTTGTAAATCAGAGCTTCTCCAAAAGTCTCAGACAAACCCAAATGCTTTGATCACACTATCAAAGCGTTTATTCCAACTCGAGATGCTTGCACCAGTCCATAAATGGATCGCCGAGCTTGCACACTTTGTTAGCTCCTTTGGATCGATAAAACCTTCTCGTTGCATCATATACAACTCTTCTTCCGTAAATCCATTCAGAATGCAGTCTTTACATCCATTTGCCAAATTTCATAATCATAAAATGCGTGATTGCTAACATGATTCGGACGGACTTAAGCATCGCTACGGGTGAGAAGGTCTCATCGTAGTCAATCCCTTGAACTTGTCGAAAACCTTTTGCGACAAGTCGAGCTTTATAGACGATAACATTACCGTCGGCGTCGGTCTTCTTCTTGAAGATCCACTTGTTTTCTATTGCTTGCCTACCCTCGGGCAATTCAACCAAAGTCCACACTTTGTTTTCATACATGGATCCCATCTCGATTTCATGGCCTCAAGCCATTTTGCGGAATCTGGGCTCACCATCGCTTCTTCATAGTTTGTAGGTTCATCATGATCTAGTAGCATGACTTCCGAACAGGATTACCGTACCACTCAGTGCGGATCTTACTCGGTTGATCTACGAGGTTCTGCAGAACTTGATCTGAAGTTTCATGATCAACGTCATCAACTTCCTCACTACTTGGTGTAGGTGTCTCGTAAACTGGTTTCTGCGACGAACTACTTTCAAGTAAGGGAGAAGGTACTATTACCTCATCAAGTTCCACTTTCCTCCCACTCACTTCTTTCGAGAGAAACTCCTTCTCTAGAAAGGATCCATTCTTAACAACGAATGTCTTGCCTTCGGATCTGTGATAGAAGGTGTACCCAACTGTTTCCTTTGGGTATCCTATGAAGACACATTTCTCCGATTTGGGTTCGAGCTTATCGGGTTGAAGCTTTTTCACATAAGCATCGCATCCCCAAACTTTAAGAAACGACAACTTTGGTTTCTTGCTAAACCATAGTTCATAAGGTGTCGTCTCAGCGGTTTCGACGGTGTTCTATTCAGGTGAATGCGGCCGTCTCTAGAGCATAACCCCAAAACGATAGCGGTAAATCTGTAAGAGACATCATAGATCGCACCATATCTAGTAAAGTGCGATTCGACGTTCGGACACACCATTACGTTGTGGTGTTCGGGTGGCGTGAGTTGCTGAAACTATTCCGCATTGTCTCAAATGTAGACCAAACTCGTAACTCAAATATTCACCTCCACGATCGGATCGTAGAAACTTAATTTTCTTGTTACGATGATTTTCAACTTCACTCTGAAATTCTTTGAACTTTTCAAATGTTTCAGACTTATGTTTCATTAAGTAGATATACCCATATCTGCTTAAGTCATCTGTGAAGGTGAGAAAATAACGATATCCGCCACGAGCCTCAACATTCATCGGACCACATACATCTGTATGTATGATTTCCAACAAATCTGTTGCTCTCTCCATAGTACCGAGAACGGTGTTCTAGTCATCTTGCCCATGAGGCACGGTTCATAAGTGCCAAGTGATTCATAATCAAGTGACTCCAAAAGTCCATCGAGATGGAGTTTCTTCATGCGCTTTACACCGATATGACCTAAACGGCGGTGCCACAAATAAGTTGCACTTTCATTATCAACTCTGCATCTTTTGGTTTCAACATTATGAATATGTGTATCACTACTATCGAGATTCATAAGAAATAGACCACTCCTCAAGGGTGCATGACCATAAAAGATATTACTCATATAAATAGAACAACCATTATTCTCTCGATTTAAATGAATAACCGTCTCGCATCAAACAAGATCCAGATATAATGTTCATGCTCAACGCAGCACCAAATAACAATTATTTAGGTCTAAAACTAATCCCAAAGGTAGATGTAGAGGTAGCGTGCCGACCGCGATCACATCGACTTTGGAACCATTTCCCACAGCGCGCCGTCACCTCGTCCTTTGCGGTGTTAAGCAATCCGTAGTCCTGCTTTGAGTTGCAAATATTAGCAATGTAACCAAGATCAAATACCAGTGCTACTGCGAGCTCTAGTAAGGTACACATCAATAACATGTATATCACATATACCTTTGTTCACCTTGCCATCCTTCTTATCCGCCAAATACTTGGGGCAGTTCCGCTTCGAGGACCGATCGCTTGCGGAGAAGCACTCGCTTTCAGGTTTAGGGCCGACTTGGGTTTCTTCTCTGAGCAGCAACTTGCTTGCTGTTCTTCTTGAGATTCCTTCTTCTTCCCTTTGCCTTTCTTCTTGAAACTAGTGGTCTTATTGACCATCAACACTTGATGCTCCTTCTTGATTTCTACCTCCGCAGCCTTTAGCATTGCGAAGAGCTCGGTATAGTTTTCACTAACCCTTGCATATTATAGTTCATCACGAAGCCTTTGTAGCTTGGTGGCGGTGATTGAGAATTCATCAATGACACAATCATCCGGAAGATTAACTCCCAATTGTGTCAAGTGATTGTAGTACCCGGACATTACGAGTATATGCTCACTAATGTAACTGTTCTCCTCCATCTTACAGCTATAGAACTTATTGGAGACTTCATATCTCTCAATCCGGCATTACTTTGGAATATTAACTTCAACTCTGGAACATCTCATATGCTCCATGACGTTCAAAACGTCGTTGAAGTCCCGGTTCTAAGCCGTAAAGCATGGCACATCTTGAACTATAGAGTAGTCATCAGCTTTGCTCGCCAGACGTTCATAACATCCGGCGTTGCTCAAAAGAGCAGTTCGTCACCTAGCGGTGCATCCAGACGTAGCTCTTACGTGCAGCAATGAGGATGATCCTCAAATTCGGACCCGATCCGTGTAATTGCTACCATCATCTTTCAACTTTGCTTTCTCAAGGAACGCATTAAAATTCAACGGAACAACAAAGACGAGCCATCTATCTACAATCAAACATAAACAAGCAAGATACTATCGGTACTAAGTTCATGATAAATTTAAGTTCAATTAATCATATTACTTAAGAACTCCCACTTAGAAAAATCTCTCTAGTCATCTAAGTGATCACGTGATCCAAATCAACTAAACCATAACCGATCATCACGTGAAATGGAGTAGTTTTCAATGGTGAACATCTTATGTTGATCATATCTACTATATGATTCACGCTCGACCTTTCGGTCTCCGTGTTCGAGGCCATATCTGCATATGCTAGGCTCGTCAAGTATAACCCGAGTATTCTGCGTGTGCAAAACTGGCTTGCACCCGTTGTAGATGGACGTAGAGCTTATCACACCGATCATCACGTGGTGTCCGGGCACGACGAACTTTGGCAACGGTGCATACTGGGAGAACACTTCTTGATTATTTAGTGAGAGATCATCTTATAATGCTACCGTCAATCAAAGCAAGATAAGATGCATAAAAGGATAAACATCACATGCAAATCAATATAAGTGATATGATATGGTCATCATCATCTTGTGCTTCACGATCTCCATCTTGTTGCACCACCATGATCACCATCGCCACCGCGCGACACCTTGATCTCCATCGCAGCATTGTTGTCGTCTCGCCAAACTTATGCTACTACGACTATCTCTACTGCTTAGTGATAAAGTAAAGCATTACAGGGCGATTGCATTGCATACAATAAAGCGACAACCATATGGCTCCTGCCATTGCCGATAACCGGTTACAAAACATGATCATCTCATACAATAAAATATAGCATCACGTCTTGACCATATCACATCACAACATGCCCTGCAAAAACAAGTTAGACGTTCTCTACTTTGTTGTTGCAAATTTTACGTGGCTGCTACGGGCTTAAGCAAGAACCAGTCTCACCTACGCATCAAAACCACAACGATACTTCGTCAAATAGACTCCGTTTTAACCTTCTCAAGGACCGGGCGTAGCCACACTCAGTTCAACTAAAGTGAGAGAGACAGGCACCCACCAGTCACCTTTAAGCAACGAGTGCTCACAGCGGTGAAACCAGTCTCGCGTAAGCGTACGCGTAATGTCGGTCTGGGCCGCTTCATCTCACAATACCGCTGAACCAAAGTATGACATGCTGGTAGGTAGTATGACTTGTATCGCCCACAACTCACTTGTGTTCTACTCGTGCAAAACATCAAACCATAGAAAAACCTAGGCTCGGATGCCACCGTTGGGGAACGTAGTAATTTCAAAAATTTTCCTCGCACACGCAAGATCATGGTGATGTATAGCAACGAGAGGGGAGAGTGTTGTCTACATACCCTTGTAGACCCGGGCGAAGCGATCACAACGTAGAGGAAGTAGTCGACGTTCTCCTCGCGATCCGACCGATCCGGCGCCGTTACTCCGGCGCCCGAGTTCTTGACACACGTACAGCTCGATGGCGTCCCTCGTACTCGATCCAGCCGAGTGTCGAGGGAGAGTTCCACGACCTGACGACGCGTGGTGACGATCTTGATGTTTCACCGGCGCGGGCTTCGCCTAAGCTTGACGACAGATAACCGAGGTGGAATATGGTGGAGGGGCACCGCGACACGGCTAAGGAACGATCTCACGATCAACTTGTGTGTCCCAAGGTGCCCCCTGCCCCGTATATAAAGGAGCCGGGGGAGGGGCCGCGGCCAAAGGAGGGCGCGCCAGGAGTCCTACTCCTCCGGGAGTAGGATTCCCCCAATCCTAGTCCAACTAGGATTCCTGAGGGGGGAAGAGAGAGAGGGGCGGCCCCTTCTCCTAGTCCTAGTAGGACTAGGGAAGGGGGGCGCGCAGCCCTCTTGTGCTGCCCTTCTCCTTTCCACCAAGGCCCATCGAGGCCCATTTACCTCCGGGGGTTCCAGAACCTCCGGTACTTGATAAATTCCGTTTTAGCGGAACCATTCGAACTCCAAACATAGGCTTCCAATATATCAATCTTTATGTCTCGACCATTCCGAGACTCCTCGTCATGTCCGTGATCACATCCGGGACTCGAACTCCTTGGTACATCAAAATACATAAACTCATAATAAGCATCCATCGAAACCTTAAGCGTGCGGACCCTACGGTTCGAGAACAATGTAGACATGACCTGGAACCATTCACGGTCAATAACCAACAGCGGGACCTGGATGCCCATATTGGTTCCTACATATTCTACGAAGATCTTTATCGGTCGGACCGCATAACAACATCGTTGTTCCCTTTGTCATCGGTATGTTACTTGCCCGAGATTCGATCGTCGGTATCCAATACCTAGTTCAATCTCGTTACGGCAAGTCTCTTTACTCGTTCCGTAATACATCATCTCACAACTAACTTATTAGTTGTAGTGCTTGCAAGGCTTCATGATGTGCATTACCGAGAGGGCCCAGAGATACCTCTCCGACTATCGGAGTGACAAAACCTAATCTCAAATCGCCAACCCAACATCCGCCTTTGGAGACACCTGTAGTACTCCTTTATAATCACCCGATTCGTTGTGACGTTTGGTAGCACCAAAGTGTTCCTCCGTAAACGGAGTTGCATAATCTCATAGTTATAGGAACATGTATAAGTCATGGATAAAAGCAGTAGCAACATACTAAACGATCGTGTGCTAAGCTAAGGGAATGGGTCATGTCAATCAGATCATTCTACTAATGATGTGACCTCATTAATCAAATAACAACTACTTGTTCATGGTTAGGAAACATAACCATCTTTGATTAACAAGCTAGTCTAGTAGAGGCATACTAGTGACATGTTTGTTTGTCTATGCATTCACACATGTATCATGTTTCCGGTTAATACAATTCTAGCATGAATGATAAACATTTATCATGAAATAAGGAAATAAATAATAACTTTATTATTGCCTCTAGGGCATATTTCCTTCAAAAAGATGCATGGGTTCCCAAACGCTATTGTCTCCGACCGTGACCCGGTGTTCACTAGTCTGTTTTGGCGAGAGTTGTTCAAGTATGCAGGGACTGAGTTGAAAATGAGCATAGCCAATCACCCACAAACAGATGGCCAAAAAGAGCGAGTCAATCAGTGCGTGGAAACATACCTTCGATGCTTCATGCATGCTTGCCCTCAGCGTTGGAGCCACTGGATACCACTAGCCCAGTTCTGGTACAACTCCTCCTTCCACTCCAGTATTGGTATGTCGCCCGTCAAAGCAATGTTTGGCCACGAACCACATCACTGGGGGATCACAGCAACCAGTGAGTGTACTGTTCCTGCTTTGCAAACGTGGCTCGACGAACGAGCAGTGATTCAAGATTTGCTCCATTAACACCTCCACCGACAGTAGCAGCAAATGAAAGCCCAGGCAGACAAAAAACGACCCCCTCGAGCATTCTTAGTGGGAGACGCAGTGTACCTCAAGTTGCAGCCTTACATTCAGACTTCGGTGGCTCCCCGCGCCAACCACAAGTTATCTTTCAAGTTCTTTGGGCCTTTCAAAATTAGTGCTAAGATCAATGAGGTTGCTTACAAACTAGACCTCCCGGTGCACTCCAAAGTGCATCCGGTGTTCCACGTTTCTCAGCTGCGCCACTGCCTCACCCCGGGTACGACAGCTTCAGCTAATTTACCAGTTCATTCTGATATACCGGTGGTGCCTGTTGCAGTCTTACAGCAGCGGTGGCGACGGAAGAATGGATCGATGACTGAGCAGGTGCTCGTTCGTTGGTCCAATCCAGCAGCGCTACAGGACACCTGGGAGGACAAGCTGGCTCTCCAAGCCCGGTTCCCGGCTGTAGAGGCTTGGGGGCAAGCGTCTTTGCAAGGAGGAAGGGATGTCAGCGCCCCTACACCAGCCAGCTCCAGCGGGCGCGCTGACAAGGCCGGCCCAAGCACTGGTGGCTCGACCAGCTCGCCACCCAGCCCAAGGCCCATGAGGAACAGATGGCCCAACTTGCGTGTCGCTGGGCCAGAGTGGACGCAGTAAATCCAACCCACGTCCACGACTACTAAGGGCAGCGGCAACAGCGAGTGGCTCATCCAGTGGATCAGGCAGAATTGGCTCCGGCGGCTACCTACTCCCCAATTCCCCATTCTTGTAACCCTAGTTCTTGTACTAGAGATGAATTCCTTCGATCGATCCTTGTAGCCACCTCTAAATCGCGAGTGATATGTATCCAATACCTTACATGGTTTGCTCCTCCACGAGTCTGCCGCGGGTGTGGAAGCTCACCACTTCGATAGGATAGGAGGTCTCGGGTTGGGCGAGTTGACTTCGATGCGATGCGCCGTAGCAACCAGCAGTCCGCGGCACATGTATGGACATGGGAAGAGCTGTCGTGTGTGGTTGCCATAGCTATGGGCTCTCAGCGGTGGTGGGTATGGCTGTAGCTACTTGGAGCTTGGAAGAGAATGGAGAGACGGTGGTGACAGTGGCGGCACATGGCAATTTTTGGGCAGAGATGAGCTAGCAGCCCAGCGGCGGTGGCGGCTTGCGGCAGAGGGAGACGAAAAAAGGGGATCGATCGCATGCGTAGTGGTCAACACGTATCGTACATCTCGATTACACACTGACAGTCGGGACCCACTGGCCATGTACATCCCTCGAGCCGGACTTAACAAATCCGACCCCTCAAATGCTCGTGGGGCCGGACGCGTCCACGGACACTGACCAGGCACCCCTCAAATGTCGTTGTGCCCTACATCCACATAACGCAAATTCCGATCCTCAAATCCATGCACGTCAACCATACGGTATAAACTGTCCGAATGCCAAATTTCGAAACAAAGCAAAAAAAAATCATAGTTCAACAAAACGGACATGGCAAAACGAAATCATTGTCCGATCATGATGGATATCCTCGGATCACTGGCTGGGTGCCTTCTCTGAGCGGAATGCGTCCTGCTCCAGGCGGAATGCGTCCAGCTCGTCCCGCTCCGCCTGCATCCGAGTTGCCTGCCCCAACTGCATCTGGGCCGCTTCCTCCGCCTGCATCAGAGCCGCAGCCGCCCTCGCTGCCTCGTAGTCCCTCCGGCCGTTGAATCCTTCTTACTGTCCGCAAGCCACTTCTTCGCATGCTCATCCAAGACAGTCTTGTCCGCCAACATGATCTTCGCATCTTCCTCGTCCCATGCGAGTTGCAACCTCTCCTTCTCAAGCTCTATGTCGCCAAATGTCTTGGCCTTCTCGAGCTCCCATTTGATTGCCGCTTGTTGCTTCTCCAACTCAATCTTCTCCCTCTCAATTTCCAGCTTCTTCTCCGCCCTCTTTTGATCCCACTCCATCATTTCCTTTTGCGCATCCAACATGAGCTTGTACCTCTCCTGCTTCTTGTTCTCCCTCACCAAAAAAATGCCCATCCATGTTGACGAAATTTTGGTAGCCGTGCCATCACGGGCGGCATGTGCCTTATCCCACTTGTTTCGTATGACTTGGCGGTTGTCCTTTAGCACGGTAGCTTTTCGATTCTCCATGACAACATCATTCTCTTCATCTTCCAACCCAATTGATTGGTTGGAGCTTGAGCCATCATTCCTCTTCTTGCCGGACTTGAGGTCGGCCACAAGTTGGTTCCACTTCAACTTTCCATTCAATATGACCCAACAATGGCTAAAAGCAAATGGCTTCTTCTCCATCTCGTGATATAAAGTGGCCGCCACCGCCATCTAGCAAACAACAAATGTATGAGCACGAGAATGCAAACAGAAGAAGCATGTGCAATGGACGAAAAGATGGGGCAATCAAGCCGACGTAAGTTGCAACTCCAATCCCACTTTGAGGGCGTTTGGTCACTTGTGAGTAGTAGCCGATGTACTTGTTCACTCCCCCTTGAATGATCCCCAACGATGTTGGAGAGATGCCACATTGCGAGTGGTCATGATACGATGCGACTCCATATACTCCTTTTGCTCATGATACTCCTTCCAAATCTTTGTCCAATAGGTGTCCCCCTTTTGCTCGGTGCCGCATATTGGATCCATCGTTCTGGCTAACCAAGCTTTGACCAACAAGATGTCCTCAAAGAGAATCCAGACCTCTTGCCTTCGGCATCTTGGTCTTCTTCTTCTTCTTGCTCAGATTGGGATCGGATGTTGTCCCAACTTCAAATGCGGTTGTGGCCTACAATTCATACTCCATTTCGGTCGGTTTCGTCATTGTCATTGATCATGTTCGACAAGAACGCCTCCTACATGATTAAGATTTGCAAGCATTCATCATGAGCGAAATGAACTACTGGTCTATGCTAAAATATGATCGGACAAGAGTAAAGAAAATGTACCGACTCTTGTTCGGTCATTCCGTCGAACATGTTGAGGGCAGCCCGGGCACTACCGGAGCCCTGCTCATCCGCGCCCGAACGAGCTGCGGCGAGTCACACATGTCAACTGTCGGCATCCACGTCGGCGGAAAGCTCTCCGAAATGGCTAAGCCGGCGCTCGGATCATCCTGTGTCCCAAGGGGGTCGGACAGCGTAATCCACGTAGGTGCTCGGAGTGAAGGGGTGCGGGGGGTGATGGATTCATGTACCTAGGGTAGGGTCATAGGCCTGACCTAAACGTCCTACCCAGGGACACTCTTAGAAGAGATCATCTTCCAGTCGACCAAAGAGTAACCCACTCGACTGGCTGGAAGGACTCGACCATGGAAGACTCACTCGACCATGAAGATATACTCGACCACCAGAAGGTCAGAAGGCACTCTGCAACGCAACGGCTTGTAATTGAATAGACTTAATGATAGTTAAGGCACTTTATGAGGGACGTTACCAGTAACGCCCCAGGCTTAATGTACTTTAACCTCTCCATTATGTGGGTTGGCTGGGGTCCTGGCGCACTCTATATAAGCCACCCCCCTCCACAGATAGAGGGGTTCGCACTCTTGTAATACCTACACTCATAATCCACTCGACCGCCTCAGGGCTCCGAGACGTAGGGCTTTTACTTCTTCCGAGAAGGGCCTGAACTCGTACATCGCTTGTGTTCACAACCTCTCCATAGCTAGGACCTTGCCTCTCCTTACCTACCCCCACTCTCTTTGTCGGACTTAGAACCACGACAGTTGGCGCCCACCGTGGGGCAGGTGTTTTAGCGATTTGTGGAGGAGTTGCAGTACTTCCGAGTACCTTCATCATGATGACTGCTGGAGTTTTGGTTGAGGGGCGCGAGATCCGTCTCGGTGCTCTCACCTTTGTCGCCGACGACTCCGCATGGCTCCGTGGAGGCTCCACTTGACATCGAGGCGCCCCGTCCGCTGGGCGACGACTTTTCAAGCATGTGTTCGGGCGTTACGCTCGCTGCGGCAACCGTCGACCTCAGATCGGTCGACTCCTCTATCGGTCGCCTACCCAGTCTCCCACCAGCGCAAGCGCTCTGGTCGGTCGAGGCTCCAGCGGTGGGTGAAGCACGCGGTGGCTCGCCAGACAGCCATCGCCCAGGTCGCAGCCATTGAGCCCGACGAGTCCCTCTACGGCTGTTCGATCTGCCGACCGCTCCGTAGAGACGATGCATCCGAGTGCGATAGCAGCGATCCAACGGCGGAGATCCTCATGGTCGACGGCCCTCGCGATCCTCCCGGCCGCCCATGGCGGTGGAGCTGCCGGGAGGTGACCCGCATAAGAGCACGAAGAGTACCAGCCCGAGACACTCGACTCTCTGCAGAGAGAAGAGCTTCGCCGCAGGAACATGGATGCCCTGCGTACTCCCATCGCCGGAGAAACCCCCGAGGCTCGCGCCTTGGAGGAAGCACGTTTGGCTAACGTGGCTGAACGCGCCGCTTGGAGAATCTTCAGCGAGCACTCGACGGCAGCTGCAACAACGAATCCCCAAAGCCGGTCGACGTCGACTCTTCCCACCGACTCAAGTATACCGCACGCCAATTCAGAATTTAGCAACACCTTTCGTATAGCGAGTCCATCCAGCCGTCCCGTCGGAAGCTGGGAGAGGCTTGCAGCGATCGTAGATTTACTCCGAGCAGCAGGAGACCGAACTCAGCCGTGTCGCGATCGCGCAACAGGATTCACGGTCGATCCGTCGCTGCGAATCTGTCCATCGGCTCACAGCCCGGATCGCCTCCGCGGCGAGAAGAAGCGCGACAACCGGCGAGAGCAAGACGGAGACCGACTCGACCGGGATGACAGCGCCGAGTGCCCTTTCCTCCGAGGGAAGGGTCGACGCTCCTTGGCGACAAGATGACGGACGACAGTTCAAGATGGGCGAAGAGTTCCAACGACCCTGTGGAACCAGAGCTTTGACGCGATCCATTATCGTGCAAGGCTTGGTCGACCGAACAGAGCCCATCGAGGCGGACCGAGAGAGATGCACCCACCAGCAATCGAGTGCATGTCTCGGTCCGGAGTGTTTTAGCAGGCTATCGAGCCGCAGAATCCCCCAATTTCAGATTGGCAACAGAGTCGAGAAGTTCATCGGGCAATCCAAGCCTGAAACTTGGCTTGAAGATTACCGAGTGGCTGTTCAGATTGGTGGTGGGAATGATGAGGTGGCCATGAAGCATTTGCCCTCATGTTGGAAGGTTACGCCAGAGCATGGCTGAATCGCCACCTCCTAGCAATATATACACTTGGGAAGATTTGTCCCAGTGTTCGTCAGACTTTGAAGGGACTTGCAAGCGAATCGCTGGTTTGACAGAGCTGCAAGTTTGTGTGCGAAGACCAATGAAACTCTTCGAGAGTACATTCAGAGGTGGATTACTTTGCACCATATTGTGGAAAATGTGTCCGACCATCAGCGGTTTATGCCTTCAAAGATGGCGCTAAAAACAGAGAATTGAGTCTCAAGTTTGGTCGAATCGGGGACATGACCCTGAGTCGAATGATGGAGATTGTTACCAAACGCCAACGGCGAGGAAGAAGACCGACTCGGCGGCAAATACAAGCCAAGTCGGTCGGAGAAGGGAAATTCCAATGGAAGCAGAACGGAAAGCCGAGCCAGCAGCTCTGGAGAGGCCCCGCCGTGACTCGTGGGAAGTTCAAGGGAAGCCGAAGGATCCCGGAATCCTAAGAAAGTAAAAGATAAAGAAGGCAATGACGTGATGGATATGCCATGCCATATTCACACGAAGAAAGATGAAGAGGGCAACATCATTTACCCAAAGCACACCACTCGCCGATTATCGACTCTGATCCAGCGGTTTGGTAAAACAGTCTAAGGACAAGGAGAAGGAGCCGACAAGGCCGAGACAAAGAGGACAATGAGGAAGAATATCCGCATGTCAACTCCACTGATGATCTTCGGATGTGGAAAGCAAGAGTCGATGAAAGTCATTAACCGTGAGGTGAACATGGTTGCCCCAGTAAAGCTAAGTTGTGTGAAGTGGTCCCAAACACCCATCACATTCGACCAATCCGATCACCCGACTCACATTGCCACCCCTGGGCGGCAAGCGTTGGTGGTCGATCCAATTGTCGAAGGCACTCGACTGACGAAAGTGCTTGATGGATGGTGGTAGTGGGCTGAATTTGTTATATGCGGATACATTGAAAGGGATGGGCATTCCGATGTCCCGACCGAGCACCAAAGAATATGAGTTTCCACGAGTCATACCAGGAAGAAGGCCAACTCACTCGCCAAATAGCCCCGGACGTGGTTTTTGGTGATTCCAAGCACTTTCGCAAGGAAAAGTTGACCTTTGAGGTTGTGGATTTTCGAGCGCATACCACGCCATTTTGGGGAGGCTAGCCACGCATCGATTCATGGCTCGACCATGCTACGTGTACCTCAAACTGAAAATGCCAGCCCCAAGGGAGTGATCACCGCCACCGCGATCGGAAGAAGGCGTAAGAGTGCTTTCGAAGGGCTCAAGATTGCCGACTCCCAAGTGACAGCGGTCGAATTCGACGAATACAAGCAAAACGCAGATCCGAGTGATTTGTTACGATCCAAGAAGCCAGCCACGAGTTCGCCTTTCGATCGTCTCGGTGAGACGGCCGATCCATATTCACCCGATCGATCCCAATGCAGCCCCAACCCACATCTCCACGACACTCGACCGAAATAGGAAGAAGCGCCATCCAGTTCCTCCGTGAGAACGGGACATTTCGCATGGAAGCCGGGCCGACATGCCGTGTTCCTGTGGGTCGGCCGAGCATCGCCTCCGAGTCGACAAGTCAGCAAACCAGTCAAAGAACATCTTGGCGGTCCGCCGTCGGAAGAGAAAGGCTATTGGTGAAGAAGTGGCTCGATTGTTGGCGGCAGGATTCATCCGAGATATATCACTCCGAGTGGCTTGCTAATGTCGCCATGGTTCCCAAGAAGGACAACTCGCCCGCATGTGCATTGATTTTAAGCACATCAATCGGGCCTGCCCGGGATCATTTTCCTCTCCCCGCATAGATCAAATTGTTGACTCGACCGCGGGATGTGAGAGATTGTCTTTTCTAGATGCATTTCCGGGTACCATCGAGATCCGTGCTCAGAGGGCCCGATGAAATAAAACAGCTTTCATCACTCCATTCGGTGCTTCGCTATATCACCATGCCATTCGGCCTCAAGAATGCGGAGCCACATTTATGCGAATGATTCGAAGTGTCTTCTCACTCAAATCAGTCGAAATGTGGAAGCGATATGGATGATATCATCGTTAAGTCGCGAAAAGGTTCCGACCTGCTTGCTGACCTCGCCGAAACATTTGCCAACCTCAGAAGGTACGATATCAAGCTCAATCCGTCAAAGTGCACGTTCGGAGTTCCTGGTGTAAAATTACTCGGTTTTCTCATTTCCGAATGAGGAATCGATGCTAACCCTGAAAAGATCGGCACTATTCTCCGAATGAAACGCCCTGTGCGAGTGCACGACGTCCAGAAGCTTACTGGATGCTTGGCCGCTTTAAGTCGATTCATCTCACGACTCGGTGAAAAGGCATTACCTCTTTACCGACTGATGAAGAAGGCTGACAAGTTCGAGTGGACTCCAGAAGCTGATGCAGCGTTTGCCGAGCTAAAAGCTCTGCTTTCCACCCAGCCGGTGCTTGCCGCTCCAATCAGCAAAGAGCCTCTGTTGCTTTATATTGCAGCCACTGGACAAGTTGTCAGTACGGTGCTTACGGTCGAGCGGGAAGAGGAAGGAAAGGCCTTCAAAGTTCAGCGCCCGGTGTATTATTTGTCTGAAGTCTTGACTCCATCCAAGCAGCGATACCCGCATTATCAGAAGCTTGTGTATGGCATATACATGACCACAAAGAAGGTTGCTCACTATTTCTCTGATCATTCTATCACAGTCGTCAGCGACGCTCCTTTATCAGAGATCCTGCACAACAGAGATGCAACCGTCGAGTGGCTAAATGGGCGATTGAACTTCTTCCCCTTGATATCAAATTCGAGGCAAAGAAAGCCATTAAGTCCCAGGCTATAGCGGATTTCCTAGCCGAGTGGATTGAACAACAGCAGCCGACTGAAGTTCACTCGGAGCATTGGACCATGTTCTTTGATGGATCCAAGATGCTGAATGGTTCTGGTGCTGGGGTTGTTCTGGTTTCCCCCAGAGGAGATAAGCTTAGGTATGTGCTCCAGATTCACTTTGATTCCTCCAACAATGAGGCAGAATACGAGGCCCTCTTATATGGATTACGCATGGCCATCTCACTCGGCGTCCGTCGCCTGATGGTCTATGGCGATTCAGATCTAGTGGTCAATCAAGTGATGAAGGAGTGGGGCGAGAAGCCCAAATATGACTGGATACTGCAATGCAAAGGAGGAAGCTGGAAAAGAAATTCGAGGGGTTGGAACTCCATCACATCCCCCGACTGAAAAATCAAGCAGCAGATGATCTGGCGAAGATAGGCTCCAAAAGAGAAACTATTCCGAGTGGTGTGTTTTTGGAGCATATACACACTCCGTCAGTTAAAGAAGATCCCTTCACAGAGGAAGCTCCACAGCCCAAGAGTGCCACGGACCCGACTGAGGTTGAGGTCCCGGCAGTGGTCGACTTGGTCATGGAAGTTTTAGTGGTCACTCCCGATTGGACAATTCCATACATCGCATATATTCTGAGAAAGGAACTCCCAGAGGATGAGGAAGAGGCTCGGCAGATCGTCCGTCGATCCAAAGCCTTTACCGTTATCGAGGGCGCGATTGTATAGAAAGCTCGACGGAGTCGGACAAAATGCATAACGCCGTAAGAAGGTCGAGTCATACTCAATGACATCCACTGGGACCTGTGGTCACTATCGCCCTCTCGGACCATTGTAGCCAAAGCATACCGAGCCGGATTTTACTGGCCAAGGGCAAATGTGATGGCGAAAGAAATAGTGGACAAGTGCGAAGGATGCCAGTTCTACTCCAACATGTCACACAAGCCTGCGTCAGCCCTGAAGACCATTCCACTCGTCTGGCCTTTCGCAGTATGGGGGTTGGACATGGTCGGTCCCTTGCGAACAGGTCGGAGCGGTTTCACGCATGTACTGGTTGCAGTCGACAAGTTCACCAAGTGGATTGAGGCTAAACCAATCAAAAGTCTTGACGCCGGTACTGCTGTTTCCTTCATCAGAGAGCTGACGTTCAGATATGGGGTCCCGCACAGCATTATCACGGATAATGGGTCGAATTTTGACTCGGAGGAATTCAAGGATTTCTGCAACGCTCAAGGCACACAAGTCGACTACGCTTCAGTCGCCCATCCACAGTCGAATGGACAGGCAGAACGAGCCAACGGGTTAATCCTTAAGGGTTTGAAGCCCCGACTGATGCGAGATCTCAAGCATGCGGCTGGAGCTTGGGTTGACGAACTTCCTTCAGTGCTTGGGGGTTTGCGAACCACGCCTAATCGGTCGACCGGAAGAACTCCCTTCTTCCTGGTCTATGGAGCAGAAGCAGTCCTACCGAGTGATCTCCTTCACAATGCTCCCCGAATTGAGCTTTACAATGAAGCAGAAGCTGAGCAAGCGCATCAAGATGCAGTCGACCTCCTAGAAGAGGAAAGGGAGATGGCTCTGATCCGCTCAACCATCTACCAGCAAGACTTGCGTCGCCTTTACGCCAGAAATGTGAGAGGTCGAGCCTTCCAGAAGGGATCTGGTCCTTCGAGTGGATCAGCGAAACAACATAAGCTCGCTCCCTCCCGGAAGGGCCCTTCATCGTCACAAAGGTTCTCCACAATGGGGCATATCGCCTCTACAACGTCGAACACAATATCAAGAGCCCCGAGCTTGGAACACGGATCTGCTCCGCCCGTTTTACACTTAAAGTTTTTCACTCGGAAGAGTTGTAATAAAATACTCCTGTAGTTCATGGGCTTCGAAATAATAGTGTCATAGTTCCTTCATAATTTTTGTCACTTTTTATTTTTGTCCAGTAAATTTTCCCCCAGTGGGTGGCTTAGTCGCGAATCCGTTTCGCCTAAGTTTGTACAAATCCTACCGAGTGGTAAGCCAGACTTCCACTCGGAGGCTTAGCCGCGAATCCGTTTCGCCTAAGTTACCAAAAATCCTACCGAGTGGTAAGCCAGACTTCCACTCGGAGGCTTAGCTGCAGTCCAGTACTCGCCTAAGTTTCAAAAAATCCTACCGAGTGGCAAGCCAGACTTCCACTCGGAGGCTTAGTTGCAGCCCGGTGCTTGCCTAAGTTATTAAAAATCCTACCGAGTGGTAAGCTAGACTTCCACTCGGAGGCTTAGCTGCAGTCCAAGTACTCGCCTAAGTACAATGTACGCTCGCAAGGAGGACGAGGCGTAGGTCGACTGCGACCCTCTCCTCCGAGCTACACCATAAGTATGATGTGCGTTCGCAAGGAAGACGAGGTGCAGGTCGACTGCGACCCTCTTCTCCGAGCTTCGCCACAAATACAACGGAAATCCTGCCGAGTGAAGAGCAAACCTCTCACTCGGGGGCTTAGCTGCAGCCAGTGCTCGCCTAAGATATAAGAAATCCTACCGAGTGAAGAGCAAACCTCTCACTGGGGCTTAGCTGCAGCCAGCTACGCCTAAGATATAAGAAATCCTACCGAGTGAAGAGCAAACCTCTCACTCGGGGGCTTAGCTGCAGCCCAGTGCTCGCCTAAGATATAAGAAATCCTACCGAGTGAAGAGCAAACCTCTCACTCGGAGGCTTAGCTGCAGCCCAGCGCTCGCCTAAGATATAAGAAATCCTACCGAGTGAAGAGCAAACCTCTCACTCGGGGGCTTAGCTGCAGCCCAGTGCTCGCCTAAGGTATAAGAAATCCTACCGAGTGAAGAGCAAACCTCTCACTCGGAGGCCTTGCCGCAACACAGTGCTTGCCTAAGGAATAAGTCGACTGCAGTGGGCATCTTGCTGTTAACCTGCAAAGGGCAATTCAAGCCAAGAGCAATAATATCCAAACATCCAAACCAAATTTAGGTCGATACCTAAAGAACCGAGAGTGCTCAGGCACTAAGCCTGTTAAGGTTTTATCGGTTACAATTCCACTCGGCATACCGAGGCAAATTTAAAGACTCAAGGAAAGTTTTTACCCTCCCGTGGAGGGTGGAAGGAGCAACGAACTCGCCGAGATCAATCCCATCTGCGATCCGTAGCAGCAGCGATGAAAGTCTCCATGAAAGACCAAGTCGTGTTTCTTGGTGTTGGCCACTCGGAGAGCCGCCACTTATCTTCTCGTGCATCCTTGCAATGGACTCGCGCCGCATACAGGTATTACATCTGCGCCACACCGAGCGAAGACTTCTTCCACTCCTGCACTTTCGGTCGGGGCGGCGTTCGGTCGAGCCATCAACGACTCGAGGTCATTTTGGAGTGTCGCACCGGGCCAGAGCGTCGAGTCGATGCGGGACGTAGCAACCTTCAGCCTTGCGAGGTAATCCACGACAGCGGCAACACGAGACTCCAGTCGGAAGATGTTCATGGCAACTTCATCATTCACCGGAGAATTGACAGGGTCAAGGTTCGTCTCCAACTGGCTGGTTTCTTCTTCAAAGTTGCGACATAACTCTGCAAAGACAAAACCCCGAATCAAGAAAATAGTCTAATGGGAACACGACAGTTGGAAGAGTTGGTCGAGTGAAAAAGACTACCTTCGAGCATAAGGAACAATTTTTTGGCAAGACCACCCAGGAAGCCTTCCAGGTCATTCTTCTTCCCGGTCAACTGGTTGATCCTCTCAGTCAGAGTGGTCTTGTCAGCTTTCAGTCGGTCAACATCCTTGGTGGCAATGGCCAGAGCAGCCTTCAGATTGGTGTTGTCTGCTCGAGCTTGATCGAGGCTAGCTTTTCGTCGGCAAGCTTGATCTTCTCAGACAGCTCAAGCTCCTTCTTCCTCTGGGCCTCCTTCACCTTGCCTGTAAATTACAGCAAAGTCAGGCTTGAAGCAAACGAGGGGAGAAAGGAGTCCTCGAAGTCTCACCAAACATACCTTTGGTCTCCTCCTTTGCCTTCGTCAGATTCTCCTGCACTAGCTTCAAGTCCAACTCGAGCTGAATATGCTTCCGCTCCATTCAAAGATAGCGTCGCGAAGATCACAGGATTTCTACGAAGAATCCATCGACAAAATGTCAAAGATGATTCAAGACAGAGTCGACCAGTCGACCAAAAAATAGAAAAAAAAGTCGACCAATCGACCAAAACTTCTTCAGATCAGTAATCAATCGCAAGCGATCGACCACGCCTCGGGATTACACCTGGGTGCACTCAGCGTGCCCCACCGGGTTTCGTAAACCCATTCGCTTCATTCGAGTGATGATCAGTGTTTACTTATAAAGTTTAAGACCGATTGCCGCCAATGACCTTAGCCTTGGGAGAGACACCCGGTAGGTGCACTCAGCGTGCCCCGCTAATACGGAGTTTTTACCAACACACCTAGTGGGTGACTGCTACAAATTCCAGAAAGAAAAGTTTTGATAGCATATCCTAACAGAACAGGCGGTGGTCGACTGACCTGAACATTGCTTTGAAGGGCGGAGCTGGCGTCATAAGCTGCTTGGCTCGCATCCCGAACGATCTTCACCTGCTCCATCATGATCCCTGCTTGACGGATCGCCTCCTTAGCAGCACTAGCTTGGTCCTCCGGGACGTGGTGCGTGGCGAAGAGCGAAGGCTGCCCAGCACTCGACGAAGTGGGTCGAGCACTCGTCAACGGCACCGCTGGCGACACGGGTATGTCGAGTGCTGGCCTCCCTTCCGTCGCAATGATCTCGGCGCCGTCACATCTTGGGCTGCTTTGCCAGTAGATGCCTTCCTGCTCCTCCTATTCCTCAATGGTTCCTCATCCTCATCATCGTCATCGGGAAGGGTGATAATGTCATTGGTTGGAGCTTCAGAAAAGAGTCAAAGTCAGAAACTATGAGTCACTCGACTAAGAACAGAATTAAAGATGCAGATGCGGATTTGAGGTCGCCGTCCTCCATCTCATGGTCCTCGGCCTTGCCTCGAGGTTTCGAAGTCGCAGACTTGAAGTTGCAAAGAATCGATTGATCGATTCAAGTATCGACCCGAGATGAATTTGTACGTAACAAGAAGACTTAAGTGATTTGTTTACCCGATATGGTGGGGATGGACACCTTCATTTTTGGCAAAGGCTTGGTTGGCCTCGACGGAGCTACCTTCGACTGCTTCGGCACCTTCTCAGTCGGCACCGGAGAAGCGGTCCGAGGGCGTTTGGTCGACTGCGAGGCAGCCGCAACTCCCTTACCGCGTTCAACGAGGGTCGTGCACAAGTTTTGACCGCCTTTCCGAGCGGTGGTGCAACCTCCTCCTCTTCCTCCTCTTCTTCATCCTCGTCATCATCATCGCCGCCGCCATCTTCAGCAGCGTCTAAATCCCACTCTTCCTGGCTCTCGCCCCTGCTGGCTTCCCCCTCCTCAGTCGGAGTCTGAGCGCCATTGGGCATTGAGTATAGCTCGGTAAGGGCCTGGAAATATCAAAGCAGAGCTCAATCGACCAAATCACAGAAACACATTCGACAGATATACAATGGAAAGCAGAGCAAATGTACCTTTTCTGGAACGCTGTTGTGGTCAAGTGGGGAAATCCTCCGGGATCCGCGAGGGTTGTCCTTGTTCCCAGTGATCGCGGCCATCCATCTTTCCACTATGGCATCGTCGAATGCCTCCGGGTTGACGCGAGTCTCGTCTTCGGTACCGCAGTACAGCCACATGCAGTGGCTCCGAACCAAGAGGCTGGATTCGCCTCGAAGAAAAACCTCCAAGAGGTCCATGCCACCACACCGTCCCGAACCAGCTGTACCACGCGGTCCATCAACATCTTCACCTCAGCTCTCTCTCTGGAACCACCTTCGTGGAGGAGGGTCTGCTCACTCGACTCATGGTGAATGGAGGAAGACCAGGTCGATCGTCTCCAAGGCGTTCATTACAGCAGAGAACCAGGTCGACTGCCAGCCCCTGACCGACTCGGGAAAAGACATAGCTGGGAAGGTGCTCTTATTCCTCAATTGGATTCCTAGGCCACCGCACATCTGGACTACTTGGGTCTTCTCGTCACCAGGACTTGCCTTCTTCACAGTCTGAGAGCGACATGTGAAGATATACTTGAACAAACCCCAGTGCGGTCGACAGCCCAGGAAGTTTTCGCACATAGACACAAACGCAGCAAGATACGCGATGGAGTTTGGAGTAAAATGGTGGAGCTGGGCTCCGAAGAAATTCAGAAAGCCACGAAAGAAAACACTCGGCGGCAGCGAAAATCCTCGGTCAACATGGGTGGCCAGGAGCACACACTCACCCTCTTCTGGCTGAGGCTGCCACTCTTGGCCAGGAAGCCTCGCGGCGCCGTGGGGGATCAGCCCGTCGTTGGCCATATCGAGGAGATCCTTCTCCCTGATGGTCGACTGGATCCAATCTCCCTGGACCCAGCCCTTCGGCAAGCGGGATCTCGATGAAGACCCGCCGCGGCTGGTGGATCTCCCCTTCACCTTCTCCGCCGTTGACGCCTTCTTCAAAGCTTCAAAGATCGTCTTCTCTTTGCCCATACGCCGGCGAATGCGCAAGAGAGGAAGTAGCAGAGCGGCAGCAGCTTGCAGAGGGCGAGACGAGGAGAGCAGAGGAGGAAGAACGGGTATCTTGTGCGTAAACCTCACGAGTCGCATTTATAGCATCCTTCCGAGTGGATGACAGTGGACCGAACAATCCAATCATATCCCAAACAGTTGCACCGCATGATACGTGGCGGAAAAAGCGGCGCGAAATCGAGGCGCCCATGTCATGTCCCATCCGAAAGGCCATGGTCCGTTTCGCCAAGCGCCTCCCCAAATTTCAGATCCCGCGAGATCCGCGAGAGACAGATCGATCTGTCAAGTGCGAGATTTCCTGCGATCCGTCGCCCGGGAATAGCGAAGTAAAAAAGGTCACTCGACTAGAGAACAAGAATGGATCGAGTCGACTGAAGAAAAGTTGCTTGTTATCAACAGAGAAGATCTTGATCCAGAACAACACATAGCCAGTATGCAAAAGACAATCGAAAACAACGTCAACTCCTCCTTCACTCAAGCCTCAATCCATTCGGGGGCTAATGATGGATTCATGTACCTAGGGTAGGGTCATAGGCCTGACCTAAACGTCCTACCCAGGGACACTCTTAGAAGAGATCATCTTCCAGTCGACCAAAGAGTAACCCACTCGACTGGCTGGAAGGACTCGACCATGGAAGACTCACTCGACCATGAAGATATACTCGACCACCGTAAGGTCGAAGGCACTCTGCGCAACGGCTTGTAATTGAATAGACTTAATGATAGTTAAGGCACTTTATGAGGGCGTTACGAACGCCTGTGCTTAATGTACTTTAACCTCTCCATTATGTGGGTTGGCTGGGGTCCCGCGCACTCTATATAAGCCACCCCCTCCACGATAGAGGGTTCGCACTCTTGTAATACCTACACTCATAATCCACTCGACCGCCTCGGGGCTCCGAGACGTGGGGCTTTTACTTCTTCCGAGAAGGGCTGAACTTCGTACATCGCTTGTGTTCACAACCTCTCCATAGCTAGGACCTTGCCTCTCCTTACCTACCCCCCACTCTACTGTCAGACTTAGAACCACGACAGGGGGATCCGGGCGCGGCGGAGGAGACAACTGCTCCACCATCTCTGAACCTCCCTACGATACCACCGCCGCCTTCCTCTCTCGCTGCCAGCGTCACCACAACTTGCGGGCGGCGTTCTCTGCCTTGCAAATGCCCGCCGACGAAATCACGCCTTTGACATATGAGGCGGACTGCGTCTCCCTCGCGATGGTGTGGGTCGGGCTGGACAACATCTTCGGCGGTGGATCGGTACCGAAGGTGAGGATTGGGATCAAGTGTGGAGGCCGGTGAGGGTCTGGGCGTGGGAACGGTTGGAGGGCGGCAGGAGGAGGAGGAAGGGTTTGGTGGATTTGGTGCAATTTAGGGTGGGTCGGGCTGTCGGGTTCGCCGTGGCGGGCGTGCCCGGGTGCCCCCATATCCGCCCCATATTTGGGCTGGATAAGGGGGGTGCTTGTCAGGCCGGGCGTTTTAGGGCCGTTTGAGAGGCCCGTTTGGATAAAAAAATCGTGACCAGGCAGTGATCGGGCGGCCCGCAGGCGGGTTTGAATTTATAAAACTAATTTAATATCTATCAATCTTTTTTAGTGTCCATCAAATATACAAAATTAATTGCTTTATAGGAAACTAATTGCTATAGGCATAAACCTTTATGTTGTGCCAAATGGATTAAATAAATACATGCTACACTTGCCTTCAAGAGGAGGACAATGTGGAACATATTTTGGCCGAGTGCGTGTACACGAGGGAAAGTGTGGCACAACATCTTTGATACACTGGGCTTGGGCGGGAGAATACCGGAGGCATGGGATTACCTGTTGGACTGGTGGCTGGAACGGAGAGTGGCCTTTAGTAGGGGAAATAAGCGAGGATTTGATACTCTCATCATTGCCGTCATTTGAGCATTATGGAAGCAACGGAATGCGAGAGTGTTCCACATGACTAGCCAGCAGATGAATGCTCCGGATTTGGCCAATGTCATCCTGGGAGAGCTGAGGGACTGGAGGTTGGCCAGCCTGGGTGTTGGTGGTTTGGCACGTTTTGTGAGAGTAGGCATAGCATAGTGTGTGGGTTGTAAACGGTTGTGTGCCTTGGGCGTATGTACGCATCCACCATAAGGCATCTTGTACATTGTCTTTCCTCCCTTCTATAAAAATGGTACGCCATTGGCATGCTCACGAAAAAAATCCCATCAACCGTCCGTGGTTCACTCTCCGCCACAACACTCTTCCTATACGCCACCACCCTTGTTCATCGTCGGAGCACCCTCCATGCTTACTGGTCGCCGCCATGTGAGGAAGAAAAGGGGAAGGAGATGTAATTCGTGGGTTGCAAATGGAGTGGGAGAAAAAAGCCGGCCATGTTTGAACCAAAAAAATCTTACTGGAGAAAAAACAAAAGTGGGTGGACGTGGCTAGAGGGCTTGACAAAAGGAGCAGAACATGGACATGAGAGAAACGGGAACACTAAGTATTTTTTATATAGGGGAGAAAATATAAGGAGAGATAGGAGAGAATATTTATGTTACAGTAATGAGGCCTCACGAACCCATGTCAGAAATGAGAAGAACAATTAATGACTACTCACGATCTTGCGGTGCATACTCCTTTTTACCGTTCGACATGTAATAGGACATCAGACCAACATAATTAGTATATTACCTCACAGGAAAACATGCAAGGATTCCAGATGCACCCTAGATAGGTAGTTCGTTTTAAGTGACAAGGAAGCATGTTTGTTCGGAGCAAGGATTCATAGTATAGCTTAATGTAAATATGTGAATATTCCATTCATAATTCGATACCATCCATGTGATTTTATTTGGCAACTAACACACTAAAGCGAGACCAAAATCAAAGTATCACAACTTATCTCACGCAACCTCCTGGCCCGCCATAGAAACATCGAGCATGATCAATAGGAGTAATAGAGTGGCATTTGCCATCTGTGACTAATGGGGTTAGGTTTCCTGTGATTGGGCTGCTATTCCCATTCTGGTCGATGAATCGAAGGTCAGTGAATGATGCGGCGCGACCCTTGCCACCATTTGGGAAGGCGCCACTGCCCATTGGAGGAGTTGGAAGCGCTTTTGTAGATTTAACAAATCCACCAAAAGACATTACATTTGCCTTTTGTGCTAAGTAGCTGAATATGGACTTTGGAAAATATCCCACCCCTGTGGGGATGTTGTTGAAGCCGTAATAGACCCACCAGTCACCACTTGTTTTGTCCTGAAATTGTTTAGCCTTCAGGTTAAAGCACTTAACATTTAATTTATACTTTTGACATAAGTTATGACCATTTTTCAGGTTATAAAAATGATGCACCTTTATCAGCCATGTAGTAAGTAAGATCTTCACAAGGGAAAAATCATGACCGTGAAATTCATACAAAAATTATGCAACTCTTACCTTAAACACTCTGAGAGTGATATTTTGAATGGGTCCAGGGACATGAGAAACCGGATGTATAGCATCACCTGGAGCTATAACAGCGTCATTTGCACGTACAAAACCAGGGCAGTCCATGTTGTAGCAGCCGGTTTCAAACCCATCTCTCTGTTGCATAAATTTTCATTTGTGTTCTATCAGAGTAAGATCACTTTTTCTACGGGAAATAGTAAGACACTTGTCAAATCATAATTCACAGCATCATTATCACAGTACCGTCCATAATGTATAGAAGTGAGGGTGTGAGTCACCATAGCGTTCTGGACGAATCTGTTAAACAAAGGATACGTGAAAGTTAAAAATATGTCGTCACACGCAAAATTTGAAGCTGATGAACATGTGAGAAAGCAATCCATTCAATGGAGAATAAATCAACTTCTTACGTCATCCACACTTTGTGAAGTAAGTCACAGTTTTACAAGTGTTGACACTTGACTGATAGAGTCTAGCCCAGAGTTTAGAAAATAATTCCACATGTATATGTAGACATGACTAACGTATTTGTAAAATTTTCTCAAGAATCGTTTCATTTGTGGGCCACACCAATACACAAAAAAGACAAATATGTGGAAGAAATGCTATCTTGATGAAAATTTACATGTAGCTAGTATCAAAGCTTACATGTAGAAAAAAATATACAAGACTTCTATACTTTACAAATATGTTTTGGGAAAGAAGAGCAAATGGGCTCACTTGAGCTCAAACACCATTTTGAGCTCCTAGTAGCTTTGCACATATTTTCATTGATTCTCCAATTTAGTTCTTAAGTGTTGTCTAGCACTTAAATTAGGAGAAAAATAGGACAAGTTTCTTAGTTTTCGATGGGCATAGTTATACCAAAAAATAATAATTGAGTATCGTTTCATTTTGAATGAACACCCAATCTGAGCTCAAGGATGATTTGGGAACTTTGTAAGTTTGCATGGTGTATTTCTGTCACATGATTATTGCAAGAGCATATTTAAAGCAATTGATTAATATATCCAACTTATTATTTGAATTGAGAGGCTATGTGAATGGGAAGAGAAAGAAATATGATTCTTACATGCCAGCCAACTTGAATCTCATTATAGCTTGATTTATTACCATCTCCATAATGAGAAACCCAAAATGTAGTCGAACTCCACTGACCATGTTTTAATTCGTGGCCATACACATCCATGGTGGCATGTAAGCCATAGTAGCTGGCCTCAGGACCTCTAGATGATGTATAGTATCCTGCAGTCTGCAAGATGAAAACACTCAAATAAACAACATAACTCGTAGAGAAGTAGGTGACTTATAGGAATGCATAATGCTGATACCTGAAATCACTCTAGAGACATGAGCATACTTACAAAGTATTATTAAATCTACATGGTGTTTGGTCTTGTATTAAAATGAGCCAATGAAAACACCTAAAAGGAAAATAGTAAAAGTAATGGACAACTTGTTCTTGGCAATTTGTTTAAGATGATATTATGTCCATTGAGACATACTATTTCAGGATTTATATTTGGCTTGGTGGTTATGAATGTTTCCCCTGCTTAGATAAAATCCTCTAACAAATGATTACATAATACATGCAAATATGCATAGCTATGCTTATCGACACAATACCATGGCCTTCTCACAAACATAAATCTTGGCAACTAGTGCTGTTGTTATCTAGAGCAGCTTTCATTCATAGTTTCAAACCTGTCGAAATACAGTACCGCAATATCATACTAAGTTATATTCCATTATATACATGTAAGTATACTTTTTGATAGTTGAATATTATAACAAGTACCATATTTTCGAAAATGGTTGTGCCATGATACATATTACAGATTTCAAATAATATATTGTGGTCATTGCGCCTATTAAAGTATGATATTGGGTAATCCTATATAAAATACTTAAGAACACATGGTGAAAATAAGAAAGTGTAGCTCACATATGCTTCATCCTGTGAACTAGAATCTTGTCCAAAAGTTGTTGCTTCAACGGAGTTTGACTTCAAACTTGTGAGAATTCGCTTATTGAACCATGGAGAAAATCTTGTGGTGGTGAATTATTTTCCTTCAAACAAAAATGTAAATGCGTATTTTCAGACACACTTGATGCAAGCAAGATATGATGATGGCAATAAGGGCCACTGGTAGTATCACTATATGTGATCTATAGTTGTATCAAATGTCAAAAGGTCAATGTTTAAAAGAAGTGAATGGGTTCTACAATAACAAGGTATCGGTATAACAAGGTATCGGTGACAATAAAACAGTTACCCTAATATCAGATCTACCAACCCCACCTTGGATTGACATGATGGATGCCAAGAAAGATCTTTATACAACATGAAGCCCTTAGGATCTAAGATCCTTATAAACCAATTCCCACCCCCACTCCATTGCCTATCCACAACCCGGACCATCTCAATTATATCTACAACGCTACCACAACATAATATAATTTATGTCACAAAAGAAATACTAGCCCTCATATCAATACACCCATGTAATAGTTATATAAAATACTATAGTATTACAATATATAATAGTGTTACCTCTTGAATAGCAGTAAACAACCGAACACCACTTGTTTGAAGAGCATGAAAAAAGAAACATAGAGCAATCGCTTGTGGAATCAGAGTAAGCCTAAACATGTTTGTATGTGAAAGATGTAAATCACCGTATGCACCGAGAACTATATATAGAGGGTTTTTTGAAATCTTTCACGAAAAGAGCATTTATTACGGCATATATTTTATTGATATGGAAATTCTTTCATTAGTATGTTCTTAAAATATTTCTTTAATGCCATTAAACCATACGATATTTGTTTTTATAAGGTCTAAATCTTTCTCGAGCAAGCGACATATAAAACTAATTGAATAGCTGTCAATCTTTTTTAGTGTCCACCAAATATACGAAATTAATTGCTTTATAGGAAACTAATTGCTATAAGCATAAACCTTTATGTGGTGCCAAATGGATTAAATAAATACATGATACCTCTAGGTAGATCTTATTTTTTAGCACCATGTTGCAGACCCCCATTGATCATTAAAAAATAAAGGTATACTCATATAGTTAAGTTACAGTAGAAAATATTAAAATACTATTTATTTTATAGTATAAACCTTAACCCTCAAATTTAGAAATAATTTAAGCTATACCTACTAAGATAGCAAGGTGCGTTTCACCAATTTTTTCATCCGTTCACCACCGGAAAGTATTTTTTTCTACCCGAGGTGGTACTAAATTCGTATGCACTCGTCCGCTAGAAAAATAATTTTCGTACGTGGGCCCGCGTGTTGTGGCCCAGTGAAGGCAGCCCAACTAATTTTCTGCCCATGCAGCTAGGAAATTCTATTTTCCGCACAGGGCGAGAAATAGTCATAATTTCGCACGGGCCAACCAACAATGCGCTGGCCCATTTGTCTTTTTTATGTGTTTTACTTCTATTTTTATTCTCCTTTCCCTCTCTCTTTTTTCCATTCCAAGTTTATTTTTTCTTTTATAATTTAATTCGTACATTAAAAATTCTCAAAAACATTCACAATTAAAAAACAAATTTTGGAAAATGTTCAGCATTCCAAAATTTTGTTACTCTTTTCAAAAATAGTCGGAACTTGCAAAAAAGTTGCCCATTTTCTAATTTTTTATTGCTTTTCAGAATTATTGGCGATTTGTAAAATTAAAATTGCATTTCAAAAAATGCTCCAAATTTGAAAAATATTGGTGTTTTACTGAAATTTTCAAAATTAAAAATAGCATTTGTGTATAAAAGATACATATTTTCTAAAAATCTTATGAATTTTCAACACATGTTCCCGTTTTAAAAGATGTTCACGAATTGAAATAATGTTCATGTTTTATAAAAAAATATTGGTATTTTCATAAAATGCTTGTGAATTTTAAAAGATGTTTCCTTTCATATTTTGTTCATGTTTTTTGAAATTGTACATAATTTTAAGAAACTGTTCAGGATTTCAAAAAGTGTTCATGTTTTCTAGAATATTCAAAAACTTCATACCTTAAAATCCCCTCGATTGAAAGGATTGAAAGGAAGAGTAGATTGAATAACTCATGGGCCTTTGTCTGGAGTACGATGACGTAACAAAACTCTTAAATGCCCTCGATCGATAAATGGAAAAATCGCGGATTGAATTCTTCACACGCGGTGAAACCGAGAAGCTAATTTTTTTTCATGTGCACACAGGGTTTTGCTTGCACATATAACTCTCACTGACTTTAAATGCATACTGTTTTATGTCCCGTTGCAACGCACGGGCATATGTGCTAGTATTATTTAAGAAAAAAGAAAAGTTATATTATGAATATGAATTCAAACAAATGAAGAAAAACACCTTCGTATTATGTGTACAAATTGTTTGACACAAAACATGTTGAAAATAAACCATGTTTAGATTTGGAAGCTATAAGTTTGGAGACTAAAGTTTCTAGATAAAGGGATTGTAATATTTGAAAGGCGAGGTGACTATTATCCTCACCTTATTATGTACTCCCTCTATAAACAAATATAAGATGTTCTAACTTTTTTTTTGAATATTTACTGTGAGGAAAAGCCCCACAACCCTTTATTGAAAAAAAGTGTACTGTACAGGCAAAAAGAAACTGTGTACAAAGGCTAAGGAAAAGGACCTACCTATGCCTAATTATGCCTACCTGCTTTACAACAGAGAGTCAATCCAAGCCAACAGTTTGGGTTTAATACTATCCTTCACCCTATAAGCTAGAAGTGAAATATCATGGATGAATTTACATTTCCATGCACTGAACATGGCTCTCTCAGCTCTGAAAGTTCTGCCATTTCGTAAAATCCATATATTACATGCTGTTGTTAGCATAACTTCAAAGAAGAAGGGATACCTAAATATGGTTCTAGCATGAATGATACATTGATGTATATCAGAACCTCCAGTCCAATCAATGCCCAAGTAATTCCACACCCTGGAGCTAAACGTGCAATTAAAGAATAGGTGAATCCTGTCCTCATACACATACTCATTGCAAGTGAGACAAAGATTATCATCTTGGCTTGATCTCCAATGTCTTCTAACTAGCATGTCCTTGGTGTTTAGTCTGTCGAAGAATAGCAGCTAGCCAAAAACCTTGATCTTCATAGTGCACCTACTCTGCCACAACCATTTGCATGATTGTAGGTAAATGGGAGTGCATGATTGTGTAAAAGCTTTTGGCAGAAAAATCCCCAGATTTACCAGGCCATATCCAAACATCAGGAATAGTGGGGTCCCTGTTTAACTGCATGATCCAACCTTCCAGCACGTGTAGCTCAGAGGCAGCCTCATGGGATAGAGGCAGATAAAACATGGAGAATAAATCATGAGTTTGAAGGAATTCCTGAACTGAAATCTTATCATTATTGACAAAAGAGAACCAAGGCAGTCTCCAACATAAAGGTCTAGAAGAGCCCCCAATATGCCAAGAATCAGTCCAAAACAAAGCAGTGTCACCCATGTTGATATGTACTGAGGCAATGGCAATATAAGCCTCATGGAGTTTTAGCACATCCCTCCACCAGAATGAACTAGCTTGTGCTGTGGCATGGGGGACACCAAGATCATAGTAGTTGTTCCATATCAAGGCCACCCAAGGAATGTCAACCTTGTTATAAAATTTGTGGAGATGCTTGATGAGGAGGCCTTTGTTCTGGATGTTCATATTAATGACTCCTAAGCCACCTTTGTCCTTTGGCCTGCAGACCAGATCCCATGCAGCCAGATACTGCTTTGGAGCATCATTGTTACCCTTCTAGAGACATTATCTAAAGATTCTGTCCAGCTGTTTGATGATCCCTGGTGGAATGTGCAGGCTACACAGAAAATATATTGGCATAGAGTTCAAGACAGATGTAAGCAGCTGCAAGCGAGAGCCTTGATTCAACATGGAAGAAGTTGTAGTCAATCTCCTCTCAAGACTATCAACTAGAGGCATGAGATCAATGATCCTGGGCCTAGTAGTTCCCTAGGTAATCCAAGGTAGGTGAATGGGAGCTGCCCAATTCTACAACCAAGTATAGCAGCCAGTCTAGCAGCTTCACCTTCCTCCATGTTCAAAGGAATCATTGATGATTTTGCAAAGTTCACCTTTAAACCAGGGGATTCTTGGAAGGTATACAACATGTTCTTAAGGGCAACAAGCTCTACATCCTTAGCAACAAGAAAGATAATCGTGTCATCTGCGTATTGAATGATGGGAAAGTCCCTATCATGAGATGGAATAGGCAGAGATAGAGCTCCATGCGCCAACATTCGGTTGACCACTGACTGCAACAAATCAGCTGCAAGGACAAACAACAAAGGTGAGAGAGGATCACCCTGTCTGACTCCACACTTGAATTTAAACTGCTTCCCAGGAATTCCATTTAACAAAACAGATGAAGAACATGTGGAAAGGATTTGCTTAACCCAAGTCAGCCATTTATCATCAAACCCTTTATCTTCCAACATCTGTAGAATGACCTCATGCTCCACAGTATCAAAAGCCTTGGCAAAATCCAATTTGAGAATTATAATTGGTCGCTTGGATTGTTTACACTGATGGATGTACTCAAAAGTCCACGGCAGGCAGTCCTGAATTGATCTACCTTTAAGGAACCCATACTGATTTTTATGAATACACTTAAGAATCACCTTCTGCAACCTGTTGGCCAACAGCTTAGTTAAAAATTTAAACAAGTGTTGGTGATAGATATATGTCTGAAATCATCTAGCACTTCGGGGGAAATGATCTTGGGGATGATGTAATGAGAGAACCATTAATGCTTTCCAGCGATAGTTTCCCCTCATAAAAATCCTTAATGAGCCTCAAGAAATCATTCTCAATTATAGGCCAGCAGCGCTTAACAAACATCCCATTAAAGCCATCAGGGCCAGGGGCTCGATCAATCGGCAACTCCTTCAAAACTTGGTTGATTTCCTCATCCGAAAAAGGCAAAGATAGCTCCTCTGGGCCAGGGATAGCCTTGCTGGCGGATGAATTCAGGACTAAACTGAATAGCTGGCCTTTTGCCGGGCCAGGAACCCATACGGATTGTTCCAAACTAAATAGCAACCTGATATCAGGTTGCTATTCAGGTTGTTTAAATTTTTTTAACTAAGTTGCTGGCCAACAGGTTGCAGAAGGTGATTCTTAAGTGTATTCATAAAAATCAGTATAGGTTCCTTAAATGTAGATCAATTTAGGACTGCCTGGCGTGGACTTTTGAGTACATCCATCAGTGTAAACAATCTAAGCGACCAATTTCTTAAAGGTAATATTTGCTGGCCTAAACAACTCATCCGAACTGAATAGCAACCTGATAGCCTTGCTGGTATGGGTTCCAAACTGAATAGCTAGCCTTGCCAGCGACGAGGACGTCACCGGAGAAGAAACATCATTATCCTCATGAGATGAAACATGATAACTAGCTTCCCTGACCGTGGTCGCCTCATCATTGGACGGGCCATAACTATAAGCTTTACGGGCCGGGTACTGCATGAACATAGCGAACATAGCATGCTTCCTAGGCAGAGATTTGGCCGCACGAGCACGAAGAGAGGATTTGGCCGGGGCATGCTGCATGGCCTCCAAACCAAGACGAGCTCTCCTCTTAGAGGGACTAACCAAAATCCATTCTTGTTGGCATTCAGATTGCCAAACATTAGACTCTTTCTTCCAATCTGGGCCACCATGACCCCAAAGATGAAAGAAACACTTGAACTGATTGCAAACAAAACTCCTCTGATGCAGAATGAAAAACCCCACTTCCTTGCATGAAATGTTGAACGAAAAAACGCCATGGTGGAGGAGAGATACCTTGAGATGAGAACAATACCTCCGATCGCTGCCTCAAGTGCAAGGCCCACGTTCTCCTCATCTAGCCTGAAAGAATGTCGTGCAAACGAGACCACCATAGTGAAATGGCACGTATCCGTCGTGGGGGTGCACCGATCTGTTGAAGGTGCGTTGGATCTCATGAGCCAACTTCATCCCCGGGGAGAAATCCAAGCCCAGGGAGATTCTTCTAACTTTTTTGTGAATCGGATGCATATAGATACGTTTAGTGTGTTTGTTCACTTATTTCACTTCATATGAAGTTCATATTAAAATAACCAACAAACCGATTCATGAACAAAGGGAGTATGTAGCTTCCAAAGACTCGTTAGTGGTCACCTCATGCCCTCGTGCCGTCCCCGTCGGCTGAACTGGAACGTATCAGTGACTCAGCTCGACGCATGCAAGCGATTACTTTGAGTGACACCCCTAGAGCCGAAACGCCAGAAGCAAGAAGAGAGAGGCAGGTGAGCGGTGGAGGCGAACCCTATTTCTTGCATAGGTCCTAGAATAGGGACCACCTATTTGCCGCATTTTGTGGCAAATAAAGGAGCAACACACACTCGGACCCAACTGGCAGACCATTAGCAGGCGTAGAACCTAATGCTGTAATGAAGCTTTTTTGGCACTTCAGATTTTTTTGCACTGTAGCATGAGTTTTTGGACTCTAGCGGGCTGTCTATAGGACCATCCCTATTCACTGTAGCAAAGCGGTAAAGTAGTGAATAATTCGTTTTAATTTCAAAAAATTCTTTAGAAAGAGATTTTTTTGTTATTTCCCCATAAAAATTGAAAACTCAAACATTTTTCAAAATTTGTGAACAAAATTTGAGATATGAGAACAATTTTCAAATTCTGAACAAATTTGAAAAACACCAACTTTTTTGAAATTCCTGAAATTTTTTGAAAATGCAAACATGTTTGAATTTGTGAGTAACATTCGAAAACAGGAACAATTTGTGGCAGCATGCATTAGTTTGAAATTACAAAAAAAAAATCGAAGCACATGCTTTAAGAACTAATTTTGAAAACAGGAATGATATTTGAAAAGCTTGAACATTGTTCGGAAATTCTTGAACATTTTTCGCAAACACGATTTTTCAGAAACACATTTTTTAAATTCTAAATAGTTTTCAAAAATGATTTCAAAAAATAAGAACATTTTTTAAATTTTCTAATAGATATCTGAATTACCCAAACATTTTTTGAAAAAGAAGAATAAACTTGAAAGAGAACAAAACAGAAAAAATAAAAATGATAATGCTGGAAAAATAGTAAAAGCAGGTTCAGAAAAACCAGTATAACCGGACTGGTACCATCCAGAAGGTTCCCATGACAAATCGTTCCATAACTTGAATGACAAAACTTCCAGAAGGTTCCCATTTGCGCTCATTCGTGAAGAGCATCGACAATGTGACGCATTGAGCATCACACTGGTTTCACCTGAAGAATAGGCAGCGAATGCGCACACCCCTCGCGATCTCCCTCACAAATATGGGCCTACCCATATATAAGTAATTTCACATGACTTTATCCCATCAATTTTCAGAAAGTTCTAAGATCTTCCCCGAGTTGGGTTTCTATTTTTTATGTCTTTTATCCTTTTGTTTTTTGTTTTCCTTGTTTTTTCTTAAATTGTTTTCGTTTTTCTTTTAGAAAAAACCAGACATGAATCATGAATAATTTGTTAAATACACAAGCATTTTTTAACACGTGCTATTTTGAAATTTGATAATAGTTTCAAAATTCACAAAGGGTGTTTGAACTATATTGAATTTTTGTAATTCCCAAACACTTTTTGTATCTGTGAACATATTTTTAAATTCGTGATTTTTATATTTTATTATTTGTTTCCAAAATTAAAATATTTTCTACCATTCATGAACATTTTTTAAAATCCAGGAATGTTCTCTTTCATACCGAACAGTTTTGAAATTCAAGATAAAATTTGTGAACAATTTTCGATATCTTCAATTTTTTTCTAAATTTGGAACATTGTTTCAAATTTACGATCTTTTTCAAACTTTGAAACAAAATTGGAAATTCATGAATATTTTTAGGAATTAGCAAAAAAATTTCAAGTTCATGAACATTTTCTAAAACTCGATTTCTTTAGAAAAATATGAATATTTTCTTATACCCGGGACCATTTTTGAAATTAGGAATATTTTTGGAAGTCCATAAACATTTTATAATTTGCAAACATTTTTGTAATTTGCAACACTGTTCCTAATTTGTGAACATTTTTTATATTGAGATTTTTTTTCAAAATCCCGAATAATTTTTAAAGAAGCGAAAAAACACAAAAAGATAAAGAAAAAGGAAGACAAGAAAACTGGGACACCGTTACCCACAAATGGGTCGGCCCAAAAGCAAGCAGAGGGGAAGCGGGGTGCTCACTGCCTCGCTTTCTACCGCACATGTTGTTGAATGGAAGTTCTCATCGGTGGATGTGTAAGTGCCACACATCGGTTTCTTTTTCTGTGGGAAAAGCGGCAGGCTTGGTTACCTAGCGAGCGGCGCGAGGAGGCCCCAAAAAATGACACATCACTCGTGTTGTTCTATGTCACGAGAAAAATTTAGAAAATAAGAAAAAGCGACATATATCGTTTGTCCCCCATGGTGGCACGTTCCCTACCGAAATCATCTAGCTTATTGTGAGAGAAGCTCTGGTTTGCGATAAGCTTATACCCAAACCTGCCCCAAATGAGAAAATATTTTTATCACGGCATGTCGATGCCGTTCCATGATATCATGTCAAGTTTCATGAATTTCAGCCGAGTTTTCGATTTACTAGAATTTTAAAACCATGTATCTCAATATTAGTGGCCTAGCGACGGTGTCAAGGTGCTTGACATACATTCTCATTTCTTGCATGTGAGCTAAGCTTGGAACCAAAGTCAAACATTTGATTTTGCAACCCGTTTTTATGGACTGGAGCATGTGCTTCAATTTTGAATTGTTCATCTGAAATGGCATAAAATTTCCAAACGAACCCTGAATAATTCCAATTTTTGTACGACACACATATAGTTGCATGTTCACTGCAGATAAAAGGTCTACCAATTCAAACACCGTCCATTGCCGTGGCGACCCCATTATGTAATTGAAATCAAAATAAAAAATCAAGTAGATCCCACACAGTTTATTATCACCAACCGTACGAGATGCAGTACAAAATATCCTAGAGCACCGTCGGTGTATAGTATGCCTATGGCTTACACGAGAAGGTGCGTCAGCTACAGTCCACAACCGGCGTGTCAAGCACACTAGCTCGCTCCCCAAATACTACCGCCTCTGCATCCGTCGCAATCTAAAAATATCTGCTCGCCCTTGATCCAAATTTTCAGTAGCCCCGCCTTGTTACTCCCGCCTAGTAAAATTTTTAGTTGCCGCGGTATTTCCTCAAGCACAACCTTAACCCCCCTCCCCCCTCCACACACACCACACACTCATCTCCACTCACCGACACACACCACCCCCGTAACCATTGGTAGGTCGCGGCCATCGCTGTTGCCTCCATCCTCAACCTCTACCTATGTGTCGGGGAGCTCGAGAAGCCAATGGCCCAAGAGAGGTTTATCGTGGCCTCTTCGCCCGATGCCGGCCAGGTCGCCGCCAAGATGTCCCCGTCATCCTCCGTGGGCTCTTTATCGATCCACCGTCGCCGGTCACTCGATCCCCCGCGCCCCTACGCCGGTTCGAGGACTTCCCCGTGCTCCCTCGAACCCGACAGCTGACGAGGTCCTACCTCGGGGTCCGATAGTGACGGTTGGGGACGTGGGTCGCCGAGATTACAGATCGGGAGACCCACACCCGCCAGTGGCTCGGTAGCTTCCACACGGTCGAGCTCGCGGCCATGGAGTACGATCGCTGGAAGGTCTGCTACCACGGTGCGGCGGCTAGGCTCAGTTTCCCCTTCGGCACATCCGGTCGACCTCGTTCCACTGGAGCCAGGGGTGGTGAGCTCGGCTATGGCGCGGGAGGACCACGAGGCGTGGGAGCGCCTCGAGGCAGAGGCCGCCGCCGAGGCCTACATGCAAGAGCTACCGCGTGACCCTCTGCCCCTTGCAGCACCTCCGCGCGACCCCATTGCAATGCAGGTGATCCCATTGCACCAGCGTCCATGGGCGGGCTTGAAGTGGCCGTCGCCTCCTCGCTGGCCATTGCAGCACATGGGCAGAGTCCCTCTCCCCAAGGTTGTCATGCTGCAACGTCGGTGACGGGTGATAATCCCAAGTGCAAGGAATCATCGTAGCAATTTTCAAAGGTGGAAGTGATAAGTATGAAGTGTTGAACCCACAAGTAGCTAAAGGTAAGATCAATATTCTCTCAAGTCCTATCTGCCACTGGAACGACTCTATGTACACCGAACGTTTGCTTCCATCGAGAAATAAAACTAGGTTCTGGGTAGGATAGCTTTGCATGATATCGAAGAACTAAAATATAAAAATAGGTGATGTTATCATAAAGTTAGAATATATCACAACATATTACAAATAGTGAGTGTGAAATAATGATGGATCGGTGTGCGGAATTATTCTAGGCAATTGTTAACAAGATCAGTAATCATTATTGCAATTTTATATGAGGGAAAGGCATAAGCTAACATACTTTCTCTATTTGGATTATATGCACTTATGATTGGAACTCTAGCAAGCATCCGCAACTACTAAAGATCATTAAGGTAAACCCAACCATAGCATTAAAGCAGGTCCTATTTACTCCCATACGCAACAACCCCGTTACTTGGGTTTAAACTTCTGTCACTCTAGCAACCCACTATAAGCGAATCATGAACGTATTGCAACACCCTAAAGTGGGAATCCTTCATGTGTGTGCGGCATGGTAGGCACCATAGGATAACACCAATATAAACCATACAAATCAAATCAATCTAGATAATCAACCAACCCAAAAGACAAAATAAATCTACTCAAAACAACATAGGATGGCAACACATCATTGAATCATAATATGTGGCATAAAGCACCATGTTCAAGTAGGGAATTATCGCAGGATGCGGAAGAGTGGACCGCTGAAAAGAGGTGAGGAAGTTGATGAAGATGGTGATTCTAGGATCGAAAGTATGTCTAGAGGGAGGGGGGATTAGACTACTTGACCAAATAAAAATCTAACATTTTCCCAATTTTAGTTGTGGGCAGATTTTAGCAATTAGCACAAGTCAAGCATTCAACCAACCTATGCAATTCTAAGAGTGTAGCAGCGGAAAGTAGAACATTGCATATGAAGGTAAAGTGAAGGGTTCAGAGAATGTAAACACAATGGAGACGCGGAGATTTTTGGCGTGGTTCCAATAGGTGGTGCTATCATACGTCCACGTTGATGGAGACTTCAATCCACGAAGTGTAACAGTTGCGCGAGTCCATGGAGGGCTCCACCCACGAAGGGACCATGAAGAAGCAACCTTGTCTATCCCACCATGTCCATCGTCCACGAAGTACTTTCCTCACTCGGTTAGATCTTCATGAATTAGGTGATTTCCTTGCCCTTACAAACTTCTTGGTTCAACTCCACAACTTGATGGAGGCTCCCAAGCGACACCTAACCAATCTAGGAGACACCACTCTCCAAAAGGTAATAGATGTTGGGTTGATGATGAACTCCTTGTTCTTGTGCTTCAAATGATAGTCTCCTCAACACTCAACTCTCTCTCACATATTTGGATATGGTGGAAAGATGATTTGAGTGGAAAGCAACTTGGGGAAGGCTAGAAATCAAGAATCTTGTGGTAGGATTGGAAAATCTTGATCTCAACACATGAGTAGGTGGTTCTCTCTCAGAAAATGTATGATGGAAGTGAAGGCACGTTCTAATGTATCCCTCACAAATGGAGAAGGGGGTGGAAGGGTATATATAGCCGCCACACAAAATCCAACCGTTACACACATTTGACCCAACTCGGTCAGACCAAATAGATGAACTCGGTGAGACCGATTAGTTCAAAATGTGAACGTTAGGAATTTCGGCGGGACCGACTGGAACAACTCGGTGGGACCAATCACTAGTAGAAAAGGGGGCATTTGTCCTGGTTCGTGAGGGCCTTTAGTCCCGGTTCATGAACCGGGACTAATGGGTCGTTACTAATACTTCCCCCCTTTAGTCCCGGTTCTAACACGAACCGGGACAGATGGGCCTCCACGTGGCCGGTGCGCCGAGCCCAGGCAGGGGGGCCTTTGGTCCAGGTTGGTGGCACCAACCGGGACCAAAAGACATCCACGCCACAAGATTTCGAAGGCTGGGGTTTTGTTTTTTGAAAGGGGGGGTTGGGGTTTTGGGGGTTAATTTAGGTGTTTCATATATTGTGTTAGCTAGCTAATTAATAGAGAGAAGTGTCCTCTCTTATGTCCGTGCTTGGTCGACGCTATGTACTATACATAGAGAGGCCCTCGACACGCTAGCTAGTAACAAAATGAAGGGAACCATTAAGTACAGAAGTTTGTCATGCATACCGAGAGAAGTGATCGATCGACCTCTCCTTCTCCGAGAGATTGGTCGAACAACAAGTTTTCAGATTATCTATCCGACGCCATCGGCTACATACATATACAATATGTAAGATCTCTTAATTACAATCCCCTAGCAATTGAAATCAACTTCCACATGGTATTCTCCGGCTTTATTGATGACGTGGTCAAGAAAGAATCCCGCCAATTCCTCTTGAATTGCTTTCATGCGATCTTGTTCTAGGAGTTCATTCCGCATCTGCCACGTCTAATTTGAAGAAGGGGGTTAATTAATACATATATATGAATGAAACTCAACAGAAATGATGGTGTAATAAAATAAAATTGTGAATATTATTGCTTACGCACTTCATATTGTCTTTTAGAGTAGCCCCGCTTATTTTTCAAAGTCGCGTTGTAGATGAACTCACACACGTAGTATCCACAGAAATCATTCCCTTATTCCTGCCACAAGCACTTTACGAGAAATAGATGTCAATCAAACTGATAATGAAGCATTATAAATGGCATTGATGAAAGTATAGCTATAGAATCAACGGGAGATGCGCAACTAGCTAGCCAAGAGTACTTACTGGTATGTATATCGCAGCTCCTTCGGCAGTCCCGGAGCTTCTGCGGTGAACTGTTTCCAAACCCTGCAAGACAAGGAAAATAATTATTATTACTTGAGATATTAGGAAATGAACAAAAAGTTGCCAATATGGTGCGATAACGATCGATTGAACTTACTTGTTGAGCAATTCAGTCATGTCCGCATAGGTTTCAGGATCTTTTCGTCTCGAGTCTAAGACGGTTACTAGTCCCCGCTCAAGCTTAATCTCCAGAAGAACATAGTGGTAGCTGCGCACGCATGCATAACTCATCAATTACATTACTATAACCTCGCTTGAGTAATAATGGAAACCGAATATGCACACGACAGTAACACTCACTTGAAGTTGTAAGGAAAGAGTATGATATCTTTGTTTTGATTTTTGATCAACGATTGTAGCAAGTTGGCCTCAGCCTCTTTGGCGTGCTTTTTAACCTGCATATCATCTATGATATTTGTGTTAATGAACCCAATATCATACATTTCTTGTTTTTTGCACTCGACGATCTTCAATCTGCATAATATATTGAGGATAATTCCTCCTGTTTGTGCTCATCCCACGTACGTACACCATTTCCATTCCACAGCTGTAAAAGTTCTTCAACTAATGGCCTTAGGTACACATCAATGTCGTTGCCGGGTTGCTTAGGGCCTTGGATGAGAACTGGCATCATAATGAACTTCCGCTTCATGCACATCCAAGGAGGAAGGTTATACATACATAGAGTCACAGGCCAGGTGCTGTGATTGCTGCTCTGCTCCCCGAAAGGATTAATGTCATCTGCGCTTAAAGCTAACCATACGTTCCTTGGGTCACTTGCAAACTCATCCCAGTACTTTCTCTCGATTTTTCTCCATCATGACCCGTCGTGGGTGCTCTCAAGTTCCGTCTTTCTTACGGTCCTCACTGTGCCATCGCATCAACTTGGCATGCTCTCCGCTTCAATAGACGTTTCAACCGTGGTATTATAGGAGCATACCACATCACCTTCGCAGAACCCTCTTCCCGGGGCTCGCCGTCAACATCACCGTGGTCATCTCGTCGATCTTATACCGTAATGCACCGCATACCGGGCATGCGTTCAGATCCTTGTACGCACCGCGTAGAGGATGCAATCATTAGGGCATGCATGTATCTTCTGCACCTCCAATCCTAGAGGGCATACGACCTTCTTTGCTGCGTATGTACTGTCGGGCATTCGTTATGCTTTGGAAGCTTCTTCTTCAATATTTTCAGAGCTTCTCAAATCCTTTGTCGCACAAAGATTCTCGCCTTCCACCGCAGCAATTCCAAAGACGGTACCGAGCTTTGTGTTGCCATCTTCGCAATTGGGGTACAACCCTTTTTTGTGGTCCTCTAACGTGCGATCGAACTTCAGCTTCTCCTTTTGACTTTCGCATTGCGTCCTTGCATCGACAATGACCTGGCGGAGATCATCATCATCGGGCACATTGTCTGGTTCCTCTTGATCTTCAGCAGCTTCGCCCATTGCAGCATCATCATGCACATCGTCTGGTTCCTCTTGATCTTCAGTAGCATCACCATATTCAGGGGGCACATAGTTGTCATCGTACTCTTCTTCTTCGCCGTCTTCCATCATAACCCCTATTTCTCCGTGCCTCTTCCAAACATTATAGTGTGGCATGAAACCCTTGTAAAGCAGATGGGTGTGATGGATTTTACGGTCGGAGTAAGACTTTGTATTCCCACATATAGGGCATGGACAACGCATAAAACCATTCTGCTTGTTTGCCTCAGCCACTTTGAGAAAATCATGCACGCCCTTAATGTACTCGGAGGTGTGTCTTGAACCGTACATTCATTGCCGGTTCATCTGCGTGCATTATATATAATTAAGTGTGTCAAAAATCATTATAGAACATCATGAATAGATAATTAAGTGACCAAATTAATAGAAGTTCATCATCACATTAAAACCAAAGTACATACATAGTTCTCATCTAACAACATAAAGCTCCGCAGAGCATCTAAATTAATTAAACCATACATTGAAACTATGTAAAACATTTCAATGCGAAAACAAATGCGATCATAATCGCAACCAATGTAACAACTGATCCAACGGCATAATGATACCAAGCCTCGGTATGAATGGCATATTTTCTAATCTTTCTGATCTTCAAGCGCATTGCATCCATCTTGATCTTGTGATCATCGACGACATCTGCAACATGCAACTCCAATATCATCTTCTCCTCCTCAATTTTTCTTATTTTTTCCTACAACAAATTGTTTTCTTCTTCAACTAAATTTAACCTCTCGACAATAGGGTCGGTTGGAATTTCCGGTTCAACAACCTCCTAGATAAATAAAATCTATGTCACGTTGGTCGGCATAATTGTCATAAACAATAAATGAACCAATAGTTATGAAAATATAATATATACCACATCCGAATCATAGACAGGACGAGGGCCGATGGGGGAGGATAGCAAAACCGTCGCACTACATAAGATGCAATAATAAAAGTAAGAAAATTATACAAGTATCTATATAAACATACAAGTAAGATTTTTTTTCCTTTCAGAAAGAAGATAAGAACAAGAGGCTCACCACGGTGGTGCCGGCGACGAGATCGGCGTGGGCGATCGACGACGGTGAAGACGGGGACGGGACGTGACGGACCGCTAAACCTAGACAAATATTGAGGAAAATGGAGCTTGGAGGTCGAGCTTGGAGAGGAGAAAGCTTAAGTAGTGTGGCTCGGGAATTCCATCGAACACCTCGTGTACATAGGAGGTGAGCAAGAGCACCACAAAGCTCTCCCCTCGCCGGCCAGGAAAAACAAAGCAGTGGGAGTGCTCTGCTCGCGGGCGAGGGGTATATATAGGCAACTCATTGGTCCCGGTTCGTCCCACGAACCGGGACTAAAGGGCAGCCTTTGGTCCCGGTTCATGCCACCAACCGGGACCAATGGTGGTGGGCTAGGAGCGACGCCTATTGGTCCCAGTTCGTCCCACCAACCGGGACCAAAAGGTCCAGACGAACCGGGACCAATGGCCCACTTGGCCCGGCCGGCCCCTGGGGCTCACGAACTGGGTCCAATGCCCCCATGGGTCCCAGTTCTGGACTGAACCGGGACTAATGGGCTGGCCCGGCCTGGACCATTGCCCCCTTTTCTACTAGTGAATGTGCTAGGGCTTAGGGCAAACATCAACTCGGTGGCACCGATTGCATCAACTCGGTGAGACCTAAGTGAGGCAATAAGGCAACAGAGAGAATGTCAAGCCAACTCGGTGAGACCGATTGCATAACTCGGTGAGACCGAAATAAATGCAACAAGTCACAGAGCGTTGGCAAGGCCATCTTGGTGAGACCAAGACCCGTATCAGTGAGACCGAACTGTTAGGGTTTCTGGCAGTGGCTATGCCACATGAACTTGGTGGCGCCGGGTAGAAAGAATCGATGGGGCCGAGTTGGAGTTTAGGATTTTCACATATTTTGGATGGAGAAAGTGGTTGAGGGTATTTGTACCATTATCACTAAGCATTTGAGCAAGCAAGCCATTAAGCAACACCTCATCCCATTTTAATAGTATTGGCTTTCTATGGACTCAATGTGATCTTGGATCACTAAAATAGAAATGAAGAGTCTTGAGCTTTTGCCAATATGTGTCCTTAGCATTTTGAGGGGTCCACATCTCTAGTCCATGCCATGCCATTCATTAAACTTCCTGAAATATTAATCTTGAAAGGATATTACTTCAATGAGCTATATGTTGTTATGAATTACCAAAACCACTCAGGATTAGTTGCACTTTCAATCTCCCCCTTTTTGGTAATTGATGACAACATATAGATCAAAGTTTCAACAAATGATAAAATGAATGAAATACATCGTCTCTTTGAGAAGTCTGTGATAAGCAAGAGCTCCCCCTAAATTTGTGCATTATTTAAAATTTGAGTTCAAATGCAAATGCACAATTGATTAGGATTATGGGCCACTCTTCCATATCACATACATCTTGGTGGAGCGCACAAAATGACAAGAGTAGAATAACATGCACTCATCACCAAAGATACAAGTGATTGATCAAACACAGACATTCATAGAGATAGACATGCAAGCACACATTAAGCACGATATGATCAAACACATGATCATACAAGGTATCTCACGAGCATAACATGCATGTAGCATCAAGTAGCAACAATCAACTAAAGTAGCAAGGCAAATGAAAAATCCAAAAAAAGCAAAAGACACTCTCTCTCGAAGCCTATGATCTAATTTCTAGAGAGGCAAAACTAATTCTAATAAAAATTTGCATTGGACTCTATGAAATTTGCAAAAATTAACATGTACATTCCAACATTCTAGAGTTCACAGAAATATATTCATATGTTTGGTTATTAACATTCCATGTTGTAAATTAATACAATGTTTAAATGAATAAATGCATTTTTAGTATAACATACATGAGTTAATATTCTAATATTATGTATTTCAAGGTAAAAATATATATTGTTTATTTTGTTCTAATTTTGGGTTCACCATTTTTTTATTTTTTTTAAGAAATGATAAAAAAATTAGCAGGATTTTTTCTTAATGAGATTTCCATGCTAGAAATATATTTTTTATGATCAATAGGATCTACGGTGTGGCTCTAAATGTTTTAGGTCCAAATAGAGTTATCATGCACTTATTTCATTTAGTTGTCACTACATAATTATTTATGCATAGTGAAATTAATTTCTGATATTTGTGTGCATTAATGAAAGATTTGTGCCGATATTCTACCAATTTTGTATGGTTTGACACGTACTAGAGAAAGACTTTACACATGATAGGCATATATATCGTATGGTTTAATGGCATTAAAGAAACATATTTATAACACACTATATAAAGATATGACACCATTAATAATAAGATATATGCTATAATTAAAAGCTTTTTTATGAATATATCCATATCCCCTCTATAAGACACTTAGGCTCTATATATAGTCATTGATGCACATGGTGATCACCCATCACATATCAATATGTTTAGGCTTACTCTGTTGGGAAACATAGCATGCAATTTCAAAAAAATTCCTACGCTCACACAAGATCTATCTAGGAGATGCATAGCAACAAGAGGGGAGAGTGTATCCACGTACCTTCGTAGACCGAAAGCGGAAGAGCTAACTTAACGCAGTTTATATAATCGAACGTCTTCTTGAATCAACCGATCAAGTACCGAACGTACGACACCTCCGACTGCTGCACACGTTCAACTCGATGACGTCCCTCGAACTCTTGATCCAGTAGAGGTACTGTCGGTGTCAAAACCGGTGGATCTCGGGTAGGGGGTCCCAAACTGTGCGTCTAGGCGGATGGTAACAGGAGATGAGGGACACAATGTTTTACCCAGGTTCGGGCCCTCTTGATGGAGGTAAAACCCTACGTCATGCTTGATTAATATTGATGATATGGGTAGTACAAGAGTGGATCTACCACGAGATCAAGGAGGCTAAACCCTAGAAGCTAGCCTATGGTATGATTGTTGTAATGGAGGTTATGTCCTACGGACTAAACCCTCCAGTTTATATAGACACCGGAGAGGGCTAGGGTTACACAGAGGCGGTTACAATGGTAGGAGATCTACATATCCGTATCGCCAAGCTTGCCTTCCACGCCAAGGAAAGTCCCATTCGGACACGGGATGGAGTCTTAATCTTGTATCTTCGTAGTCTTGGAGTCCGACGGACGATGATAGTCCGGCTGTCCGGACAGCCCCTAGTCTAGGACTCCTCAAGAGCCTGAACTCGCTTCAATGACGATGAGTCCGCAACAAGATAATGTTTGGCATTGCAAGGCGGGTTCCTCCCTTAAATAATCCAGAGAAGATCATGAACACCAGGATAGTGTCCGGCTCTACAAAATAAATTCCACATTCCACCGTAGAGAGAATAAAATGTACACACGCTCAATCTGCTGATGTATTTTGCGGCATGACGTCACACCACTAGCAAGCCTTTACTTGAATCGTTTTTTATTATACCGCCTCAGCGCGTTTATCGAAGCGGTTTCCTTGGCACGTCTTGTCGAAGCAGAGATCGTGTTCCCCTTATTCCGGAATTCTCATCAATACGGGCGTGGGTAACCCAACCGCGCCCGCCGCCACGCCTCTATCGGCGAATCCCGAACGGTCACGGAGACGGCTCTTGGTATTCTCCCTCTTTATAACAGGACCAAGGCTCGTTTCTTTTCTTCAATCTTCCATCGAACCCTTTCCTTGCTCCAAGTTCCAACACCCAGAGCCCCAGATTCGAGTGCTTCGGACCTTCGACAATGTCCGGCTCTGACCTTCAGGGCTGGTGGATGCCCTCCTCCGTCACGAAGGAGGACGTGCTAAAGCTGCGTGAGGCCAAGTACCTGTCTTACGAGATTTCGCACAGGTTGCCCGCCCAAGGGCAGGTCATACCCACTCCCGAGCCCGGCGAGTACGTCGTCTTCGTACCCCACCTCCGTCTGGGTTTAGGCTTCTCAATGGATCTCTTCGTGAGAGGGCTCATGTTCTACTACGGGCTGGATTTTCATGACTTGGCTCCGGAGTCCATCCTCCATATTTCCGCATTTATTGTCGTCTGCGAAGCCTTCCTCCGCGTCACCCCCAACTTCGGCCTGCGGCTGAAGACCTTCAATGTGGAGCCGAAGATGATTGGGGGGCGTCAAGCAGAGTGCAGCGGGGCGGCCATAAGCAGGAGGGCCGATGCCCCGTGGCTCGCGGGCTCCTTCCAAGAGGAGCTCGGCTTGTGGCAGCAGGAGTGGTTTTATATCACCGCTCCGAAGGGCAGCAGGCAAAAGCCGTTGCCTTCATTCCGCCCGGGACCTCCACAACGGTTGATGTCGTGGGTCAACCAAGGGCTCAATTGGGGGCCGTCAAAAGACATGCCCCTGTTGCAGGGCCGGATTCGGGACCTCCAAGCGAGGGAGATCGATCTGGTTGTGGTGATGCAAGTCATGCTAATCAGGCGTCTTCTGCCCTGCAAACGTCGTCCTCTCCGGTTATGGGAGTTCAATCCAGAGGGACCATGGATTCTCCAACACTTCACGGGTACGACACCCGTGGAGATGTACAAGTTGTTCTTCGGACCGCAGGTGGCGTGTCCGGAATTGACCGAGGATGCAGGCCTAAGCTGCAATTGCCCGGATACTCAGGTAAGCAGCTCAGTGTCCGGACGTACCATTTGTTTGCTTTTCTATAATTCGACCCTTTAACCCGTTATCCTTTAACAGGAGTCGATAGCGCAAGCAAAGCTGATAAGGTGTCCGGCCCCCCTCCCAGAGACCGCACCAGAGCCCGTGCTGGTCAGAATGTTGGAGGCCGAAGGAGGTGAAGGGGAAAATAGAGGAGCTATCACCTCGCCCAAGGGGGCACTTGAAGAAGGGGGGATCGAGAATCCCTCCCTCCAGGGGGAGAAGAGGACCGCCTCCGAAGACCCGGAGGCCAAAGTTTCTAAGCGGGGGAAGAAATCTTCACCAGAGGGTCCTGCGTCCGGGGAGACCCCGCCGGACAATCTTCTCCAAAGAATCAGCCCTCCAGCGAGCCGTGAGTAGGAAAAGGGGAGTTCATCAATAAGAAAACATCCCTATTTGTGCTTCTGAGGATAACCAAAATTTTTTACCTGGTAGTTTGGATCTGCGACCTTCTCAGATGAGCTCGTCTTCGGGGGATCTTCGTCCGGAGATGATGGAGAGCGAGACGCCTCCGTCCGCTGCGCCGTCGGATAGGGTGGACGAGCCTGAAGTGTCGTCACGGAGGGTATCCCGAGCCCGCCGAGCCGAAGAGTTCGGCGCCGACTAGTGTTCGCCGGGGAGCCAAGGATCTGCTTGAGAGGGCGCTCGTCTCGTAAGATCACCGTGCATTGATGAGCATGGTGATAGGAAGGATTTCGTCCGCCGAAAGCGGATTGCATAACGCCGCCGAAGTTTGTCAAGGGGTTTGAGGTACGTAAAACGACGCACCTTTTTGACAGTTTTGCACATGAAAGTGCACCCTGTATAGCTAGTAGCCCCTGAGACTCGGTAGGTTGTCGAAAGCGACAGCGTGCCGAGGATCAAAATTGCAGGTGTTGAGTGTCGCCTTTCCTATGCAGGTGGCGGATAGTCCGGGGGCTAGCCGGACTGATGGAGTTGCCGAATTAATGCGGCAGCTCGATGTGGCGGATGCGGACATCGCGCTAGTCAACAAGCGACTTGACGAGTCGCAAGGTAAGTTGTCTCTCCGCAGTCACCTGTTTAAGCGAGTCAAAGCCCACCTCTTGCAATATTTATGCTTGCCGCAGATGGTGCTGCTGCTGTGGAGAGCCTTCGGGCGGAACTTGCTCAAGCCAAGGAGCAAGCCAGAAGGAGTGATGCGGCTGCCTCGAAGGCGGCCGAAGAGTTAGAAGCCGAAAGGGCTGCACACTGTCGAAGCAGGGAAGAGGCGGCCGAATTGGCCGTAAAATTAAAGGATGCTACCGACCACAATGAGGCTCTTGAAAAGGAGCGCCTATCAAAGCGGGAAGACCTGGGGAAGGCCACCACCGAGGCCAAGGATGCCCGTTCTGCAATGCGGGCTATGAAGGAGGAGCTGCGTCAGGCCGGAGACATTGTGGCTGGCAAGCCTTTTCTCGCTCGCCGCCGTTTATGGATCCAAATTATGCCCGCTTGGCCAGTTGTGGGGTCCGGAGGATCCATATATGGACTTAGCGGCAAGTCGGCGGATGCCGTTGTGCACTTCCGAGTCAAAAGGATCACAAGACGGAAGAGCTATTTTGGTCTCAATTCCATAGTCCGGATCGCTCACTTCACGACCGATCGGTTGGCGAATGGGCTGAGCTGAACAGTTGTCCGGACTTGCCATGACGGATATCGTGACTCATGTCCGCCGAGAGGCCCAAGGCGATTTAGCTATTTTGGCTTATTGCAGCAATTTCTTGGGGCGGTGCCGCATATCAAGGAGATGAAGCGGTCGGCCTACATAGAAGGTGCGCGGATGGCCCTCGCCCGTGTGAAGACACATTGGACGGAGATGGATGCCACCGCTATTGCAACCCAGGGTTCGGACGAGAGCCGGTTACCTGCTGAGCACTATTTTGGGGAAGTTATGCGTGGTGCTCGTGTAATAGAGTCGCAGTGCTCGAAAAATGTCACGTTCAAATGAACATTGTATTTTGTAAAACAATGGATTATGATGTAATCGCTTTTTATACTTGTGCATTTCAAGTATTGAAATATCTCCTATGCGGCCGTTTATGTATATGTGTGTATAACCTAAAAGATGGCAGTCTTTGGCTTCAGCCCCCACGCACAAGGTGCGGGGGTGTTCGCAAAAATAGCGCATTGTCACACTTAATCCGATGTCTCAGTCCTATTGAGGAGGTGGTAGCGTAGCAAACGAGGCAATCCGGACTATGATGCTTTATCACTTTCACTTAGCCATTGGAGTTCAAGGGTGGGGCTACGATATAGCCCCTGGGAGCACCGCGCTTCTCCGAATTCGGGGCGCGTATGTGCCTAACTGGGAAACGGTCCTTCGTCAAAGCGGGGAATTCTAAACATTCCGGTGGTCGATCGAGTGGTTAACCAGTCTCATCAGATATCATAATGATCGGTTTTCGCTTTCATCGAGGTGCTTCGCCCGGCCGAACTGGGGCACAATCGCAGAGTTCTCCTGGTGCCGCGTTAGCCGATGATACGTAACGAAGGCAGCAAAACACAGAGCCGCAAACCCAACATTTGACCAAAGACATGATTCGAGCTGATGCATATAAGGCCTAACTCGAGACGCCGAACACTCCCTAAGGTGTTCGGTCTTTATAATAATGGGCGAACAATGCCCTAAGCCCCGGTGTCTGTGCACGGCAAAGTCCTCCGACGCGCCGATGCCAAAATGTCGAGCTCCACTCTGGTTATAATGAGAAACCAGGGATTATAACAACAAGAGACAAAAAAAGGTTTACGCCGGTCTTAATCTGAAAAGAATCCTTGCGACGGGTCCCTACTGCACATCTGCGCCTGTGTCTCAATTGTGCTGTTATCCTAGACGGGTGTGCACGTTGTTCGTCTGTAAAAAGAGAGGAACTTAGTTTGAAAGGAAATCGTGCAAAAAAAAAGTATATGAAAAATATTAATAAATAAGTAAAGCGGAGTCTATATGAGCTCGTTGTTGCTTATATGCACAACCCCTTGTGAAGGGGTGTGCGGCTAGGGAGCCCCTAGCTTATTTATGCCGGACTCGTCTAGCCGTGTCCGGGGTCTTTAAATGACCCTCATAATGAAATGATGCCACGTGGACGGGGCATTTTAAGTGTAAGAGACGCGTAATGTGGTATGGCGTTGAAGCGGAAAAAAGCTTCACGTCCCAATAGTGCTTGATAGCTACTTTTAAATGGGATGACATGGAAGATTAGTGTTTCGCGTCGGAAGTTGTTCGGTGACCCGAACACAACTTCTAGTAATAAGGAGCCTGTGCACTTGGCGTAAGGGCCTGGCGTCACTCCTTTAAAGGAAGTGCGGCTGTGTCAAATTTTAGTACGGTTTATCCCCAACTTGCGGATTGTGTTTGGATATAGCAGGTTTAGATCGCTGCCTCCGTCCATCAGGACTTGTGTAAATTGTAGTCCGTCGATTATAGGATCCAATATCAGAGCAGTCCATCCTGCATTCCGGACACTTCTGGAATAATCCACGTGGTCGAAAGTTATTGGTTTTGACATCCAATCTCGAGGTTCCGCCGGGTGGACCGTGCGGGACCTGTCTTAGCGGGTGCCGCATTTTTCCGTATTATCACATGAAGTGAGTTTACTGCTTTGACTTCTTGTGGGAAAGTCTTTTGTTTTCCGGTGCTCTGCTGGTGGGGTTTATCATCATCCTCGCTTGATGCGTCGAGCCCCTTGTGTTCGGCGTTTAATCGGCCGAACTATTTGAAAACCCAACAATCTCGGTGGGTGTGGTTTGCAGGCCTTCCGGGGGTACTGTGGATTTCACATATCTGACCCAAAATTTTGTTTAAGTTGGATAGCTCATCACTGTTATCCTTAAGAGGCAGTGTTTTGTTGTTTGGTCATGAAGCTTTTGAATCCGGCCGACCGCCGTGTTCTTTGGTCTTTTCTCTTTATTCCGGCGCCGATCTTTTCTGCGCCAGTGATTTTCCGCTTCCATCTCTCGATCTCGGATGTACTTGGGTCATTGGTGCTGCATCTTGCCAGCCAGCTATCTTCCCCGCGCAAAAGCGGGTCATGAGGCTTGTTAGCGACATTGTCCTCGGCTTCTCTTGGCCGAGGTGCTGTGAAGCCATTCGTCTCGGACGTTGTGTTTAAAAGCTGCTAAGGCTTCGCGTCCGGACAATGACTATTTGGTTCTTTTAGTAAGGAACCTGTTCCAGAATTTATGCTACCGACTCTCCGGCTGTTGAGTTATGTGACTTAGATCATCTCAGATCCGGAGGGCGGACATAAGTCCCTTGAAAATTTGTTCTAAACGCGCCCTCAAGCTCTTCCCAACTTCCAACAAGAGCTCGGGAGGCTTTTGAGCCAATGACGGGCTGGCCCTTTGAGCTTGAGGGGTAAATATTTTATGGCGTGGAGATCATCTCCTCTAGCCATGTGTATGTGTAGTATATAATCCTCTATCCAGACTCCAGGGTCTGTTGTTCCGTCGTAAGCCTCTATGTTTATGGGTTTAAACCCTGCTGGGAATTCATGATCCAGCACCTCATTGGTGAAACATAGTGGGTGTGCGGCGCCCCTGTATTTGGGTGTACCGCTGTCTTCGAACACTTGACGTGTTGCGTTGCTTCCTGGGGCCCTCTTTTTTGGCCCATAAATGGACCTGGCTGGGCCATCTGTTTTTCCATGGTCATGAGTCGGCTTGTGTGCGGCGCCGCTTTTAGATTTTGGCCTATCATCTGGCTGTCTATCCGACCAGGCGGCTTCTTTGTTTTTTGACTGTGGGGGCTCTATGGCCTCCTCGTCAAATTCTGGCTGCAGCTTGCGCTTCGGGTAGCTCTTTGATTGATGGCCATTGTCGTATTTGTCTGCGGTTTTGAGCACTTTGCTCCACCTCATTCTGAGTATATCTTCCGCTGTTTTGAGCTTCCGTTTTTCCTTCTTCAAGCTTCTTGCTGTGGCGACGAGTCTTCCGTGGAGGTTCTTATGCTCTGGTAGTATGTTCGGTGTGAGGTCGTCTGGACTGTTGGTTTTGCCGGGATTGGATTGATTATCCGATTCGTCCTGTTCGGACGGTTGCTTGGTTGCATGTTCGTCGTCCACTGGTTTGCCCTGCTTTTTTGCTGGGTCATGAGGAGCGCTGTTGTTGTCGAGGCGGGGCTTAGGGCGGCGTCTACGTCGCCGTTTTGGTTGTTTATCAGCGGGATTATCCTTTGTCGCGCCCCGTTGGTCCTCGTTGTCGCTTCCTTTTGGGGTATCCACCATGTATACGTCATGTGCTGGGGTGGTCTTCCAATGCCCTGTAGGCGCTGGTTCTTGATCGTCTCCGGCATCGTCGTCCATACCGTCGATGTCTTCAGAGTCATAGTCTAGCATGTCTGTTAGATCATCGACAGTGGCTACAAAGTGGGCGGTGGGTGGGCCTTGAATTTCTTTGTCGTCCGCATCCCAACCATCCTGGCCGTAATCGGCCAGGTCTCTCCGGATAACGAGAGATGTTTTAGCTAATTTAGGATGTCACCAAAGGGCGAGTGTTGGAAGATGTCCGCGGCGGTGAATTCCATGACCGGCGCCCAATCATATTCGATTGGCGGGCGCGGAGGTTGGTCCGGCAGGAGTCCGCACTCGAGTCACGAGCCGCAAGGGACAAGGTTAGTGTTCGCCCATCGCCGGGAAGTTGCAGCCCCGAGGCGGTGTCCAACCACCGTCCTCGATCTGGCGATCGGCTCCGGACTAAGGGCCGGAGCGGATTCGTGTCGCCACCAAGGTAGTGTCCGCGCGAGCTAGATCATGCCCATCGTGATGGCGGCACGCCTGCCAGGCTCGAGCCCGTCGAGGATCAAGTCCCCGCGGACGACGGCCGTGAAGTTTAGGCTTCCAAACCTGACCTGACGGCTAGGGGTGTAGCTTTCGATCTGCTCCAGATGGCCAAGTGAATTAGCCCGCTGTGCGAAGCCGCCGAATACGAAGATCTGTCCGGGGAGAAAAGTCTCGCCCTGGATAGCGTTGTTGATTGAAGAGGCCATCGAGCCTATTGGTGACGACACAGTGGAACTCTCAATGAAAGCACCAATGTCGGTGTCAAAACCGGCGGATCTCGGGTAGGGGGTCCCGAACTGTGCGTCTAGGCGGATGGTAACAGGACACGAGGGACACAATGTTTTACCCAGGTTCGGGCCCTCTTGATGGAGGTAAAACCCACGCCCCGCTTGATTAATATTGATGATATGGGTAGTACAAGAGTGGATCTACCACGAGATCAAGGAGGCTAAACCCTAGAAGCTAGCCTATGGTATGATTGTTGTAATGGAGGTTATGTCCTACGGACTAAAGCCCTCCGGTTTATATAGACACCGGAGAGGGCTAGGGTTACACAGAGGCGGTTACAATGGTAGGAGATCTACATATCCGTATCGCCAAGCTTGCCTTCCACGCCAAGGAAAGTCCCATCCGGACACGGGACGGAGTCTTCAATCTTGTATCTTCGTAGTCTTGGAGTCCGGCGGACGATGATAGTCCGGCTGTCCGGACACCCCCTAGTCCAGGACTCCCTCAGGTACGAAGGAGCTGAGTTCTGTCAGCACGACGGTGTGGTGATGATGATGGTGATGTTATCCGCGCAGGAGTTCGCCTAAGCACTATGACAATACGACCGGAGGAGTAAACGGTGGAGGGGGGCACCACACACGGCTAAGACAATTGTGTGTCTTTGGGGTCCCGCCTGCCACCGTATATAAAGGAGGAGGGGGAAGGACGGCCGGCCCTAGGGGTGCACCAAGTGGGGGGAGTCCCACTAGGACTCCTAGTCCTAGTCGGCTCCCCCTTCCTTCCAACGGAGAGGGGGAAAGGGGAAAGAGGGGGAGAAGAAGAAGGAAAGGGGGCCCCCTCCCCCTCCCCCTAGTCCAATTCGGACTCCCTTGGGGAGGGGGCGCGTGCCACCTCCCGTGGCCTGCTTCCTCCTCTCGCCTATGGCCCATGAGGCCCATTAACATTCCCCGGGGGGAGGGGGGAGGGGTTCGGTAACCTCCCGATACTCTGAAAAATCCCTGAACCTCTTCGGAACCATTCCGGTGTCCGTACATAACCTTCCAATATATCATTCTTTACCTCTCGACCATTTAGAGACTCCTCATCATGTCCGTGATCTCATCTGGGACTTTGAACAATCTTCGGTCACCAAAACACATAACTCATATAAAACATATCGTCACCGAATGTTAAGCGTGCAGACACTACGGGCTCGAGAACTAAGTAGACATGACTGAGACACCTCTCCAGCCAATAACCAATAGCGGAACCTGGATGCTCATATTGGTTACCACATATTCTACGAAGATCTTTATCGGTCGAACCTCAATGTCAACAAATGTTATTACCTTTTGTCATCGGTATGTTACTTGGCCAAGATTCCATCGTCAGTATCTTCATACCTAGTTCAATCTCGTTACCGGCAAGTCTCTTTACTCGTTCTATAGTGCATCATCCTGCAACTAACTCATTAGTCACATTGCTTGCAAGGCTTCATATGATGTGCATTACTGAGAGGGCCTAGAGATACCTCTCCGATACTCGGAGTGACAAATCCTAATCTCAATCTATGTCAACCCAACAAACACCTTCGGAGATACCTGTAGAGCATATTTATAATCACACAGTTACGTTGTGATGTTCGATAGCACACAAGGCATTCCTCCGGTGTCTGGGAGTTCGGAGGAATATATATTTGACACGAAGAAAGTAGTAGCAATAAAACTGAACGATCATTGTGCTAAGATAACGGATGGGTCTTGTCCCACTAATGATGTGATCCCGTTTATCTAATGACAACTCATGTCCATGGCTAGGAAACTTAACTATCTTTCATTAATGAGCTAGTATAGTAGAGGCATACTAGGGACACGGTGTTTTGTCTATGTATTCACACATGTATCAAGTTTCCGGTTAATACAATTCTAGCATGAATAATAAACATTTTTCATGAATAAGGAAATATTAAATAACAACTTTATTATTGCCTCTAGGGCATATTTCCTTCAGTCTCCCACTTGCACTAGAGTCAATAATCTAGATTACATTGTAATGAGTCAAACACCCATGGTGTCTTGGTGCTGATCATGTTTTGATCATGGAAGAGGCTTAGTCAACGGGTCTGCAACATTCAGATCTGTATGTATTTTGTGAATCTCTATGTCTCCCTCCTTCACCAAATCTCGGATGGAGTTGAAGCGTCTCTTGATGTGTTTGGTCTTTTGCCAAATCTGGATTCCTTCGCCAAGGCAATTTCTCCAGTATTGTCACAAAAGATTTTCATTGGACCCGATGCACTAGGTATTACACCTAGCTCAGATATGAACTCCTTCATCCAGACTCCTCCATTTTCTACTTTTGAAGAAGCTATGTACTCTGCTTCACATGTAGATCCCGCCACGATGGTCTGCTTGGAACTGCACTAACTGACAGCTCCACCATTCTATAAAAATACGTATCCGGGTTGTGACTTAGAGTCATCTGGAGCAGTGTCAAAGCTAGCATCGACATAACCACTTACGACAAGCTCTTTGTCACCTCCACAAACGAGAAACATATCCCTTGTCCTTTTCAGGTACTTCAGGATGTTCTTGACGGCTGTCCAGGGATCCACTCCTGGATTACTTTGGTATCTCCCTGCTAAACTAATAGCAAGGCACACATCAGGTCTGGTACACAACATAGCATACATGATAGAACCTATGGCTGAAGCATAGGGAATGACTTTCATTTTCTCTCTATCTTCTGCAGTGGTCGGGCATTGAGTCTGACTCAACTCCACACCGCGTAACACAAGCAAGTACCCTTTATTTGACTGATCCATTTTGAACTTCTTCAAAACTTTATCAAGGTATGTGCTTTGTGAAAGTCCTATCAAGCGTCTTGATCTATCTCTATAGATCCTAATGCCCAATATATATGCAGCTTCACCGAGGTCTTTCATTTAAAAACTCTTATTCAAGTATTCTTTTATGCTATACAGAAATTCTACATCATTTTCAATCAACAATATGTCATCCACATATAATATTAGAAATGCTATAGAGCACCCACTCACTTTCTTGTAAATATAGGCTTCTCCAAAAGTCTGTATAAAACCATATGCTTTGATCACCTCATCAAAGCATATATTCCAACTCCGAGATGCTTGCACTAGTCCATAAATGGATTGCTGGATCTTGCACACTTTGTTAGCGCCTTTAGGATCGCCAAAACTTTCTGTTTGCATCATATACAACTCTTCTTTAAGAAATCCATTAAGAAATGCAGTTTTGAGATCCATTTGCCAGATTTCATAATCATAAAATGCAACAATTGCTAACATGATCCAAACAGACTTAAGCATCACTACGGGTGAGAAAGTCTCATCGTAGTCAACTCCTTGAACTTGTCGAAAACCCTTTGCAACAAGTCGAGATTTATAGACAGTAACATTACCGTCAGCGTCAGTCTTCTTCTTGAAGATCCATTTATTCTCTATGGGTCGCCGATCATCGGGCAGATCCACCAGAGTCCACACTTTGTTCTCATACATGGATCCTATCTCAGATTCCATGGCCTCAAGCCATTTATCAGAATCTTGGCTCATCATAGCTTCTTCATAGTTCGTAGGTTCGTCATGCTCAAGTAACATGACCTCCAGAATAGGATTGCTATAGCACTCTTGTGTGGATCGTGCTCTGCCAGACCTACGAGGTTTTGTAGCAGCTTGATCTGTAGTTTCATGATCTTTATCATTAGCTTCCTCTCCAGTTGGTGTAGACATCACAGGAACAGATTCCTCGGGTGAACCACTTTCCAAATTGAGAGCAGGTACAATGACCTCATGAAGTTCTACTTTTCTCTAACTCACTTCTTTCGAGAGAAACTCCTTCTCTAGAAATGTTCCGTTCTTAGCAACAAAAATCTTGCCTTCGGACTTGTGGTAGAAGGTGTACCCAATTGTTTCCTTAGCGTATCCTATGAACACACATTTCTCCGATTTGGGTTCAAGCTTACCGGGTTGAAGCCTTTTGACATAAGCATCGCATCCCCAAACTTTAAGAAATGACAGCTTAGGTTTGTTACCAAACCATAGTTCATACGGTGTCGTCTCAGTGGGTTTTGACGATGCCCTGTTTAAAGTGAATGCAGCTGTCTCTAATGCATAACCCCAAAACGATAGTGGTAAATTGGTAAGAGACATCATAGATTGCACCATATCCAATAAAGTGTGGTTACGATGATCGGACACACCATTACGTTGTGGTGTTCCAGGTGGCGTGAGCTGTGAAACTATTCCACATTGCTTATAGTGGGTTGCTAGAGTGACAGAAGCTTAAACCCAAGTAATGGGGTTGTTGCGTATGGGAGTAAAGAGGACCTGATACTTTAATGCTATGGTTGGGTTTTACCATAATGATCTTTAGTAGTTGCATATGCTTGCTAGAGTTCCAATCATAAGTGCATAAAATCCAAATAGAGAAGTATGTTAGCTTATGCCTCTCCCTCATATAAAATTGCAATAATGATTACTCATCTTGTTAACAATTGTCTAGGACAATTCCGCACACTGATCCATCATTATTCCACAATTGCTATTTGTAATATATTGTGATATATTCTAACTTTATGATAACATCACCTATTTTGATATTTCAATTCTCCGATATCATGCAAAGCTATCCTACCCGCAACCTAGTTTTATTTCTCGATGGAAGCAAACTTTCGGTGTACATAGAGTCGTACCAGTGGCAGATAGGACTTGAGATAATATTGATCTTACCTTTAGCTCCTTGTGGGTTTGACACTTCATACTTATCACTACCACCTTTGAAAATTGCTACGATGATTCCTTACACTTGGGGATTATCACCCATTGCCGACGTTGCAGCGACACAGCCTTGGGGAGAGGGACTCTGCCCATGTGCTGCAATGGCCAGCTAGGAGGCTACGGCCACTGCAAGCCCGCCCATGGATGTTGGTGCAATGGGATCACTCGCGTTGCAGTGGGGTCACGCAGAGGTGCTGCAAGGGGCGGAGGGTCGCACGGCGGCGCTGTAATGGAGCGCTCGCCGACGGCTCTCGGTGCTATGATGCAGCGCTTACCACCGGCCCAGAGCTGCGATGCAACCTCGATGCTGCAATGGAGCTTCACCAGTGGCTCGCGGTGTAGCGATGAAGTGCTCGCCGGTGGCCCAGAGCTTCCATGAAACCTCGATGCTGCAATGCAGCTTCGTGGGCGGCTTTTGGTGCTAGGATGCAGTGCTCGTTGGTAGCCTCTAATGGAGCTTCATCGTCGGCTCCGACCTGGTGTTGTAGTGCAAAGCTCGGCGACGATGGCCGTGATGCTTGCAGCAACGATGCTTTCGGTGCTGCTGGGCATGATGTGTAGGCCGCTGATGTCTACAATAGAACCTTCTTCTTGTAGACGTTGTTGGGCCTCCAAGTGAAGTGGTTTGTAGGACAGTAGCAAATTTCCGTCAAGTGGATGACCTAAGGTTTATCAGTCCGTGGGAGGCGTAGGATGAAGATGGTCTCTCTCAAACAAGCCTGCAACCAAATAACAAAGAGTCTCTTGTGTCCCCAACACACCCAATACAATGGTGAATTGTATAGGTGCACTATTTCGGCGAAGAGATGGTGATACAAGTGCAATATGGATGGTAGATATAGGTTTTTGTAATCTGAAATTATAAAAACAGCAAGGTAACTAATAATAAAAGTGAGCGAAAATGGTATTGCAATGCTTCGAAACAAGGCCTAGGGTTCATACTTTCACAAGTGCAAGTTCTCTCAACAATAATAACATAATTGGATCATATAACTATCCCTCAACATGCAACAAAGAGTCACTCCAAAGTCACTGTCGGTGTACTAAAGTAGGGGGTACCTTAGTACCCCGAACTTGTCTGCGGCAACAGCAGCTCCATGGCAAGGCTTGCCGGGCGCCCGCCAAGACCCTCCGTCATTGCCTATTACTGCCATTCAAGGACAAAGTATCAACTGAGAAGACACAGATCCAGTCAAGAGAAGCTCGCCGGGGAGGACGAAGGCCCCGGCAAGAGGAGCTTGTCGGGAAGGCCAACCAAGGCGCTTCCAGGAAACTTGCCGCGACGCCCCGCGTGTCCCGGCAAGGCCCGACGACCGGCAAGCTTGCCGGCACAACAAGAGGAGGACCACGGCAAGGCTACCACCCGCGCCCAAACCCCAGCACATCCAGCAACGTGTCACCCCAGGGCCATCCCATGGGCACGTGGCGAGACGCTGCACAGCCATGCGGAGCGAGGTGGCAAGCGGAGCTGACAAGGAGGCCATCGTGGCAACCGGTGGCACACCTAACGGTCGTTTCCTTGAACTGTTGGGGCGACCAGACGGGCATTAAATGCCCTTGTCCCCTGCCGTCAGAGTTAGGTAGGGGACACTATTGGTCACTGTTGTACCAACCTGCGTTTTTACCTTTCTACCCCCTCTTCCTACGCTGCCACCTGTTGGTGCCCCCTTCAAGCTATAAAAGGGAGGCCCATGCGCACGTAGAAGGGGTTCGGTCCATTCGACGCACGCAACACCACCATACGCTCGCACTCTCGAGCAAGATCAAATCTGAGCACAAAGCAGCAAGAGGAGTTTTATCTCTCGGAGAGCTCCGGCTGGGTAAAATCGCCTGTCTCCCAGCTACCGACCTCGATCTGCTCTCGCCGCCCTCCGCTCCTTGCCGAACTAGAAGGGGCCCCCTGCCCCATAGGTGCTCGAGGCCACAGAGAGATCACCCCGACACCTTTGGCGCGCCAGGTAGGGGTCGCGTCGAGGTCGTGAGCATCCGATCCGTCTCCGCTTACATCAACGCTTTCATCAATATGCCACCAAGAAGAAGCCTTGGAGGTGGCCGCCCGCTCACATCGATTCTACCCCCACCGCCGGAGCAAGCGGGCGGTGGAGTGGACGCCGGCGAAGGAGCGGGCGCCGACGATGGGACTCACGTCGTGACCAGGTCCAAGAACAAGGCCCCGCAAGCGTCGGCGACCGTGCAGACGCCGCACCCTTCCGGGAGGTGCAAGGTCGACAACGCCCGGTGCCCCTAGCACCATGCTCGCATTGGAGCAAGGCGGCTGGTGGGTCGCGGACGCTCGAGGTCAAGATGCACGCCAAAGATGTCTTTGGCGCGAGTGAGGTACGGTCGCCGGACGGGTGTTGCACCTCCCAATCCACGGAGTCCAAGCACATCCCGCTCCTTGCGCCGCTCGTCGCCACCGCCACCCAAGATAATAGAGGAAGCGCTGCCCGAGCCCAGCTGCTTCTAGATTACCCTCCGGCGCCACACAAGATTGACGACTGGAGGATGACCATATACAGCCTCATCGGCTTCTCCAACGGCGACAAGCCCCGCGACCGAAGCGCATCGAAGCCCCGGCAAGGCGCCCAGGCGCAAGCCGACGCCGACAAGACCGCTGGGGGTGCCACCTCCGTGCACTCCCAGCCCCGAAGGCCAAGATCGCCGGCTCGCCGGACCAACCCCGACGCCGACTCCACCGCGTCGTCGGACCCGCGAACTCGCCGTGATCAACGCCACGTTCTCCAAGAACGACAACACGAAGACGCTCGCACTCGCATCGAGCGCAGGAGGGAAGCGCGACGTCAATCCGACCAGCGCGCTGGGCCCATTGTCGATATGCATGCACCAGGGGAGCCAAGCGACTTGCCGTACGCGGCAGGTTGCCCTGCGTTCACCCGTGAGCTGCGGCAAGTCCAGTGGCCCCAAACCAAGAACTTCAAGCCAGACGTGCCCGAGAAGTACGATGGCAGGATACACCCGTCGGAGTTCCTCAGCATCTACACCATCGCGGTGCAGGCTGCCGGAGGGCGCGACGAGAAGATCCTCGCCAACTACTTCCCGCTGGTGCTCAAGCCCAACGTCAGATCCTGGCTCATGCACTTGCCGGACGGCTCCATCTCTTCATGGGCGGACCTGTGTCATCAGTTTGTCGGCACCTTCACAGGCGGCCACAAACCCCACGGCCAGGAGAGCGATCTGCATTTGCTCGTCCAAAAGGAGGAAGAGCCCCTGCGCAAGTACATACGGAGATTCAGCCAGGCGCAGCGCAACATCCCAGACGTCCACCCTGCCGCGGTTATCAGTGCGTTCCACCAGAACGTGCATAACCGCGGGATGAGGGAGGAGATGGCGATGTGCAAGATCAGAGATGTCAGCGAGCTTTATGCTTTGGCCGACAAGTGTGCACGAGCTGAGGAGGGGAGGAAGATCCCCGGAGAGATTGCAGGAACAAAAGGATCTGATAGTGAGGATGCCGCCCCGACAAGGAAGAACCGGAGGCGGAACAATAGGAAAAGAAAGGCTAAGGATGTGCTAGCTGTCGAGCACTCCGGCAACGGAGGCGGCTCTGACAAGGCCAAAGCCGATGACTCCGGCGAGGCTGTGGTAGCCGCTGACAAGCAGGATGGCTTCGGCAAGCGATATTGCAATATCCACCGCACCAAGGGCCACGACCTCCAAACCTGCAAGAAAGTTGAGCAGATGGCGGAGCTACAGAAAGCTGAGTACGAGCGCCGCGACAAGGAGAGGGCCCAGGGAGGCGGCGGGGGATCCGGCAAGAAACTTCCCGCCCGGGGAGGGCACCGCGGCAAGGCCAAGCCGCGGCAAGGAGACAGGCCTCCCCGTGGCCGTGACAAGGACAAAGATGAAGATGAGGATGATGAGATGGAGGAAGATGAGACTGATGACCAAGAGTTTCAGAAGGCAACATAGGTGTTGTGCATCGACGGCGGCGCCTCTCTGCACACCTCGCACCGCCAACTCAAGCAGTGGGTGCGAGAAGTGAACGCAGCGGAGCCGTCCGTCGAGTCGCGCAAGCCTCTGAAGTGGTCCAGCACGCCCATCATCTTCGATGTTGAGGACCACCCTGATCGCATCACTGCGGTCGGGTGCTTGCCGATGTTGGTCTCACCAACAATCCGCAACCTCAAGTTCACGAAGATGTTGGTTGACGGCGGGCCGGCTGAACCTGATTTCCTCCGCGGTGCTCAAGAAGCTCCAGATCCCGACAGCGAGCTCAAGAGACTGGTACCTTTCAAGGAATAAACCCAGGAAGGAGCAAGCCGGAGGGGAAGATTACGCTGCCAGTCACCTTCGGCAGCGAGCTGAATTTCGTGAGAGAAAGTCACATTTGATGTTGCTGATATCCGCCGCCCTACAACAGATACTAGGCCGTCTGCGCCGCCAAGTTCATGGCAGCCTCTCACTACGCCTACAATGTGCTCAAGATGCCTGGTCCGATAAGTGTCAACTCTGTCCAAGGTGACAAGAAGGACGCACTTATCTGCACCGACAAGATCTACCGGGAAGCAGCAGCCTCAGCAGAGCGCAAGCCACTTGCCGCTGAAGCTCCCCGGGGGAAGAAAAAGGATAAGTCCGGCAAGAGCAGCTCTGGCACCCACTCCGGCAAGCGCACCTCCCCGGAGTGCTGCGCTACCGGTGAGGAGGCACCATCGAGCTCCACCGGCAAGTGCAAGAAGTCAAAGGCAGATCTACCAAAGACCAAGCCCGGCAAGAATGGCTCTGGTGCCTGCTCCGGTAAGCGCACCTCTCCGGAGTGCTGCGTTGCCGTCGAGGACGTGCCATCGAGCTCTACCGGCCAGTAGGGCAAAGAGAGCAGTCAGTTTCGAACTTTTCGAGTCGTATTCCTTGAAAGTCCGTACCTTGTATGGAAAACCTGTGCGCAAAGGGGACGAACCGTGGCTAAGTTGCGCCCTTGATCTGTTTCGAGTCCGCTCAACGATGAAAGCGTGTTGCAACTAGCCCGAGGAGTTCTCCGTGCCGGAGGCAACACCGCCAGCGGGCTGCTGATGTTCCGCACTCAGCAAGTGTGTTTGCGCTGGCGGGGTCCCTGAAAGCGTGAGGGAGAAAGCGTACAAGGGAGGAGATCCAGAGAGGAGTCCGGCCCCGCCGAAGCACAGAAGATGAAAAAGCTAAGTTGCCCAAGCTTGAGTACAGAGCACTTTTAGTTCTAAGTTTTTGTGTTATATTCCTCGAACGTTCGTACCTTGTATGGAACACCTGTGCGCGGGGGAACCAACTCGTGGTTAAGTTGCGCCCTTGCTTTGTTTCGAGTCCGCTCAACAATACAAGTCTTGGCAATCGCCCGACAAGGTTTCTTGCGGAAACAACATCGCCAGCCAGACTCTTGATGTTCCGCACTCAGCAAGTGTGTTAACGCCGGCAAGTTTCCTAAAAGCGTAGGGTAGGAACATGCAAGGGAAGCAACGGGGTAGAGGATGTAACGTAGCAAGCCTTGCCGTGGGACGTCCTTTGTATGAGAAACTTGTGTGCGGAGGAGCCGACTCATGGCTAAGTTGCGCCCTTGATTTGTTTTCGAGTCCGCTCAAACGATGAAAGCGCGCTGCAACTAAGCCCGACGAGGTTTCTTGCCGGAGGCTACACCGCCAGCGGGCTGCTGATGTTCCGCACTCAGCAAGCGTGTATGCGACGGCAAGTTCCCTAAAAGCGTAGAGTATAAACATACAAAGGATGAAACATAGCATTGCGTTGCCCAACACGAAGTTATGTTACAAAAAGTAACTTATTACAGTGCTGTCTAAGTTGTTCTCATGACTGGAATAACAGCGGCAAGGAAAGAGCAGAAGGGCGCACCGGCACCTGGGCCCCGGCAAACCGGCGTTCCTGGGGGCTGCGAGTACCAAGGTTCCTTCGCGGCTGGCCAGGGTCGCCGGGTGCTGCGATACCAGCGGCAAGAACAAAGGAAAAGGGCGCAGGCTCCTGTGCCCCGACAAGCCAGAGTTGCCGGGGGCTGTGATATCAGATAAGTTTTTCATCCCTCTTCATGCATCCTCTTATGGACTGGAGGATGCGAGGCCGTGTCCTTGAACGAGCATGCCTTGTATGGGAAAACCTGTGCGCGGAGGAGCCGAATCGCGGCTAAGTTGCGCCCTTGATTTGTTTTCGAGTCCGCTCAACAATACAAGTGCGCTGCAACTGGCCCGACAAGGTTTCTTGCCGGAAACAGCACCGCCAGCGGGCTGCTGATGTTCCGCACTCAGCAAGTGTGCTTGCGCCGGCAAGTTCCCTTGAAGCGTAGGGTGGAAAAATACAAGGCACAGGATCAAGTAAAGGATGTAACCCGGCAAGCATTCCCCTCTTTTCATTAAAAAACATCCCATTCCAGTACAAGTCCATAGAGGATGAAAAACATGAAAGAGAGGATTACAAGTTTTAAATGCAGCTAAGGCCCGAAGGCTTACAAATTGAAAAAAGATAAGATGCCCGTAATTGCTCTCCTGTTTCTCTCTTCAGGAGATAGGTCAAGGAGGCCCCGGCAAGAGAAGTTTGCCGGGAAGGGCAAAAGGGGCGCCTAGGTGAGCTTCGGGTGCCAGAAGACACCAAGAGAACATCCTGGGAGCCGGCCAGGAGCTTGGCGGAGACGGAGGCGCTGGAAGCAGAGCTCGAAGACGGGGCGGCAGGACGTCAGCACACTATCGAGGGCACCTCGCCCTCGTACTCCGACTTGACGGCCTTGCCGCCACCCCTCTTCCCCTTCCGCAGCCTCCCTACGCCAGCCGCCCAAGGAGACGGCCCCGGGGAGTTCAGAAGGCCGGCAACCCGGATGATCGGGCCGCCGGTGGCGCGCGAGGCGACGCCCGATGCCTAGTCGGACCCGCCGTCCTCGTCGTCGCTGTCGCTCCCCTCCTTGTCACTCTCGCTCTAGGAGGAGCCTTCGCTATCGGAGGAGCTGTCCACGCAGCATCTCGCCCGGGTGCCGAAGTCCCCGAAGACCTTGACGGCGAGAAGGTCGCCCTCCATTAACTTAAAATGGAGGGTAAACCCCGCCGTCAAGCTGTGGATGCGGGGGAACGTCTTCCACCCTCGATCGAAGTACATCACGCCGGGGGCTGGGGATACGACACTGACTCGCGTGCCGCTGATCCCGCAGCCCCTCATGCGCAATTCCAACATCTCCGACGGATCCGGCTCCATCGCGCTCGCAAACGGAGCCGGAAGACGGAGGCGACGACGAGGTGCCCAGCGCAGCCTGACGAAGAACTCCCAGGGGTCGTCCCCGGTGTGGACCGCCTCGAGGAGAGGAGCTGCCGGCGAAGACGGGGGTGGCGCACCACCCCGGCCGCCTCTTCCCCGAGCGCTCCGACCACGTCCTCGACCTCGTCCACGGCCTCGCCCCCTCCCTCTTCCCCTCGTGGCCGGCTCCGCCACCGCAGGCGCGGGATAGGGAGAGGCGCGCTGCCTGGTAGCGACCCTCGCCGCCACCGATGAAGGACCAGGGTTCCCTCCCTCCATGGCAGATGAGAGGAAGAGTAGCAGAAGTTGAAGAAAGGAGAAGAGGAGGAAGTGCAGGATTTTTGTGCTCCCCTTCCGCCCTTTTTAAGGAGCGAGGTGGGGGCTCGGCCGCCCTGCTCAGCCAATCGGAGCACGGGGAGGGCAGAGGAACGGGGCCGATCCACCATCTCCGCCCGTGACGGCTCAGTTTTCCACCTTCACCACCCACGACCCCACGCGCATGGGAGCCGCGTGGCGGGGAGGCGAAGTCGGGACGACAGGTGAAGTGACCTCACCCCGCCCCATGATGACAGGGGTGGATGCCTCGAAGATCACGCACACGACCCACGCCTCCCACGACGCCGCAATCGACGCGTGCCGTTGCGGGAGGACGCGGTGGGCACGGAGTCCGATTTTGTGTGGACCCGGGCGCGCGTGCACAAGATGCCAGGCCTGGCCCAACAACGCCGGCACCGTATGGCCCGAGCCAGGGGCTCCTATCGGTGTACTAAAGTAGGGGTACCTTAGTACCCGAACTTGTGCTGCAGGCGATCGCAGCGCCCCACGGCAAGGCTTGCTGGGCGCCCGCCAAGACCCTCCGTCATTGCCTATTACTTCCATTCAAGGACAAAGTATCAACTGAGAAGACACAGATCCCGGCAAGAGAAGCTCGCCGGGGATGACGAAGGCCCCGGCAAGAGGAGCTTGTCGGGAAGGCCAACCAAGGCGCTTCCAGGAAACTTGCCGCGACGCCCCGCGCGTCCCGGCAAGGCCCGACGACCGGCAAGCTTGCCGGCACAACAAGAGGAGGACCACGGCAAGGCGCTTGCCGCGGCAAGGCTACCACCCGCGCCCAAACCCCAGCACATCCAGCAACGTGTCACCCCAGGGCCATCCTGAGGGCACGCGTGGCGAGCCTTCTGACCATGCGGAGCGAGGTGGCAAGCGGAGCTGACAAGGAGGCCATCGTGGCAACCGGTGGCACACCTAACGGTCGTTTCCTTGCACTGTTGGGGTGACCAGACGGGCATTAAATGCCCTTGTCCCCTGCCGTCAGAGTTAGGTAGGGGACACTGTTGGTCACTGTTGTACCAACCTGCATTTTTACCTTTCTACCCCCTCTTCCTACGCTGCCACCTGTTGGTGCCCCCTTCAAGCTATAAAAGGGAGGCCCATGCGCACGTAGAAGGGGTTCGGTCCATTCGACGCACGCAACACCACCATACGCTCGCACTCTCGAGCAAGATCAAATACAGGCACAAAGCAGCAGTAGGAGTTTTATCTCTCCGGAGAGCTCCGAAGCTGGGTAAAAATCGCCCGTCTCCCCCGCGCGCCCGACCTCGATCTGCTCTGCGCACGCCCTCCGCTCCCTTGCCGAACTAGAAGGGGTCCCCTGCCCCATAGGTGCTCGAGGCCACAGAGAGATCACCCCGACAGTCACTAATAGAGGAGAACAAAAGAAGAGATTATTGTAGGGTACGAAAACACCTCAAAGTTATTCTTTCTGATCGATCTATTCAAGAGTCCGTAGTAAAATAACACGAAGCTATTCTTTCCGTTCAATCTATTCTAGAGTTCGTACTAGAATAACACCTTAAGATACAATTCAACCAAAACCCTGATGTCACCTAGATACTCCAATGTCACCTCGAGTATCTGTGGGTATGTTTATACGATATGCATCACACAATCTCAGATTCATCTATTCAACCAACACAAAGAACTTCAAAGAGTGCCCCAAAGTTTCTATCGGAGAGTCAAGACAAACACGTGTGTCAACCCCTATGCATAATTTCACAAGGTCACTGAACCCGCAAGTTGATCACCAAAACATACATCAAGTAGATCACGTGATATCCCATTCTCACCACAGATAAGCACATGCAAGACATACATCAAGTGTTCTCAAATCCTTAAAGACTCAATCCGATAAGATAACTTCAAAGGGAAAACTCAATCCATTACAAGAGAGTAGAGGGGGAGAAACATCATAGCATCCAACTATAATAGCAAAGATCGCGGTACATCATGATCGTGCCAAATCAAGAACATGAGAGAGAGAGAGAGAGATCAAACGCATAGCTACTAGTACATACCCTCAGCCCCGAGGGTGAACTACTCCCTCCTCTTCATGGAGAGCGTCGGCATGATGATGATGGCCACCAGTGAGGGATCCCCCCTCCGCCAGGGTGCCGGAATAGGGTCCCGATTGTTTTTTGGTGGCTACAGAGGCTTGCGGCGGGGAACTCCCAATCTAGGTTATTTTCTGGAGGTTTGGGTATTTATAGGAGAGTTTGGCGTTGAAAACAAGTCAGGAGGAACTACGGGGTGTCCACGAGGCAAAGGGGCGTGCCCCAGGGGGGTGGGTGCGCCCTCCACTCTCGAGGGCCCCACAAGCCTCCTCTCCGGTAACTCTTTATTCTGGTATTTTTTATATTTTCCAGAAAAAATCTCCGTTGATTTTCAGCGCATTCCAAGAACTTTTTTTCTGCACAGAAACAACACCATGGTAGTTCTGCTAAAAACAACGTCAGTCCGGGTTAGTTCTAACCAAATCATACCAAAAGCATGTAGAAATATTGTAAAAATGGCATGAATACATCAAAAATTATAGATACGTTGGAGACGTATCAAGCATCCCCAAGCTTAATTCCTGCTTGTCCTCAAGTAGGTAAATGATAAAAACAGAAATTTTGATGTGGAATGCTACCTAGCATAATTGTCAATGTAATTCTCTTTATTGTGGCATGAATGCTCATATCCGAAAGATTCAAGATAAAAGTTTAATATTGACATAAAAATAGTAATACTTCAAGCATGCTAACCAAGCAGTTTATGTCTTATCAAAATAACATATCCAAAGAAAGCTTATCCCTACAAAATCATATAGTTTGGCCATGCTTCATTTTCGTCACACAAAATGCTCCCATCATACTCAACCCCGGTTCCAGCCAAGCAATTGGTTCATACTTTTTAACGCCTTCAGCCTTTTCAACCCTCACGCAATACATGAGCGTAAGCCATGGACATAGCACTATGGGTGGAGTAGAGTATGATGATAGGGATTATGTGAGAAAACAAAAAAGGAGAAAGCCTCACATTGACGCGGCTAATCAACGGGCTATGGAGATGCCCATCAATTGATGTCAATACGAGGAGTAGGGATTGCCATGCAACGGATGCACTAGAGCTATAAGTGTATGAAAGCTCATCAAAAGAAACTAAGTGGGTGTGCATCCAACTTGCTTGCTCATGAAGACCTAGGGCAATTTGAGGAAGCCCACATCATTGGAATATACAAGCCAAGTTCTATAATGAAAAATTCCCACTAGCATATGAAAGTGACAAAATAAGAAACTCTCTATCATGAAGATTATGGTGCTAATTTGAAGCACAAGTGTGGAAAAAGGATAGTAACATTGCCCCTTCTCTCTTTTTCTCTCATTTTTTTATTTGGGCTTCTTTGGCCTCTTTTCCCCCCTTTTTATATATTTTTCTCTCTTTTTTTATTTCATCCGGAGTCTCATCCCGACTTGTGGGGGAATCATATTCTCCATCATCCTTTCCTCACATGGAACAATGCTCTAATAATGGAAATCATCACACTTCTATTTATTTACAACTCAAGAATTACATCAATACTTAGGACAAAATATAACTCTATGTTAATGCCTTCGGCGGTGTACCGGGATATGCAATGAATCAAGAGCGACATGTATGAAAATTATGAAGGTGGCCTTGCTACAAATACGATGTCAACTACATGATCATGCAAAGAGCAATATGACAATAATGGAACGTGTCATAATAAACGGAACGGTGGAAAGTTGCATGGCAATATATCTCGAAATGGCTATGGAAATGCCATAATAGGTAGGTATGGTGGCTGTTTTGAGGAAGATATAAGGAGGTTTATGTGTGATAGAGTGTATCGTATCACGGGGTTTGGATGCACCAGCGAAGTTTGCATCAACTCTCAAGGTGAGAAAGGGCAATGCACGGTACGGTAGAGGCTAGCAAATTGCAGAAGGGTAAGAGTGCGTATAATCCATGGACTCACATTAGTCATAAAGAACTCATATACTTATTGCAAAATTTTATTAGCCCTCGAAGCAAAGGGAAGGGTTGGTAGGAGTTAACCATCGCGTGATCCCGACCTCCGCTCATAAGGAAGGCAATCATATAACACCCCATGCTTCAAATTTATCACACAATGTTAACCATACGTGCATGCTACGGGACTTGCCAACTTTAACACAAGTATTTCTCAATTTCATAATTACCCAACTAGCATGACTTTAACATTACCACCTTTATATCTCAAAAGAATTATCAAGTATCAAATTTATCATAGTGTCTAATGCACTCCATATGAAAGTTTTTATTTTACCCAACTTGGATGCCCATCATATTAGAACTAATTTTATAACCAGAGCAATTACCATGCTATTCTAAAGGACTCTGAAAATAATATAAGTGAATCATGAGAGATCAATAATGTTTACAAAATAAAACCACCGCCTTGCTCTGAAAAGATATAAGTGAAGCACTAGAGGAAACGATGAACTACTCCAAAAGATGTAAGTGAAGATCAATGAGTAGTCAAATAATTGTGCAACTATGTGAAGACTCTCTAACATTTTAAGAATTTCAGATCTTGGTATTTTATTCAAATAGCAAGTAAAACAAAACAAAATGACATTTCAAGGATAGCACACATCATGTGAAGAAGCAAAAATTTAGGTTCAACCGATACTAACCGATAATTGTTGAAGAAGAAAGGTGGGATACCTACCAGGGCATCCCCAATCTTGGATGCTTGAGACTTCTTGAAAATATTATCTTGGGGTGCCTTGGGCATCCCCAAGCTTGAGATTTTGTGTCTCCTTAATTCCTTTTATATCTCGGTTTCCTAAATCTCAAAAGCTTCATCCACACCAAACTCAACAAGAACTCATGAGATAAGTTAGTATAAACCAATGCAAAAAGCTTATCATTTTATACTGTAATAAATCACAAAAAATATTATTAAACATTGGATACTAAATATCTCTGCATATTTAATACTCCTATCCTCAAATAGAATCATTAAACAAGCAAACATATGCAAACAATGCAAACATAACAGCAATCTGCCAAAACAGTACAGTCTGTAAAGAATGCAAGATTCATCATACTTCCCTAACTCCAAAATATTATGAAAGTCTACCACACTATGGAAGATTTATCAGAGCTCAATGCAAAAAGTTTCAACATTATATTATTTTCTGAATTTTCTAGGGAATTATTGCAACAGTTGTAAACTTTCTGTTTTGAAACAGCAACATGTATACTTGCAAAATAAGCATGGTAAAGGCTATCCTTGATATTTTTATTGAACATATAGATGCAGAACATCATTCTAAATAATAGCAAGCAAATACTAACAACAGAAAATGACGCTCCAAGCAAAACACATATCATGTGGTGAATAAAAATAAATCTCCAAGTAAAGTTACCGATGAACAAAGACAAAAGAGGGGATGTCATCCGGGGCATCCCCAAGCTTAGGCTCTTGGTTGACCTTGAATATTACCTTGGGGTGCCTTGGGCATCCCCAAGCTTAGGATCTTGCGACTCCTTATTCCATAGTCCATCGAATCTTTACCCAAAACTTGAAAACTTCACAACACAAAACTCAACAGAAAACTTGTAAGCTCCGTTAGTATAATAAAATAAATCACCACTTAGGTACTGTTGTGAACTCATTCTAAATTCACAACCCATAACTTGCTTGACCTAAAAAAAACAATATACGTGCTCAATAGACGAGAGAATTCTGCAAGTACAGACTGATAATTGGGATGCAACAGCGATATTGTTTTTTTCATCGTGATAATAAGTGCATGCACTTGTTTCGAAAAAAATTGGAGAACTGGGAATTTGAACGGTAGGTGCTTATGCTACCCATCAAATAAAAATTAGGTGCCGGAAAATTCATTTTGAAACAAATGATTCAGCTTTATATCCACGTCGACCCTCGGCATGATGGTTGGAAGCAAATGCAAGTTCATACCAAAAGATCGTTTACAACAATACCAACTTGCGGACGACAAGGTAGTACAACTACCAATACCAAACTAACTTATAATCTTTTTACTCCTGGCCCTAGTGTTCATCTGGTAGAAAATCTTGCAGAGGACCAGCTCCCGTTCCTTCTCTTGCTCCAGGTCCCTGAGGTGGTACTGGTGCATCACCCAGTTGGTCCTCTGCTAGTCGAAGTTCTTGTTGGTGTGCAGGACCAGAACCTTTTTGCTGCCCGTTTGCCGGCCGTTGACCATCACCGGCAAGGTATTGCCGGTCTTGTGCCACATCACGTGCATGCCGCACTCTGACTGTATCTTGCGACGCGTCCACGTGCCCCTTTTGAATGCCCTGGAATTGCGCTGGAAGAAATGCTTCCTTAGGCCACTTAGTGTGATACATGCAGTATTGTCGAATACAGGTTTTAGTGTACGTAGTTGGCATTTTCATAAAATCTTTGGCATGTTGCAGCCACTTGTTTCACTTTTTATTAACTATCAAATTGTAATTGCTTCACCAGGTCTGCATCTAAAAAGAAAAATATAGCTATAAACAAAGGAATATGTTTGTGCAAGTAGACGGCCGATCGTTATCTTACCTGGAAGTTTCTCAGGTTGGGTGTAGCATATGCCGTGCTCGCTTTCGATGGTTGGTATGAACAAATCGATGAGAGGGTGAGATCTTGCACTATCAGCACTCACTTTGGCCCCAAGGTGCTCGATCAGCTCCTGATCCGTGGGATCGAACTTGACGCCAGCCGGCAGCGCCGGCCAATCCTTCTTCGACTTGCATCGGTAATTCCAGTTATGTGGTACTCAATGTATGATCAATCGACTGTTTTAAGTGAATGATGAAAGATTTCGACGGATAAGTGGTACTCCAAATCTGAAGTCCGAATACCCGAACACGCCGCGGATTCTTGTGTCACCTCGCGCAGCGTGTTGTCACGTCAATTCAATGTGTGGACATGATGAAAAATTTGACCAACGTATACTAGTACTGCTACTATACTACTTACTAGTCGTATTTAGTGTCACAATTTATACATAGGTTTAACTAACAAGTATGCACTTGAAGCCTAATTGATATATATATATATATACATATTTACTATAGTGACACTGGGCCTCCTACGGGCCGTAGAAACAGTGGGCCTTCTATAGGCCGTAGAAACAATGGGCCTTCTACGAGCCGTAGAAATAATGGGCCTTCTACGGTCCGTATCATCAATGGGCCCTATACAGGCCATATGATCGATTGGCCAAACATGGGCCAATAACAGACCATATTATGGTCGTAAACAGGCTAGAGTTGGAATCGTCCGTTCATGGGCCGACCATAACGGGCCATCGTTAATAGGCCGTATTTGATGATGCTATGAAAACGGCCCAACGTATTAAGGGACCACAAACGGGCCGAATGTAACCACAGGCTGAATTTGGCCCTAAGCGAAAAATAGCGATGAATAGCCTTAAGTAAGCGAATCTTTGAAATGAGCCCAAGAATAAATGGGCTCGAGAAGGCCGAAGATAACATATCTGAAACGCCCAATGTAATAACGGGCCATTAATGGGTATAAAGTAATACATTGTTCATTACGGGCCAGTTTCACCACGGGCCGTTAATGGGTGTAAAGTGATACACTGTTCATTACGGGCCAGTTTCACCACGGGCTATTAATGGGCCAAGAGTTACAAAGGGCCTCATATGGGCCGAAAGACGTCATGGGCCATACATGGGCCAGAAGTGAAAACGGACTGGAATCATATTGCATGGCCCTGATGAAGCTACTGGGCCTAATTCGGATAGGGCGTAACAGGCCTTGGGTTAGCGGGCTGTAAATGGGCTATATGCGAACATGTCGTTAATAGGCTTTCCATTGGCCGGCCCGCCACCTTTTGACCAAGTCAAATGGGCCAGCCTTTTCACAGGAACGGGCCTTTGTTGGGTCGTGCCACGTGCCGACATATCATAGGCGCCTTTTGTCCAATGAGTGGATGACATCTGTCCCAACGATGAGCCGACACGTGTTTCCTCCAGCCAATGATGATTTTACACGTGGAAAATCCCCATTGGTCAGGGCTGTTACCGAGTTATCGGATCCAAAATCCGACCCGATAGCTTAATGGCGTTCCGTTACGGTAGATGCCACGTGTCAGTCACCCTTGCCAAAAGCACTTTTGTGACGCGCGATTTATACTCATGGAAGTGGACACTTCCGTGATGATTATTTTGGCAATGTCATGGAACACTTCTATGACAGCACAGGTATGACTATCTTGATTCTGTCATAAAATCGTCATGGATGTACATGCATGACAAAAAACGCGACCTACTGTGACAAACACGTATCATCACGGAAGTGTACTTTTTTTGTAGTGGTAGTTCACCCTCGGGGGTGAGGGTATGTACCAGTAGCTATGTGTTTGATCTCTCTCTCTCTCTCTCTCTCGTGTTCTTGAGGTGATACAATCTTGATGTATCAGGAGCTTTGCTATTATAGTTGGATCTTATGATGTTTCTCCCCCTCTACTCTCTTGTAATGGATTGAGTTTTCCCTTTGAAGTTATCTTGTCGGATTGAGTCTGTAAGGATTTGAGAACACTTGATGTATGTCTTGCCATGCTTATGTGTGGTGACAATGGGATATTCACGTGATCTACTTGATGTATGTTTTGGTGATCAACTTGCGGGTTCAATGAATCTATGCATAGGGGTTGGCACACATTTTCGTCTTGACTCTCCGGTAGAAACTTTGGGGCACTCTTTGAAGTACTTTGTGTTGGTTTTAATAGATGAATCTGAGATTGTGTGATGCATATCGTATAATCATGCCCACGGATACTTGAGGTGACATTGGAGTATCTAGGTGACATTAGGGTTTTGGTTGATTTGTGTCTTAAGGTGTTATTCTAGTACAAACTCTATGATAGATCGATCAGAAAGAATAACTTTGAGGTGGTTTCGTACCCTACCATAATATCTTCATTTTTCTCTGCTATTAGTGAGTTTGGAGTGACTCTTTGTTGCATGTTGAGGGATAGTTATATGATCCAATTATGTTATTATTGTTGAGAGAACTTGCACTAGTGAAAGTATGAACCCTAGGCCTTGTGTCCTAGCATTGCAATATCGTTTGTGCTCACTTTTATCATTAGTTACCTTGCTGTTTTTATATTTTCATATTACAAAAACCTATATCTACCATCCATATTGTACTTGTATCACCATCTCTTCGTCGAACTAGTGCACCTATACAATATACCATTGTATTGGGTGTGTTGGGGACACAACAGACTCTTTGTTATTTGGTTGCAGGGTTGTTTGAGAGAGACCATCTTCATCCTACGCCTCCCACAGATTGATAAACCTTAGGTCATCCACTTGAGGGAAATTTGCTACTGTCCTACAAACCTCTGCACTTGGAGGCCCAACAACGTCTACAAGAAGAAGGTTGCCTAGTAGACATCAAGCTCTTTTCTGGCGCCCTTGCTGGGGAGGTGAGTGCTTGAAGGTATATCTTTAGATCTTGCAATCGAATATTTTTGTTTCTTGTTTTATAACTAGTTTAGTCTATAAAAGAAAACTACAAAAAATGGAATTGAGTCTGCCTCATACGCGTCATCTTTTTAATATCTTTCGTGATAATGATGGAAAGGAAAATTGTGCTCAAGTGCTAGAAGAAGAAGTCTATAATATGTTTGGTACTAAATCTTTGAATAATGAGCATGATTGCAATGTTGTTAGTATGAACTCTTTGAATATCCATAGTACTAATGATGATTGCACTAGTTATGATGAAAATGTCTCTTATAAGCATGTAAATTTTTGTGGAGTGCATTGGTTTTGCAAGTACACACTAAATTGGGAAGATAGATATTGCAAGAGGCATAAGCATTTAGAAACTAAATGGTTGCAAGAAAGGCTAGATGTTTGTGCTAAAAAAATTTAAAATTTCTTCGTCATACTTGTGAACTTTGCAATGAACGTGATCATTTTAATCCCCAATGCAAATTATTTCATGATCGAATCGTGTCCAAAAATTGTGATGACTTGATTTCTCTTGCACATCATAATGAACTTAGTTTGCTTTTGGGTTATGAAGAAATGAAAAGTATAACTAAGAATATTCCAGAATTTGCCCTTAAAAGAGTTCTTGATTTTGATCTAGAGGAAATTTATATGTATTGTGTGGTGAATTGCATTTAAAATCCTTATATTGCCAATTACATAAAGAAAAGAAAGCAAATAGAAGATGAAGAGAATACTAATGAAAGGGAAGAGACTTCCCAATATCCTTCTATTATTTCTTATGATGAATCAGGTAACGAGGAGGAGCCTTCTATTCAATCAACCTCATTAATAAGGAGCTCAAAGGAGAGGGTTAAACCCACACATGATGTGAAGAAGAAAAATAAAATACGGAGAAGCAAAGGTAGAAAGGTATCCCTCCCAAATGATGTTGCTCCTACTACTCATTGTGATGATGATAATTGGTATACTATTGGTGCTATCCATACTATTCATGATGAGAGCAATTATGCTTATGATATGAAAAGGCCCAAGCTTGGGGATGCTATGTTTGATGAGGATGACATATTTGAGAATATATTTGCTGCAATTAATGTTTGTCCCAAGCTTGGGGATGCTATGTTTAATGAAGATGATATTTTTAGCCTTCCAAGTTTTGATATGCAAATTTGTTATGATGATAGCATGCCTCCTACTTATGATGATTATATTGATGATAGTGGGTTTAGAGGTGTGTCAACTTTAGGAAGTAGTGATCCCACTATTTTGGAGGATATTGAATCTTATTGTGATGAATATGAAAGTGGATTTGGAGAGGTCATGACTTTATTTAGTGATGATTCCACTATCTTGGAAGAGGTTTCAATCAATTATGATGAGAACAAAGTTGCTACTTATGATGATTATTGTGATGAAACTTATGCTATAAAAGTAGTGATGATCATAATTGTAAAACTTGTCATGATTATGATTACCCTTTTTCTGAACATTACTCTTCTAATGTGGAAACAATTTATAGTATTCAAGTCTCTTATGATACTCCCACTATTCCGAATAAGAAGAATTTTGCTTATGTGGAGAGTAGTAAATTTTCTATGCAAGTAGATCATGAAAAGAATGCTTTAGGTGCTGATTATATTGTTGAATTCATTCATGATGCTACTGAAAATTATTATGAGGGAGGAATATATACTTGTAGGAATTGCAATAATATCAAGTTTCCTCTCTATGTGCTTAAAATCTTGAAGTTGTGCTTGTTTTGCCTTCCTATGCTAGTTGATTGTTGTTCCCATAAGTTGTTTGCTCACAAAATCCCTATGCATAGGAAGTGGGTTAGACTTAAATGTGCTAGTCATATGCTTCATGATGCTCCCTTTATGTTTCAATTCTTATCTTTTATGTGAGCATCATTGTCATCATCATGACTAGCTAGAAAGGCATTAAGGAAAAGCGCTTGTTGGGAGTCAAACATGATTATGCTACTGTAGTAATCATGTTTTATAGCTTTTGTTTCAATAAAGTGCCAAGTAAGACCTTTAGGATAGCTTACGGTGATAGTTGTCTTGATCCTGCTTAAAATCAAAAACTTTTGCACCCAGTAAATTAGTTTTGATAATTCACAAAAGCGTGCTTTGGATCTGATTCTTTTTTATCTGCATTTGTACACAAATTTATCAGGTTTTCCTAATTTGGTAGGATGTTTGGAGTTACATAAGTATTCAAATGATACAGATTACTATAGAGTATTCTGTTTTTCACAGATTCTGCTTTCTATGTGTTGTTTACTTATTTTGATGAATCTATGAGTAGTATCGGAGAGAAGTTGGAATACAGTAGGTTTAACACCAATATGAATTTAGAATGATTTCACAACAGACGTAAGTGGTGATTTATTTTCTTATACTAACGGAGCTTACGAGTTTTTTCTGTTGAGTTTTGTGTTGTGAAGTTTTCAAGTTTTGGTTAAAGATTCGATGGACTATGGAATAAGGAGTGGCAAGAGCCTAAGCTTGGGGATGCCCAAGGAACCCCAAGGTAATATTCAAGGACAACCAAGAGCCTAAGCTTGGGGATGCCCCAGATGGCATCCCCTCTTTCGTCTTCATTCATCGGTAAGTTTACTTGGAGCTATATTTTTATTCACCACATGATATGTGTTTTTCTTGGAGCGTCTTGTATGATATGAGTCTTTGCTTTTTATTTTGCCACACTCATCCTTGCTGTAAACAACTTTTGGGGGAGACACACATGATTTGGAATTTATTAGAACACTCTTTGTGCTTCACTTATGTCTTTTGGAGTAGTTTGTCTTTTGCTCTAGCACTTCACTTATATCTTTTAGAGCACGGCGGTGGTTTTATTTTGTAGAAAGTATTGATCTCTCATGCTTCACTTATATTATTTTGAGAGTCTTTTAGAACAGCATGGTAGTTGCTATGGTTATAAAATTGGTCCTAGAATGATGGGCATCCAAGTTGGGTATAATAAAAACTATCATAGAAAGTGAATTGGATGCTATGATCAATTTGATGCTTGATAATTGTTTGGAGATATGAGGATGGTGATATTAGAGTCATGCTAGTGGAGTAATTATGAATTTGAGGAATACTTGTGTTGAAGTTTGTGATTCCCATAGCATGCACGTATGGTGAACCGCTTTGTGATGAAGTTGGAGCATAATTTATTTATTGATTGTCTTCCTTATGGGTGGCGGTCGGGGACGAGCGATGGTTTTTTCCTACCAATCTATCCCCCTAGGAGCATGGGCGTAGTACTTTGTTTTCAAAGACTTGTAGATTTTTGCAATAAGTATATGATTTCTTTATGACTAATGTTGAGTCCATGGATTATATGCACTCTCACCCTTCCACCATTGCTAGCCTCTGTTGTGCTGTGCAACTTTCGCCGGTACCATACACCCACCATATACCTTCCTCAAAACAGCCACCATACCTACCTATTATGGCATTTCCATAGCCATTCCAAGATATATTGCCATGCAACTTTCCACCATTCCGTTTATTATGACACGCATCATCATTGTCATATTGCTCTTCGCATGATCATGTAGTTGACATCGTATTTGTGGCAAAGCCACCCTCATAATTCCATACGTGTCACTCTTAGTTCATTGCATATCCCGGTACACCACCGGAGGCATTCATATAGAGTCATATCTTGTTCTAAGTATCGAGTTGTAATCTTGAGTTGTAAGTAAACAGAAGTGTGATGATCTTCATTATTAGAGCATTGTCCCAAGTGAGGAAAGGATGATGGACACTATGATTCCCCCACAAGTTGGGATGAGACTTCGGGCTTTACAAAAAAAAGAGAAAGGCCAAATAAAAAAAGAAGAAGAGAAAGGCCAAATAAAAAATTAAGAGAAAAAGAGAGAAGGGACAATGCTACTATGCTTTTACCACACTTGTGCTTCAAAGTAGCACCATGATCTTCATGATAGAGAGTCTCCTATGTTGTCACTTTCATATACTAGTGGGAATTTTTCATTATAGAACTTGGCTTGTATATTCCAATGATGGGCTTCCTCAAAATGCCCTAGGTCTTCGTGAGCAAGCAAGTTGGATGCACACCCACTAAGTTTGTTTTTGAGCTTTCATACACTTATAGCTCTAGTGCATCCGTCGCATGGCAATCCCTACTCACTCACATCGATATCTATTAATGGGCATCTCCATAGCCCGTTGATACGCCTAGTTGATGTGAGACTATCTTCTCCCTTTTTGTCTTCTCTACAACCACCATTCTATTCCACATATAGTGTTATGTCCATGGCTGACGCTCATGTATTGCGTGAAATTTGAAAAAGTTTGAGAATACTAAAGTATGAAACAATTGCTTGGCTTGTCATCGGGGCTATGCACGATTAAATACTTTGTGTGATGAAGATAGAGCATAGCCAGACTATATGATTTTGTAGGGATAGCTTTGTTTAACCATGTTATTTTGAGAAGACATGATTGCTTTGTTAGTATGCTTGAAGTATTACTATTTCTTATGTCAATATGAACTTTTGTCTTGAATAATTTGGATCTGAACATTCATGCCACAATAAACAAAATTACATTGAGAAATATGCTAGGAAGCATTCCACATCAAAAATTCTGTTTTTCTCATTTACCTACTCGAGGACGAGCAGGAATTAAGCTTGGGGATGCTTGATACGTCTCCAACGTATCTATAATTTTTGATTGTTCCATGCTATTATATAACCTATTTTGGATGTTTATGGGCTTTACTATACACTTTTATATCATTTTTGGGACTAACCTATTAACCTAGAGCCCAGTGCCAGTTTCTGTTTTATCCTTGTTTTTGAGTTTTACAGAAAAGGAATACCAAACAGAGTCCAATTGACGTGCCAATTTTTGACAATCTTTTGTGGACCAAAAGAAGCCCCTGGAGTGAAAGAGTTGGGCCAGGAAAGTCCCGGCTGCCCACGAGGGTGGCCCACGCGCCCACTTCCCCTGGGCGCGCCCCCTGCCTCGTGGACAGCCCGGAAACCCCCCCTGACGTGAGACCTACGCCAAAAATTCCTATAAATATTGAAACCTCCAGAAAATAACCTAGATCGGGAGTTCCGCCGCCGCAAGCCTCTGTAGCCACGAAAAACTTCTCGGGACCTGTTCGGCACCACGGGGAGGGATCCATCAGCTGTGGCCATCTTCATCATCCCGGCGCTCTCCGTGACGAGGAGGGAGTACTTCACCCTCGGGGCTGAGGGTATGTACCAGTAGCTATGTGTTTGATCTCTCTCTCTCTCTCTCATGTTCTTGAGGTGATACGATCTTGATGTATCGCAAGCTTTGCTATTATAGTTGGATCTTATGATGTTTCTCCCCCTCTACTCTCTTCTAATGGATTGAGTTTTCCCTTTGAAGTTATCTTGTCGGATTGAGTCTTTAAGGATTTGAGAACACTTGATGTATGTCTTGCCGTGCTTATCTATGGTGACAATGGGATATTCACGTGATCTACTTGATGTATGTTTTGGTGATCAACTTGCGGGTTCAATGAATCTATGCATAGGGGTTGGCACACGTTTCCGTCTTGACTCTCCGGTAGAAACTTTGGGGCACTCTTTGAAGTACTTTGTGTTGGTTTGAATAGATAAATCTGAGATTGCGTGACGCATATCGTATAATCATGCCCACGAATACTTGAAGTGACATTGGAGTATCTAGGTGACATTAGGGTTTTGGTTGATTTATGTCTTAAGGTGTTATTCTACTACGAACTCTATGATAGATCGATCAGAAAGAATAACTTTGAGGTGGTTTCGTACCCTACCATAATCTCTTCGTTTGTTCTCCGCTATTAGTGACTTTGGAGTGACTCTTTGTTGCATGTCGAGTGATAGTTATATGATCCAATTATGTTATTATTGTTGAGGGAACTTGCACTAGTGAAAGTATGAACCCTAGGCCTTGTTTCCTAGCATTGCAATATCGTTTGTGCTCACTTTTATCATTAGTTAACTTGCTGTTTTCATATTTTCATATTACAATAACCTATATCTACCATCCATATTGCACTTGTATCACCATCTCTTTGCCGAACTAGTGCACCTATACAATTTACCATTGTATTGGGTGTGTTGGGGACACAAGAGACTCTTTGTTATTTGGTTGTAGGGTTGTTTGAGAGAGACCATCTTCATCCTACGCCTCCCACAGATTGATAAATCTTAGGTCATCCACTTGAAGGAAATTTGCTACTGTCCTACAAACCTCTGGACTTGGAGGCCCAACAACTTCTACAAGAAGAAGGTTGCGTAGTAGACATCACCATTCAAAATGTATACGTATCCGGTTTGTGACTTGGAGTCATCCAGATCTGTGTCGAAGCTGGCATCGACGTAACCCTTTAGGACGAGCTCTTCGTCACCTCCATAAACGAGAAACATATCCTTAGTCCTTTAAAGGTACTTCAGGATATTCTTGACCGCTGTCCAGTGTTCCATGCTGGGATTACTTTGGTACCTCCCTACCAAAGTTCTTCAATATCTTATCAAGGTATGTGCTTTGCGAAAGACCGATGGGGCGTCTCGATCTATCTCTATAGATCTTGACACCTAATATGTAAGCAGCTTCTCCAAGGTCCTTCATTGAAAAACACTTATTCAAGTAGGCCTTTATGCTTTCCAAAAGTTCTATATCATTTCCCATCAATAGTATGTCATCCACATATAATATGAGATATGCTACAGAGCTCCCACTCACTTTCTTGTCAACATAGGCTTCTCCATAAGTCTGCATAAACCCAAACGCTTTGATCATTTCATTAAAGCGAATGTTCCAACTCCGAGATGCTTGCACCAGCCCATAGATGGAACGCTGGAGCTTGCACACCTTGTCAGCATTCTTAGGATCGACAAAACCTTCCGGCTGTATCATATACAATTCTTCCTTAAGGAAACCGTTAAGGAATGCCGTTTTGACGTCCATTTGCCATATCTCATAATCATAGAATGCAGCAACTGCTAACATGATTCGAACGGACTTCAGCTTTGCTATGGGTGAGAAAGTCTCATCATAGCCAACCCCTTGAACTTTTCGATAACCCTTAGTGACAAGCTGAGCTTTATAGACGGTCACATTACCATCCGCGTCAGTCTTCTTCTTAAAGTTCCATTTATTTTCTATGGCTTGCCGATCATCAGGCTAGTCTGTCAAAGTCCATACTTTGTTTTCATACATGGATCCTATCTTGGATTTCATGGCTTCAAGCCATTTGTTGGAATCTGGGCCCGCCATCGCTTCTTCATAGTTCAAAGGTTCACAGTTGTCTAACAACATGATTTCCAGGACAGGGTTGCCATACCATTCTGGTGTGGAACGTGTCCTTGTGGACCTAAGAAGTTCATTAGTAACTTGATCTAAAGTTTCGTGATCATCATCATTAACTTCCTCTCTAGTCAGTGCAGGCACCACAGAAATATCTTCCTGAGTTGCGCTACTTTCCGGTTCAAGAGGCAGTACTTCATCAAGTTCTACTTTCCTCCCACTTACTTCTTTCGAGAGAAACTCTTTCTCCAGAAAGGATCCGTTCTTGGAAACAAAGATCTTGGCTTCGGATCTAAGGTAGAAGGTATACCCAATGGTTTCCTTAGGGTATCCTATGAAGACGCATTTTCCGACTTGGGTTCGAGCTTTCCAGGTTGAATTTCTTGACATAAGCATCGCATCCCCAAACTTTTAGAAACGACAGCTCAGGTTTCTTCCCAAACAATAATTCATATGGTGTCGTCTCAACGGATTTAGATGGTTCCCTATTTAAAGTGAATGCGACTGTCTCTAAAGCATAGCCCCAAAATGATAGCCGTAAATCGGTAAGAGACATCATAGATCGCACCATATCCAATTGAGTGCAATTACAACGTTCAGACACACCATTACGCTGAGGTGTTCTAGGCGGCATGAGTTGTGAAACAATTCCACATTTCCTTAAGTGTGTACCAAACTCGTGACAATATTCTCCTCCACGATCTGATCGTAAGAACTTTATTTTCCTGTCACGTTGATTCTCCACCTTACTCTGAAATTCCTTGAACTGTTAGAAGGTCTCAGACTTGTGTTTCATTAAGTAGACATACCCATATCTACTTAAGTCATCAGTAAGGGTGAGAACATAACGGCAGCCACTGTGAGCCTCAACGCTCATTGGACCGCACACATCAGTATGTATTATTTCCAACAAGTTGGTTGCTCGCTCCATTGTTCCGGAGAATGGAGTCTTGGTCATTGTTCCCATGAGGCATGGTTCACACGTGTCAAATGATTCATAATCAAGAGACTCCAAAAGTCCATCTGCATGGAGTTTCTTCATGCGTTTGACACCAATGTGACTAAGGCGCCAGTGCCACAAGTATGTGGGACTATCATTATTAATCTTACATCTTTTGGTATTGACACTATAAATATGTGTAACATAACGTTCGAAATTCAATAAGAATAAACCATTGACCAGCGGGGCATGACCATAAAACATATCTCTCATATAAATAGAACAACCATTATTCTTGGATTTAAATGAGTGGCCATCTCGCATTAACCGAGATCCAGATACAATGTTAATGCTCAAAGCTGGCACTAAATAACAATTATTCAGGTTTAAAACTAATCCCATAGGTAAATGTAGAGGTAGCGTGCCGATGGCGATCACATCGACCTGGAACCATTCCCGACTCGCATCATCACCTCGTCTGAGGGAGTCCTGGACTAGGGGGTGTCCGGATAGCCGAACTATCATCATTGGCCGGACTCCAAGATTATGAAGATACAAGATTGAAGACTTCGTCCCGTGTCCGGATGGGACTTTCCTTGGCGTGGAAGGCAAGCTTGGCAATACGGATAAGTAGATCTCCTACCATTGTAACCGACTCTGTGTAACCCTAGCCCTCTCCGGTGTCTATATAAACCGGAGAGTTTTAGCCCATAGGACGAACAACAATCATACCATAGGCTAGCTTCTAGGGTTTAGCCTCCTTGATCTCGTGGTAGATCTACTCTTGTACTACCCATATCATCAATATCAATCAAGCAGGAGTAGGGTTTTACCTCCATCGAGAGGGCCCGAACACAGGTAAAAACATCGTGTCCCTTGTCTCCTGTTACCATGCGCCTAGGCGCACAGTTTGGGACCCCCTACCGAGATCTGCGGTTTTGACACCGACATTGGTGCTTTCATTGAGAGTTCCTCGTGTAAATCGCTCATAGGCCCGATTGTTCCTTCGATCATCAACAACAACGCGGTCGAGGCGAGACTTTTCTCCCGGACAGATCTTCAGTATTCGGCGGTTTCGCTGATCGCGGCCAATTCACTTGGCCATCTGGAGCGAGATCGAAGCTACGCCCACAGCCATCAGTCGATTTGGAAGTTTGAACTTCACGGCCGACATCTGCGGAGACTTGATCTTCGACGGATTCGAGCCACAGTCGAGCGCGCCGCACTGTCACAATGGGCATGATCTAGCTCTGCTGCCGGACGGTGCTCTGGAGGCCGCACAAGAGTCCGCTCCGACCCTTAACTCGGAGTCGACTGCGCCGATCGAGGATGGGTGGCTAGACACCACCTCGGGGGCTGCTACCTCTATGGCGATGGAGCCGAATACCGACCCTGTCCCTTGTGAAGCTCGTGACTCCGAGGTGCCGGACTCCTCGCCGGACTCCGAACCTCCCGCGCCCCTACCAATCGAATCCGATTGGGCGCCGATCATGGAGTTCACCGCTACGGACATCTCGCCTTTTGGCGACATCCTAAATTCGCTAAAGTATCTCTCATTATCAGGAGAGCCCTGGCCGGTCTACGGCCAGGACAGTTGGGATGCAGACAACGAAGAAATTCAAAGCCCACCCACCACCCACTTTGTAGCCACTATCGACGACTTAACCGACATGCTAGACTTTGACTCCGAAGACATCGACGGTATGGACGACAATGCCGGAGACGACCAGGAACCAGCGCCTACAGACGCTGGAAAGCCACCTCATGATCGACATATACATGGTGGACATCCCAAAGGATGGGAATGGCGAGGAACAGCGGAGGAAGACCCTCCAAGAAACAGCCTAAGCGCGGCGTCGTGGCGCCGCTCATCCACCATAGCAAGAATGGAGATTCGGCACGGAGACAATAACACCGGGACGGTGCGAAGACAACCCCCTCGGCAAGATTCAGCACGGAGGACGAGAAGCCAGCCCTCACGAGAGCAGCAGCAGGCGAAGGCGTGGGGGCGATAATTACAGGCCTCCTCTCGGGAGACGAGGCAAGCCTCGACGACGACGAATTCGTCGTGCCTGAGGATCCCGTCAAACAAGAGCGTTTTAAACGCAGGCTTATGGCCATGGCAAGCAGCCTCAAGAAAATGCAGCAACAGCTTAGAGATGATCAAGATTTGCTAGCCGACAGATGGACCGAAGTCCTTGTGGCCGAAGAGTATGAACTCGAACACCCCTCCAAAAGCTACCCCAAACACAAGCTGCTGCCCCGATTAGAGGAGGAAGCATATAAACCTACATCACCAGCGCACTATACGGCCGACCAGCCACCTCGTGGCCGTGACAGAGAGGCCTCTAGGCCTTCCACTAAAGCCGTACCCCGACATCGCTCGAAAAGTACAAAGCCACGAGGGAATGCGCCGGACTTGCGAGACATATTGGAGGATAAGGCAAGACAATCAAGATCGATCTACGTATCGCGTGGGCGCCCCATGATACGCGACGACAACCGTCGCGCCGGATACTGACAATTCGGCGGGCGAACACATGAACAAAGCTCGTTTGAGCTACGTCGTGATATATTATCTGAGGCGCCAGACACCCACTATGCTTCACGGATGAAGTAATGGATCATCAAATCCCGAAGGGTTCAAACCCGTGAACATTGAATCCTCGATGGCACAACAGACCCAGCGGTTTGGATCGAAGACTATCTCCTTCATATCCACATGGCCCGGCGGCACGCATCTTCACGCCATCAAATACCTCCCTCAAGCTTAAAGGCCCAGCTCGGCAGATCGGCTTAACAGCCTGCCAGCAGAATCAATTGGGTGTTGGGAGGACCTGGAAGCCGCATTCCTTGATAACTTCCAGGGCACATATGTGCGACCACCACACGCTGATGACCTAAGCCACATAATTCAGAAGCCAGACGAATCGGCCAGACAATTCTGGACACGGTTCTTAACCAAGAAAAAACAAATCGTCGACTGTCCGGATGCAGAGGCACTCGCAGCCTTCAAACATAACATCCGCGACGAGTGGCTTGCCCGGCACCTAGGACAGGAAAAGCCAAAATCCATGGCAGCCCTCACATCACTCATGACTCGCTTTTGCGCGGGAGAGGACAGGTGGCTAGCCCGCAGTAACAACCTCAACAAAAATCCTGGCAGTCCGGATACCAAGGACCGCAATGGCAGGTCACGTCGCAACAAGCACAAACACCGCGTGCGGCGATATCACGAGGACACAGCGATCAGCGCCAGATTCAGAGGCTCAAACCCGTCGTGGAAAAAGCCATTCAAAAGAACTACTCCGGTCCGTCCAATTTGGACCGAATACTCGACCGCTCGTGCGGATACACGGCACCCCGAAAAGCCAGCTAATCACACCAACAGGATTGTTGGGTATTCAAGCAGCAGGCAAGTTAATTGCGAAAACAATGACAAGGGTTGCATAGCGATGACGAGGAAGAGACCCGCCGCCCGAACAATAGAGGATGAAGGTTTCCCCCACAAGTGCGGACGGTGAACATGATATCGCAACCCACATACCCAAAAGGGAGCGGAAGCGTGCACTCGAGGGCGATATCTGCGATGGAGCCAGTCGCCCCAAAGTTCAACCCATGGTCCTCCTGCCCGATCACTTTTGATCGAAGGGACCACCCCACCAGCACCCGCCATGGCGCGTTCACCGCATTGGTTCTAGACCCAATCGTCGATGGGTTTCACCTCACTAGAGTCCTAATGGACGGCGGCAGCAGCCTGAACCTCCTTTACCAGGATACAGTGTGCAAAATGGGCATAGACCCCTCAAGGATTAAACCCACAAAGGCGACCTTCAAAGGCGTCATACCAGGTGTAGAGGCCAATTATGCAGGCTCGATTACTACTGGAAGTGGTCTTGGATCCCGGATAACTTCCAGCGAGGAGTTAATCTTGACATAGTTCCGTTCATGGCGGCTATCATGCCTTTGCTTTCGGACAAACGCGTTGCAAAATTCAATGCGATTGCCGCTTTCGCATACCTCAAGCTCAAGATGCCTAGCCCTCGAGTCATCACGGTCAGCGGAAACAATGAACACTCCCTCGAGCGGAGTAACATACAATGGCTCTCGCGGCGAAGTCGCAGAGCAGCCTCTTAAAACACTCGAGTCCGGCGCTAAGCGGCCGGACACCGCCAAACGCGCGCGAGTAGCCTACAACAAGACCACAGCACGTTCCGAACAGCGTAGCAATGCGGCTAACCCCAGCCCTCGCAAAATTGCAAGATCGATGCCCGTGTACATCATTACGCTCTGAAGATACCATGGGCATAGGGGAGGGGCACGACCACGCAGAGCCAGGTGTGGCTCAACCACACACGGGCTTCAAATATGTCATCCTTTTCTTTCCTTTTTCTTATCCTTAGGACTCCATTTACGGAGGCCCTGTCCGTGATGAGACCTGCCGAACCCACGATCTGTGATCGGGGAAGGAGAAAAGCTCGGCGAGTATCCGGTGGTCTCCATTACGAGCATTATACCTGTTTTATACACCATTCCGCAGCCTACCCCTGGAGGGGGACATGCTAAATAGTCCCATCCCTTGCTTATCGCACTATTTGTATCGTTCTGCATTCATGGCAGTATTTTCTGAATAAACAATGCACCGCTTTTTGCCTACCACTGCATTCCTTTCTTATACATATGTTCATTTATGACATGTTGCATCCGTACATTTTGGTACGGCTAAATACACCAGGGCTTAAGTTCCCCACATCATGGTGTGATAAGTCCGAACACTTTCACAAGTCGCGCACCCGAACTTATAGCATTATATGCATCGGCTTGAATCATGTCTTGGGTCAATAGTTGGATTTGCGGCTCCCATATTTTGGTACTGACGTTCCGTTATATCGGCTAAGGTAGTATTGGGAGAACCACTGCGATTGTGCCCAGTTGAGCTGGGCGAGCACCTCGATGAAAAAGCTAAAACGGCCGTCATGATGAGGCGAGAGCCGGTCGCTGTTCGAGAGGTTTTTTCGAGTCCCTAAAGACTTATGCCGCTTAGAGGGAGGAACCGGCTTTGTCCGGCCCATGCGTGGATAGCGCCCCAAATTCGGCCTTCCGAACACTTGGGGCTTCGCCGAAATTTAAAATTATAGAATTCTATGGCTAAGTGAGAGTGTTCAAGCACTATAAGTCTGGTTGCCTTGTTCGTTGTGTTGAGCGCCCCCTAGATGGACCCAAAAATGGGAACAAGAGCGCTCAAGTTTATCTCGAACACCCCAGCGCTCGTGGCATGGGGGCTTGAAGCCGACGACTTGCCATCTCTCGATTTGATAAGCGGCCGCACGAAGGTAATATTTTAAATTAACAAGCGTTGCTTAGTGCATATGAACAAAGTTTTCAGCGCGGGATAACAAAATGCGAGTCTACTCAAATATTACATCTTTGGAGCACTCACCGCAATAATGCGGGCACCCTTGAGACACCCTTATAATACATCTCGGGTGTGCGATACTCCTTGCCCGCGGTGTACGTCGTCACAAGCTTCTCAGCATCCATCCTGCCCCAGTGCACTTTAGCATGGGCAAGGGCCCGACGGGCACCTTTAATGCAGGTGGAGTGCTTGATGACTTCAACCCAGGGACACGCATCCACCAGCCGCTGCACCAGGCCGAAGTAGCTCCCAGGCATGGCCTCTTTGGGCCATAGCCGAACTATAAGGCCCTTCATGGCCTGTTCGGCCACCTTGTGGAGCTCGACCAGCTGCTTCAGCTGGTCGCTAAGGGGCACCGGATGTCCGGCCTCAGCATACTGAAACCATAACACCTTCTCCGACGACCTCCCCTCCTCGGCTCTGTAGAAAGCGGCAGCATCGGACACGCTGCGGGGCAGGTCCACGAACACTCCTGGAGAGCTCCAAATTCGGGTAAGTAATAGGTAATTCATTTTTACATGCTTGCTTTGCATGAAGAATGCCTTACCTGCCGCTATTTTCTTCAATGCGTCGATTTCCTAGAGGGCCTTGTGGGCTTCGGCCTTAGCGGCTTTGGCACTCTCAAGAGCCGCCGCAAGCTCGGACTCCCGAGTCTTCGAGTCACGCTCCAAACTCTTGTGTTTTTTCACGAGAGCCTGGAGCTCTTGCCGTACCTCCGCCACCCGCGCCTCCTGCTTCTCTCGCTCGGCGCGTTACGCGGCCGCATTGCGTTCGGCAGCGGACACCGCCTCCTTCAGGGTCGCCACCTCGTTCGTAGCCCCTGGAGTACCCATGTTATCCTTGTCATTTCTCTTGCAACCAAATCCTTTTCTGTAAGGTACAACTTTAATATGGTGTTACTCACCTTCCATGTCCTCGAGCTGCTTCTTGGCACGGCCGAGGTCGCTCTCGGACCGCTCGAGGCTCTGCTTCAAGGTATTGACCTTCGCGATCGGTCACGGTAGAGGTCGGCGGCGCAGCTGCATTCCCATATTGACATATTTTTAGGACTCCTGCGTATATCTTTTTAGATCCTCGGTCCGGCTTTTCTTTCGAACACCGAACCGAGCATCGAGGCTCTTGTCTATGCGGTATTATATTACATATCTTCAAATTCTTACCTCAAAGCACATTAGAAGGCTGATGTGAGGCTTCAGTCGACCCGCTTTTGGCGAGTGAACCTTGAATCACCGCACTCATGACGGTGCGGTGTTCTTCTTTGATGGAAGCGCCGTTGAGTGCCTCCGGCAAGTTGTCCGGCGCCTCGGTTGGGCGGAGGCCGCCCGGCGTCACGATCTTGCCCTTCTTATGAAGGGCCACCCGCGGACTCGGAACCACTACGAGTTCGGTGCGAATCGGTCCAAAGTCCGGGAGGTTGCCCTGCGGTACCTCCGGGGTCTCCTCCTCCTGGTGGGTCCCTTTCCGGGATCCCACCTCGGCGTCGTCGGCGTCACGGGGAGAGGAGGCGGCCGGAAGTGAAGTGCTATTCATCCGGCGTACCCAAGGACCCGCTGACGAAGCGGGAAGATCGTCCTTAGGCGGACTACAGAGGTTGTATCTTGGCGTTAAAAGATGCTATCGACAAAAAAAAATTATGAGTTATTTAGGAGTCCGGATACTTACGATCTCGCCAGGCTTGGCCCTTGGGGACACTCCTCGTCGCCGTCCCGGCGTTAGCGAGTGATCCGGGAAGGGTCCTTCCTTCTTGGACCCTTTGGCCTCCCCGTTGGGAGGCCTTCCTCTTCTTCTCTCCGGCCGGGAGAGGCCTCTTTCTTCTCCTCCTCGTCCTCGTGGGAGGAGTCTGCCTCGGAGTCATCGGACGATGAATCCGATAACACCTGACGCCGGGAACTCCTCCGGGTTCCCATGGCCTTCTTCTTGGCCTTTTTCCGGCACCACGTAAGGCGCCGGGACCAGCAGCCCTGTTAAACGGGCATCCGTTGGGTCTTCTGGAAGGGGAGCCGGACAGTTAACCTGTCTGGACATCTCCTGCCAGGCCTGTTAAAGGTATTGGGAGTTTAGATCCCACATAGAGTCAAACTATGAAAAGCAAGAGTCCCATAAAGGATAACATGGCTTACCTCGCCAGCCGGACGCTGCGAGCTGAATCCGCGATCTTCGGTAGCAGATGCGGGAGCCTCGGCGCCCTTGAACAGCACCCTCCAGGCCTCTTCGTACGTAGTTTGAAGAGCCCACTCAAATCAGTCTTTGTGCGGATCGAACTCCACAAGTTGAAGTCCGCTGTTGGCGGGGAGAATCCGGCGGATGAGCATGACCTGGATTACGTTGACAAGCTTGAGCTTCTTGTTCACGGGGTTTGGAGATAGGATTGGAGTGCAGTCGGCTCTTCGAATTACCCCAAAGCAGGCCCTTCTCTTTCCGAAGTGAGCCGCATGGGGATGCCAGATCTGAATTTGGGGCGCTGCCCATTTAGGGTCCTGCTGCTCGGTGATGTAGAACCACCCCGATTGCCACCCTTTGATGGTTTCCACAAAGGCGCCCTCGAGCCAAGTGACGTTGGGCATCTTGCCCACCATGGCGCCTCTACACTTTGCTTGGCTGCCCTTCACAACCTTCGGCTTGACATTAAAGGTCCTTAGCCACAGGCCGAAGTGGGGCTGGATCACGAGAGAAGGCCTACGCCTGACGATAAACGCCAAATGTTGAGGATGAAATTGGGCGGATCGTGGAAATCCAGGCCGTAGTAGAACATGAACCCCCGGACAAAGGGGTGGAGTGGGAAGCCCAGTCCGCGGAGGAAATGGGGAAGGAATACCACCCTCTCATGGGGCCCGGGGCTGGGGATGAGTTGCCCCTCGTTGGGGAGCCGGTGCGCGATGTCGCTGGACAAATATCCGGCGCTGCGCTGCTTCTTGATGTGCCCCTCCGTAACGGAGGAGGCCATCCACTTGCCTCCTGCTCCGCACATGGTTGGAGAAGGTTGAGGTGAGATGTGCGGACTTGGGCGCTGGAGCTCGAGTGCGTGGAGATGGATAAGCAAAGGAGGAAGAAGGCGTGGGTAAAAAGGTGGATCCTTATCCCCTTATATATGGGCAGACGAAACTATGCGTCCCCACCAGCCTGGTAAAACTCGCTTATCTCCCAAGCGCCACAATCAATGGCGCGGTTGGGTTACCCACGTCCGTATTGATGATAATCCCGGAATAAGGGGACACGATCTCTTCTTTGACAAGACGTGCCAAGGAAACCGCTTTGCTAAACGCGCTAAGGTGGAATAATAAAAACGATTCAAGTAAAGGCTTGGTTGTGGTGTGACGTCACGCCACAAAACACGTCAGCAGATTGAACTTGTGTAAATATTATTCTCTCTACGGTGGTATGTGGAATTTATTTTGCAGAGCCGGACACTATCCTGGTGTTCACAATCTTCTATGAATTATTCGGAGGAGGAACCCGCCTTGCAATGCCGAAGACAATATGCGCGCCGGACTCATCATCATTGAAGCCTGGTTCAGGGGCTACTGAGGGAGTCCTGGACTAGGGGGTGTCCGGATAGCCAAACTATCGTCATTGACCGGACTCCAAGATTATGAAGATACAAGATTGAAGACTTCGTCCCGTGTCCGGATGGGACTTTCCTTGGCGTGGAAGGCAAGCTTGGCAATACGGATATGTAGATCTCCTACCATTGTAACCGACTCTGTGTAACCCTAGCCCTCTCCGGTGTCTATATAAACCGGAGAGTTTTAGTCGATAGGACGAACAACAATCATACCATAGGCTAGCTTCTAGGGTTTAGCCTCCTTGATCTCGTGGTAGATCTACTCTTGTACTACCCATATCATCAATATCAATCAAGCAGGAGTAGGGTTTTACCTCCATCGAGAGGCCCCGAACCTGGGTAAAAACATCGTGTCCCTTGTCTCCTGTTACCATCCGCCTAGACGCACAGTTCGGGACCCCCTACCCGAGATCCGCCGGTTTTGACACCGACATCGTCCTTCACTAGTCTCCGATTATTCCGCAGCTCCTGTTCTGAGTTACAAATATGAGCAACCGCACTGGTATCAAATACCCAGGAGCTACTATGAGCGCTGGTAAGGTACACATCAATAACATGTATATCACATATACCTTTGGTGTTGCCGGCCTTCTTATCCGCTAAGTACTTGGGGCAGTTCTGCTTCCAGTGACCATTTCCCTTGCAATAAAAGCACTGAGTGTTGGGCTTGGGTCCATTGTTTGGCTTCTTCTCGGCAACTGATTTACCGGGCGCGACAACTCCCTTGCCCTTCTTGAAGTTCTTTTTACCCTTGCCTTTCTTGAAACTAGTGGTCTTATTCACCATCAACACTTGATGTTCCTTTTTGATTTCCACCTCCGCTGATTTCAGCATTGAATATAACTCAGGAATGGACTTCTCCATCCCTTGCATATTGTAGTTCATCACAAAGCTCTTGTAGCTAGGTGGGAGCGACAGGAGGATCCTGTCAATGACCTAGTCATCTGGAAGGTTAACTCCCAGTGAGACAAACGGTTGTGCAACCCAGACATAGTGAGTATATTCTTTTTGCTCACTGACTGAACTGTTTTCCTCCATCTTACAACTGTAGAACTTGTCGGAGACTTCATATCTCTCGACACGGGCATGATCTTGGAAAACCATTTTCAGCTCTTGGAACATCTCATATGCTCCGTGCTGCTCAAAGCGCTTTTGGAGCCCCGGTTCTAAGCTGTAAAGCTTGCCGCACTAAACTAGGGAGTAATCATCACTACGCGACTGCCAGGCGTTCATAACGTCCTGAGTTGCTGGCAAAATGGGTGCATCACATAGTGGTGCTTCAAGGACATATGCTTTCTTGGCAGCTATGAGGATGATCCTGAAGTTTCGGACCCAGTCCATATAGTTGCTACCATCATCTTTCAGCTTTGTTTTCTCTAGTAACGCGTTGAAGTTGAGGGCAACGTTAGCGTGGCCATTTGATCTACAAGACATATTGTAAAGATATTTTAGATTATGTTCATGATAATTAAGTTAATCTAATCAAATTACTTAATGAACTCCCACTCAGATAGACATCCCTCTAGTCATCTAAGTGACACATGATCCGAGTCAACTAGGCTATGTTCGATCATCACGTGAGACGGACTAGTCATCATCGGTGAACATCTTCATGTTGATCGTGTCTACTATACGACTCATGTTCGACCTTTCGGTCTCTTGTGTTCCGAGGCCATGTCTGTACATGCTAGGCTCATCAAGTCAACCTAAGTGTTTTGCACATGTAAATCTGGCTTACACCCGTTGTATGCGAATGTTAGAATCTATCACACCTGATCATCGCGTGGTGCTTTGAAACAACAAACTTTCGCAACGGTGAACAGTTAGGGGGAACACTTTCTTGAAATTTTAGTGATGGATCATCTTATTTATGCTACCATCGTTCTAAGCAAATAAGATGTAAACATGACAAACATCACATGCAAATCATAAAGTGACATGATATGGCCAATATCATCTTGCACCTTTGATCTCCATCTTTAAGGCGCCGCATGATCACCTTCGTCACCGGCATGTCACCATGATCTCCATCATCGTGTCTTCATGAAGTTTTCTCGCCAACTATTACTTCTACTACTATGGCTAACGGTTAGCAATAAAGTAAAGTAATTACATGGCGTTTTCAATGACACGCAGGTCATATAATATATTAAGACAAATACTATGGCTCCTGCTGATTGTCATACTCATCGACATGCAAGTCGTGATTCCTATTACAAGAACATGATCAATCTCATACATCACATATATCATTCATCATATTCTTTTGGCCATACCACATCACATAGCATACCCTGCAAAAACAAGTTAGATGTCCTCTAATTGTTGTTGCATGTTTTACGTTGCTGCTATGGGTTTCTAGCAAGAACGTTTCTTACCTACGCAAAAGCCACAACGGTGATATGCCAATTGCTATTTACCCTTCATAAGGACCCTTTTCATCGAACCCGATCCGACTAAAGTGGGAGAGACAGACACCTGCTAGCCACCTTATGCAACAAGTGCATGTCAATTGGTGGAACCTGTCTCACGTAAGCGTACGTGTAAGGTCGGTCCAGGCCGCTTCATCCCACAATGCCGCTGAACCAAGATAGGACTAGTAACGGTAAGCAAATTGAACAAACCAACGCCCACAACTACTTGTGTTCTACTCATGCATAGAATCTACGCATAAACCTGGCTCATGATGCCACCATTGGGGAACATAGTAATAATTCAAAATTTTCCTACGTATCACCAAGATCAATCTAGGAGATTCTATCAACAAGAGAGAGAGAGAGAGAGAGAGAGAGAGAGAGAGAGGAAGTTCATATTCACACCTTTGAAGATCGCTAAGCGGAAGCGTTACTAGAACGCGGATGATGGAGTCATACTCGCAGCAATTCAAATAGTGGAAGATCCAATCTAGCACTGAACAGACGGCGCCTCTGCGTTCAACACACGTACAGCCCGGGATGTCTCGTCCTTCTTGATCCAGCAAGGGGAGAGGAGAAGTTGAGGGAGAGCTCCGGCAGCACAATGGCGTGGTGGTGGAGCTTGTGGTATTTGTGCAGGGCTTTGCCAAGCTCTACGGAGGAGGAGGTTTTGGGGAGGAAGGGGCTGCGCTAGGGGAAGGGGTGCGGCAGCCCTCCCACCCCTCCACTATTTATAGGGTCAAGTGAGAGAGGGTCGGCCCCCTCTAGATGCATTTAGAGAGGGGGCGGCGGCCAAGGGGGAGACTTGCCCCCCAAGCTAGGTGGGGGCGCCCCCTTAGGGTTTCCCCCAACCCTAGGCACATAGCCCCAGGGGGAGTTGGTGCCCAGCCCACCTAGGGGTTGGTTCCCCTCCATACTCATCCCATAGGGCCCTCTGGGGCAGGTGGACCCTCCCGATGGACCCCCGGAACCCCTTCGGTGGTCCCGGTACAATACCGGTAACCCCCCGAACACTTCCGGCGACCGAATAAGGACGTCCCATATATAAATCTTCATCTCCGGACCATTCCAGAACTCCTCATGACATCCGGGATCTCATCCGGGACTCCGAACAACATTCGGTAACCACATAATATTTCCCATAACAAGTCTAGCGTCACCGAACCTTAAGTGTGTAGACCCTACGGGTTCGGAATCATGCAGACATGACTAAGACATCACTCCGGCCAATAAACAACAGCGGGATCTGGATACCCATGTTGGCTCCCACATGTTCCACATGATCTCATCGGATGAACCACGATGTCGGGGATTCAATCAATCCTGTATAAAATTCCCTTTCTCCACCGGTATGTGTCACGCCCAATATGCGACCCTATCCAAAAGGAACTCGAAGGTCCCACCAAGGATAGACCCGCATATTGGAACGCTTTAGCAAGGTGGATATCATTACATCAACATTACATAATAGTGGGGATACATCCCATACATACAATGTCACATGAATACAACAATACAATATACAAGAACAACATCCGACTACGGACGAAACACAAACAGAAACTCAAACGACATCCACATTTGCTAGCCAGTGCCGACACGGAACCAATCCTCGATCGAAGAAGCGGAAGAAGAACTCAACGCAAGCAAGCATCGCTCTCGCGCCATGATCATCGTATAACCTGTACACTGCAGAATGTTGTTGTAGTAAACTGTGAAACCACGAGGACTCGGCAATCCCATTACCATGGGTATCAAGACTAGCAAAGCTTAAAGGGTAAGGAAGGGGTAAAGTGGTGAGGTTGCAGCAGCGACTAAGCATGATATGGTGGCTACCATACATGCAAGTGAGGCGAGGCGAGAAACAAAGGCAGTCGTGAAGCTAGCAATGATCAAGAGGTGATCACGAACACCTACTTCGTCAAACATAACCCAAGAAACCGTGTTCACTTCCCGGACTCCGCCGAGAAGAGACCACCACGGCTACACACACGGTTGATGCGTTTTAATTCGGACCTGGTGTCAAGTTATCTACAACCGGACATTAACAAATTCCCTCTACGCCACATAAGCGGGCATGGCTCTCGAAAGTTTAAACCTGCGGGGTGTCCCAACAGCCCATGACAAGCTCTCGCGATCAACGAAGAATAGACCTTCTCCGGGAAGACCCGATCGGTCTCGGAATCCGGTTTACAAGACATTTCGACAATGGTAAAACAAGACCAGCAAAGCCGCCCGATCGCCGACAATCCCAATAGGAGCTGCACATATCTCGTTCTCGAGGCAACACCGGATGAGACTAGCTCTGAGTAAAACCGGACTTGAGTTTCCCGAGGTGGCCCATGATCAGCAGATTCGGACCAACACTTAGACAAGCACGGCCGGGGGCTAAAATAAAGATGACCCTTGGGTTGGCCGACCCAAGGGAAGGGTATAGGTGGTGGTGAGGCAAATGGTAAAACCAAGGTTGGGCCTTCTTTGGACAAGTTTTATTCAAAGCGAACCGTCGGGGGTCCCATAAATCACCCGACCGCGTAAGGAGCATAAAATCCGGGAACATAACACGGTATGACGGAAACTAGGGCGGCAAGAGTGGAACAAAACACCAGGCATAAGGCCGAGCCTTCCACCCTTTACCAAGTATATAGATGCATTAATAGTATAAGAGATATTGTGATATCCCAACATAACCCTGTCCACCATGGAGCAATCTTCAACTTCACCTGCAGCTAGCAACGCTATAAGAGGGGCTGAGCAAAGCGGTAACATAGGCAAGCAATGGTTTGCTAGGAATGGTGTCAAAGGTTAGAGGTTCATGGCAATTTGGGAGGCTTGATGAGCAAAAGATAGGTAACGCAGCATAGCGATAGAACGAAGCAACTAGCATAGTGTTGACATCGGATTTTGGCAAGGTACAAAAGGCAAGTAAGATGGCCTCAAGTAAAAGAGTTTTCGGCATGCAAAGTTTCAGGTCGACGAGTGGAATAACTTTGATGTTTAATTTATCGCCATTCGACTTTATATCGGTGGCCGAAGTTGCACTCCGAGTGACAAAATTCAAACATTCCGAGTGGTTTTCGGCCAATCTTGCCTTCAAGACGACCTCGGATGAAGGAGTATTCTAAAGGAATTGTCTTCGCCTCGTCGAGGCGATCGATTTTGATATATAAATCATCTCAATCCGAGTTCATATGCAAAAGTTAGAGGCAATACACTGCAGGCCGAAGCTGAGTGGAAATCTGGCGCAAAGTACCAGACGCCATGTCTGGTGGGTCGCGCGAGCAATTAGGCCCTTAAGAAGTCCTTGAATCGAAAAACCTTCAACACGAAAAAGTTTCGTCTCGTTGAGCCGATCGATTTTCATATATAATTTGTCTCAATCCGAGGTCGTATGTAACCTGGAGAGGCAAATCAAGATCAGGCTATGTTTTTGGTCGAGTGAAAGCTTACCATCCGAGTGAAAACTCACCGGTCGAGTGAAAACCTACCGATCGAGTCACGGTCGGTGAAAATCTACCGATCGAGTCACGGTCGGTGAAAACCTACCGATCGAGTCAAGGTCGGTGGAAACCTACCGATCGAGTCACGGTCGAGTGAAAATTTACCGATCGAGTCAAGGTCGGTGAAAACCTACCGATCGAGTAAAGGTCGAGTGAAAACCTACCGATCGAGTAAAGGTCGGTGAAAACCTACCGATTGATTGTCTTCCGGTGAAAATATAGTCATCCGAGTGAAAAGTCGGTCGGACCATCCGAGTGAAAGACTCTAAAATCCGAGTGGATGAGCTCAAATCCGAGTGAAACTGAACATGTGCCCAAAAGTTTATCAAGATGATCTCGGATGAAGAAGTGTTCAATACAGAAGTTGTGCGTATCGTCAAGACGGTAAACTTTGCTATTGGAGTCATCGTCATCAGAGATAGTATATGTGCTGCAAATTCACTACAAGACTCGGATAATCCAGTCTACCGCAAGACCGAGTCCGACCGGAAGGTAAAGATGACCTCGAAAAGTATTCAAGATGGCCTTATTTGAAAAAGTGATCAACATGAGAGTTGTTCGTATCGTCGAGGCGCACAAGTTTGATATTTGGGCCATCTTGATCGGAGGTCATATGGAGGCTCGGCGGCCTGCACAAGGAGGAAGACAGAAGTTGGGCCAGATTTAGACTGGATCCGAGTTGGAATAGAACTAGGACTCTAGGACGCGAATTGATGTAATTTTTCTTGTAAGGAAAGCCTAGATGAATCCTTTACTTGTACGGGAAGTCCAGCCGCCTCTTATATATGTTGGGGGTGACGGCCGATTGAACAACACACAATCGAACAAATCAATATACTACTTTTTCCTGTCTACTTTTTATCTCTCCACCGTTTTCTCTCTCGTTCTTCGCTGTTCTTCGTGTTTGAGAGCTGCGAATCCCGAGGCTCTAGGGGCGGCGAATCGACCTAGGGCAGCCCATAGCTGCCGCAATCCTGACAGGGTCCCTCCCGGTCTTGCGCTGGTTTGGTCTGCAAAAGCACCCGCCGATTGTCTTCGCGTCGCTGTTGTCGGTCGGGTCTCCTTCGGCGTGAGCTGCGGTGCATCACCCCGGCGTCGAGGGTACCGCGTAACGTGTTAGTGTGTCAACACACTTTTGGTGACTCCGCTGGGGACGAAGATCAATCATCATCATCCACCATGTCCGATCTTCCCAAGCCGTGCGAGGTGAGCGCCGATAACATCATTAAGCCCGATCTTGATGAGATATCGGCGATCATCGCCAAGTCTATGAGGAGTACAAGAAGGCGCGCTAAGAGAAGGACTTGCAGGAGTTCCTTGCAAAGTTCAAGAAGGATCGCCAAGGCAACAGCACTCCGATTGAAGAAATCAAGTTCCCTCCTTTGCAAGCCAAGCGGTTAAACCCTCTGTAATCTTGCCTTTTCTCTGAAAGTGGGCTGAGATTGAAAGTCGTATTGCTGATGGTAACAATCTAGTCTATCAAACTTTCATAGAAAATACTAATGCTCAGAAGAATACATCTCAGTCGACTAGTGGTAATGATGGTGTAGCTGCTAGTGTGCAAAACCCTAATCTGGCTTTACCTATCTCATCGGCGCCTCCGTGCGATGACTTATATCCTACCCAAACAAATCAGATTGTGGCTGCACCCATCAATCCTATTATGGGCATGCCAGGTTCGGTGGTGACGCCGAACCAAACCCTACCTACAGCTACAACCACTCGACCATTACCAAATTATGGGTCGACATACATGCCACAATTCCTACCTACAGCTAGTAACCCTACTCCTCCTATGCCACTGCCACAAGCTTCATCGTCCACTATGGATGATGGTTTAGCTAATCTTAGAGAGGAGATGGCTAAGATGCTTCGAGAAAATTTTGGAGTTGAGTTACCTCGGAATCGGATTTACCAAAAGCCGTACCCCGAGTACTTTGATGCTATCCAGTGCCCTCCAGGATATAAAATTCCAGATTTTGTTAAGTTCAATGGAGAGGGCACAAAAACCACATGGGAGCATGTTAGTCAATACTTAGCACAATTGGGTGAGGCAGGCTCACTGAATGAGTTGAAAGTGCGTTTATTTCCTTTGTCATTAACTGGTACCGCATTTTCATGGTTTTCTTCTTTGCCACATGGTTCCATTCGAGTTTGGTCGCAGCTAGAGCGAAATTTCATGATCACTTTTATAAGCGGCGACAATGAACTCAAGTTGTCACATCTAACATCGGTTAAGCGAAGCATGATGAATCGGTCTCGATTACGTCAAGAGATTCAGAGAAACGAAAAACCGGTGTTTTAGTTTGGTGATAACCGAGAGAGACTTAGCGAGACCTAGTCTTTGAGTGGTTTGAGAACTCCCATTAGAGAAAAGCTAGAAGGCTACGAGTTCCTAAATATCAACCAAGTCTTACAAAGGGCTTTGGCTCAGGAAAGCCGAAGCAAAGACCTCAAAGAAGTGCATAGATACAAAGCCGATCGTCCAAAGGTGAATATGGTGGAATATGATAGTGATCACTCGGACGATGAGGGTGATGTTTTTGCTACTGAATTTGTTTGGCCATCTAAGGCCAAACCCTTTACTTGCAATGATCTGAAACCGATTCATAAGAATCGTGATGAAGAGATGAAGTTTACTTTTAACATTGCTAAGTGTGATAGAATATTTGATGCTTTGCTGCATGCTAAGATTATTAGAATATCTCATACTTTACCGCCGTTTGAAGAGCTGAAACGGCCTGCTTATTGCAAGTATCATAATTCTTTTTCTCATGCTACTAATGATTGCAATGTTTTTCGACGACAGATACAATCGGCCATTAATGACGGACGATTGTACTTTTCTGAGATGCAAGTTGGTAAACAGCCCTTTCCAATGAACACCATGGGTTTAGAAGGAAGAAGTTACTCATTCGGCGGAGGTAGCGAATCTGCTAATAAAACTAATGTCATTGTTGGTGAGCCGAGGAAAGACAAGGAGGACAACAAGGTCTTGGAGAGACAGGTTGTGCTTGATAAGCAACCCGATGGCAAGGAAGTGATCAAAATCACCATCAAGAACCCTACACTCGGGGGGCAACTGCAAGTGCTAGAAAATACTCGTGTTAAATTTGTCAAGCCCAAGAGTCCAGAAGTTGGCAAGTGGAAGAAGAATGAAGTTAAAGTGCAGCGCAAGCGGATCAAGCCAACTTTTGATATGTTGTTGTCCAAGTATGCTAACCAGTCGGACGGTTCTAGTTTCAATCGTCCGACTCATCTGAAACGACCAAGGTCACCATCAGTTGATATGTTCAGTCGGTATACAAAACCAAGTGGACCAAGGGCGCAGTTTTCAGAAGAGCAGAGGCAATCTGTGTGGGATCGACTTGATTATTCATATAATGGCCGACTCGACATCGGTGACTATCAGTCGGCTGGCCAAAATATGCGACCGGATGGAAATTATCCGAGTGTAAGAATGCACCCAGGTGGAAGCTATCCGAGTGAAAAAATGTGGATAGGTAGATTCCATCCGACTGAGTTCCATCCGAATGACATCAATCCGAGTGGATTCCATGCAAGTAAAAAGGTGCGCCCGAATGGAAATTTCATGCATCTGGAAAATCGAAAGGAAAGGCGTGTTAAGTCACCATGTGTTGCAGTAGTTGAGTCGGGCAAAGGCAAGGAGAAAATGGATGTTGACTCACTTATCTTGGGCACCGAAACATTCCCCATCTGACAGCCGATTGTGCATAACCACTCGGTGAGCCGATACTTTCTATCGCGCCAAAGCACTCGGCTAATGACCATGAAGCAAGCACCAGCCGGGTAAAAGCGAGAGATCCTAAATACACTCAACCAAAGTGGTGTCCTCGGGGCTAACAAAGACACGTAAGAGGAAACTACAGAGGTTAAGGAGTCAAGAGATGGCGAGAGCAGGAGGCCGAGAAGCAAAGGGATAAGTTGTTCAATGACACTCGGCCCATGGTTCCAAAGAAACAAGTGTGGAGGCCTAAACAAATACAAGATACATCAGCTTCTACATCTATCACGAAGTGCCTACACCACCCAAGGAGGACGATCGACAGCTATTACATCGTCTGTGACACTTCTTACCTCTCCTTCACTCGGACAGATTTCAGAATCGGTCGATCCACTTGAAGAAGAGGATGATATATTGGACTATGAACCTACACCGGTTCATGAAGGTATGGATATCAATATGGTGTATTACTTACCTGCTGAGTTTCGTGATGTAGATGAGGAAGGGAAGTTGCTCACTGGATATTGGTCCTAAAATGCAATATTCGAGAAGCCAATGAACCAAGATGCGATCTCGAACCGTTATATCTCGAGGTCATATCAATGGGTCACCGCTCACTCGGATGCTTGTGGATGGTGGTGCTGTGGTAAATCTTATGCCCTATTCGGTCTTCAAAAATTGGGTTTGCCGATGGCGGTGATGAAGACAAATTTGGTGCTCAGCGGATTTGAAGGCAAAGAAAAACTGAAGCCAAAGGTGTGATGTATGTGGAGCTTACGGTCGGAAGCAAAACTTTAGCTCTGCATTCTTTGTCGCCGAGGTGCAAAGGTAACTTCTACGTCATACTAGGCGTGATTGGGTTCATGCAAACCAATGCATGCCATCCACTATGCACCGCCGATTCGATGGGTTGATGATGAAGTGGAAGTCATTCATGCGGATAACTTCGGCTGTGTTGCTTTGGCGATGCATCGGTGGATTAGCAACATCCCAATGCTACTTGCTTAACGGGCGTGACTTATCGAATTTGATTTTCTCGGTCACGACCAAGAATGGTTTTGTGCCCGTCTCTTTAAAGCCGATCGAGCATAATCGGCTCAAGGTATGATATGTTTAAATGGATCCTAATTCCGGTGGTTACAAAAACGTCTTGTAAAGTATCGGTCGAGTGAGAACGATATGTATGAGTCTATAGAGGAGTTGGATGACATGGATAAACTTGGACAAGGTTTTACATCAGCCGATCCGTTAGAAGAGGTAGATATTGGAGATGGTTCAGTCACTCGACCGACATTTATAAACAAAAATTTGAAAGCCGATTGTAAGGCTAAGTTAATCGAGCTATTGAAAGAATATGTTTGTTGCTTTGCATGGGAATATCATGAGATGCCAGGGCTAAGTCGAGAGCTAGTGGAGCATCGGTTGCCTATAAAGGCCGGTTTTAGACCTTATAAACAGTCGGCCAGAAAGTTTAATCCGAAAACATATGACCGGATCAAGGAAGAGATCGGTCGACTGCTTGAAGCTAAATTCATTCGACCTTGCAGGTATGCCGAGTGGATTTCTAACATTGTCGGTGGAGAAGAAGGATCCGGCAAGTTGAGGGTGTGCATTGACTTGAGAGATGTGAATAGGGCTACACCCAAAGATGAGTGTCCCATGCCAATAGCCGATATGCTTATTAATGATGTACGGACATAAGGTTATTAGCTTTCTAGATGGTAATGCCGGATACAATCAAATTTTTATGGCCAAAGAGGACATGTACAAAACAGCTTTTCGATGTCCTGGTTTCCTTGGTTTATTCGAGTGGACAGTGATGACATTCAGATTGAAAAATGCTAGGGCCACATATCAAAGGGCTATGAATTTGATTTTTCATGATTTACTCGGTGTCATACTTGAAGTTTATATTGATGATATTGTTGTCAAATCGGATGCTTTTGAGTCTCACTTGGCCGATTTGCGTTTAGCTTTTGAAAGGATAAAAAGTATGGATTGAAGATGAATCCTTTGAAGTGTGCATTCGACGTGTCAGCTGGCAAATTCTTGGGTTTCATTATTCATGAAGATGGCATCGAAATCGATCCCAAAAAGATAGAGGCCATACAGAAAGTGGAGGCTCCAACATGCAAGAGAGATATGCAAAAGTTCCTTGGCAAGGTCAATTATTTGAGAAGGTTCATAGCTAATCTGTTAGGGAAAGTTGATGCATTCACTCCTATCCTTCGGTTAAAGAATGATGTTGATTTCACTTGGGGGGCAAAACAGCAAGAAGCCTTTGATATGATCAAGAATTATTTGTGCACTCCTCCGGTGATGAAAGCACCCAAACATAGAGAGCCTTTTAAACTTTATATCGCAGCAGAGGAAGGTGTTATTGGTGCTATTTTGACTCAAGATACCGAAGGAAAAGAGCATGCCATTACATATTTGAGCAGACGTTTATTGGGCCTTGACAAGGTATACATTTATTGAAAAACTATGTCTGTGTTTATATTACGCTTGCACAAAATTGAGACATTACCTAGTGCCGAGTGCTTGTGTAGTAGCTTGTCAAACCGATGTCATTAAGTACATGTTGCATAGGCCAATTCTTAGTGGTAGAATTGGCAAGTGGGCTTATGCTTTGATTGAGTATGATTTGGCTTATGAATCTCTAAAATCCATGAAAGGCCAAATTGTTGCTAATTTCATTGTTGAGCATCGGATTAATGACAAGCATGATGTTGATATGAACCTTGTTTCATTAGTGCCATGGAGATTGTACTTTGATGGTTCAGTTTGTAGCAATGGCCAAGGTGTTGGCATTGTTTATATATCTCCTAATGGTGCTGTTTTTGAAGCCTCATGCCGCTTAGAATATTTTTTCACAAACAATCAAGCTGAATATGAAGCATTGTTATTCGGTCTAGAGATGTTACTCGCTATAGGTGTTACACATATTGAGGCTTACGGTGATTCGTTACTAGTGGTGCAGCAAATATCCATGATGATCTACTCTAGTTAGGCCAGGACTATGGCCCTATTTGATTCATAAGTCTTAGGACTTTTTTTAGTCCCAACTAAAAAGTCCCTAGTCCCTAAAAAGTCCCTTCCTTATTGTTTCCAGAGACTAAAAAGTCTCTAGTCCCTTTTTAGAGGTTATTAAATGACCATGTTGCCCATAGTATATAGAAAAATAACAATCAAACAACATCATGGGGTGGCGGGCCAATGGATGCATGCATGGAGGGGAATTGTTGGAAAAGTCCCAAAAAGTCCCAAAAAAGACTCTCCTTGAGAGTCTTCTTCATTTAGTCCCAAATGCCTAGTTTAGTCCCTAAAAAGTACCTTCCGTTTGGTAAAAAAGTCTCTAAGAGGGACTTTTTCTAGTCCCTACACAAAAAAGTCCCTGGAAACAAATACCCCCTATATTAGGATCTTATTAATGAATAGTAATTATATTGTAGTAATGATTTGGCCAGGGAACCAACCTGTGGTTGGATGGTTACAGGGACTGTGGTATCCCCAGTCCACCAGGGTTCAAATCCTGGTGCTCGCATTTATTCCTGGATTTATTTCAGGATTTCCGGCGATGTGCATTCAGTATGATATGCTGGCTCAGTCTTTCGGAGGTATTCATATGGGTAAGGTGTGTTGAGCGCTTGCGTTGATTCGGCCATACTTAGGCTAGTCATAGCACGGAGTAACTTAGACTAGTATGTTACTACCTACGCAGTGGGTAGCAGAGGCGGAGACCGGGGTAGGGGGGAGCGGGCTAGATCCCCATGGTTGGGCCCCCTAGTTTTTTTCAGGGGTAAGGCCTAGTTACATCATGTGGTTGGTCAAACCACACATGACCCCCATGGTTCGGGCCCCCTAGTGAGTTGCAGCGGGACTGGGAATTCCCTATACGCCGCTTATTGCGGCGACTAGTCGCGGCTTCGCACAGGGCCGCAGCTCACACTAGGCCGGTCCATTCGGGTTCCTCCTCGTGAGATAAAAGAATCACTCAAAAACAGCACGCGCCATGTATCGAACCTCTAACCTCCTGTGGATATACACGCCGCGCTAACCACCATGACAGGGGCATGCAAGTGAAAGAAAAACAACGCCATACTTGAAGATGTGCCAGCGAGGGATGATGTGGGCCGGCCCGACCACCGATTTTACCATAACCTTTCAAGAGGTTTCTGAACCGTTTTTTGGTTTTCAGAACTTTCTAGGAGGTTCCTGAACCGGTTTTTTTGCCGTTTCGATTTCTTTTTTTTCGGTTTCATTTTCTCTTTCTCTCCTTTTCCTGTTTTTCTTTCCTTTTTTTACTTTCGTTTCTATTTCAAAAAATACTCATGTTTCTTGAAAATTATTCACATATTTATAAAAAAAGTTACAAAAATTTGCGAGTTTCAAAAAATTCTCGTTTTTCAAAAAATGATTGGGTATCCAAAAATTGTTCACATTTTCAAATTTCTTCCGTAGTTTCAAAAATTGTTCGCGTTTAAGAAAACCTTTAGTTTTTCGAATTTCTGTTTCTTTACTTCATTTTTTCTATTTCTTTGTAATTCCTTTTTCTTCTATTTCTTGTACTTGAGAATTTCAAATTATGTTCAAAAATTCAAAAAATGCTCAGAACTTCAAAAATGTTTCTGTTATTATCTTTTGTTCACAAAGTCAAAAAACAATTCTCCATTTTTCATAAAAATATTCGCATATTTAGACAAAATGTTCACCTTTAAAATATTGTTCATAATATAAAAAAATGTTCGTGTTTTCAAATTTTCTTCTGGAGTGTGAAAAAATGTTCCTCTTTCAAAATTCATTCACAATTCTAGGAAAAATGTATTCCAATTTTGTTCTGTAGTTTCAAAAAATGTTTCCATTTCAAAAAAAAATCACAATTTTCGAAAATGTGTCTATTTCTATTTTGTTTGGGAGTTTCAAAAAATGTTCACAATTTTTTGTAAGTGTTTAAATTTTCCAATTTTGTTCAGGTTTTTCCATGTTTTTAAATGGTTGCGTATCCAAATTTTGTTTTTGAATTTGAAAAATGTTCATCTTCTTTTGTTGTTTTTTCTTCTTATTTTCTCCTGTTCCCTTTTCGTTTTTAAGAATATTGTCACAGCTTTAAAAAATGTTCGTGATTTCAGAAAAACTGTCCCTTTTTTCAAAAAAGTCTGCAAATTTAAAACATGTTTTCGTTTTTCCAATTTTTGTTCTGAGTTTGAAAAAATGTTCTTGTTTCAAAATTTGTTCATGAATTCCAAAAATATTAGCGTTTCCAAATTTTTGTGCAGAGTTTCAATAAACGTTCCCTTTATCAAAAATTTGTTCACATATTCAAAATTGTTCATGATTTTCAAAAAATGTTCAGTTTATCAAAATTGTTCAAAATTTTCAAAAATATTCAAAATGTACTAGAAAAACTTTATATACAAAAACATTAAAGTTTTGACTGAGATGATACCTTTTTACCAGGCAATATAGAAATCCTATATTTTTATTACAAATTTTCTACATGAATGGTAAAACTTTCTACTCGGAAACAAGCAGTTGGCTTACACAGTACATTCTATTCAGCAATATAGACTCTCTAATCGGGGACTATAAACTCAACCAAACCCACACATTTTTACTCAAATACAAATATCCCTTCACTTAGGTGACCGTACTTCCTAATCAAAAAATATAAACTTTCGATGAAATAATAAACTTTTGCATTAGAAAATAAAACACATAAGTACTTTTAATACTTCCATGGTCATTTGTTTTACTTTGCAAATTGTCCATGGCCACCACTAATTGACACATAAAAATATCATAACAATGTGTGCTCTTTTTGTTTGAAGGGGAGCACGGTCATGTCATGAGCAGCTTGGAATGGGTCAGCACTTGAACGGTGACCGTAGTGGACCAATGTGGGGATCACAAAGGCAAGCAACGCACGCCACCACAATAAAAAGGAAGATAAAAGCAGGTGGCCCACAGTTGTTGCACACTGCGACAGTTACCATTTTTGGTTAAATGGCCAGGTTGGCTGGTCATTTATTTTTGGGTAGGTGCGAAGCGGTTTCTTCACTTGCACAAACGTAAGCAATTAAAGGATGAGTGTCGCAATTTAAATCGGTGACTTCACCTCACCGTCCACAGCATCGACCTGCACTTCCTCTCCCCTAACCCCAGTTTGACCAGCGTTCCCCAACATCAATGGCGGCGGTATCCAAGGTGCTCGAGGACGACGACCTCCTCACTGAGATCCTCCTCCGCACCGTCTTCACCACCACCCTTCTCAACTCCGCCCTCGTATGCACATCTTTGGCTCGCCCATGTCTCCGACCGCGCCTTCCTCCGTCGATTTCGTGAGATCCACCGCCCGCCTTCTTGGCTTCTACATCAACAAAGGTGAGCACACCCCAAACTTCATCCCAATCTTGCCTCGGCCCGTGAACTCACTTCTTTGTCATCCAACGCAAACCTCTAGCTTTGGCACCTATCGAGAGTACCGTCGGTACCAACCTACATCCTTGGTTGCGGAATGGCAACGTCCTCATTAAGCGACATGATGAAATTGGAACCACGTTTGCGATGCACAAAGTGGTGTGTCTGAGAGAGGCATGGACATCCTCCCACCATTTCCACGCCCCAATCTCGAGACTTATTCGACAGCACCTTGCTTACTCTAAAATCCTGCTCAAAGAAGAAGGGGATGAATTGTCTTACTTCTATGTGTTGATGCACCAAACAAGGGACGGAAAACACAGGGTATACATATATATCTTGAAACATGGCATATGGCGCATGAATCATAGCTTGATCGTCAAAGCAGCCCCCTCGTCCATGGTCGATGCCAAATCTGTGTTGTCCAACAATAAAATCTATGTGCCGGTGGTGAGCAACATTATTGTCTTGGATTTGGTGGCCTCAAGTTTCTCCATAATTGAGCTCCCGAAGGAATGGAATATGGTGAGAGAAACACCATATTGTCACAGCCGATGATGTTCTTTGGTGTATATCTAATCGTTGTTAAGAAGTTTCAACTTAGCATCACAGCTCCTAGCGGGTACACATGGTTCTTGATGGACACCGTTTATCTGCGTGAGATGTTTGTTGATTTGAGTGTGTCGGATGGCAATGCTTCTCTCCTTATAAACCGAGCGGGGAGACAATGCTGAGTTTGTGTTCTTGGACATGGGTCGATGCACATTCCTCTTGGACATCAAGTGCAGAACAATGCATAAGGTGTATGAGAAGGAAGACGGTGATAAACATTTCTGTGAAATCCATCCTCTTATGATGATATGGCCTCCTGTATTTCATGCAACCAAGGATGATCCTACAAGGTTTGTTCTTAGTCTTCATATAATCTATTGTCTTGTTGAGGTTATAATGATTTTGAATTGTACACTCTGTCAATCTATTTTGTATTATGTTGCTTTGTCTTGTTGTGTGCTTTAAATCTAAAATCTATAGCTTAGATCAATACACAAACAATATTCAGTGTAGTTGTGGAATGAATGGCATTGACAAACTATTGGTCCTCTATTATTTTAGTTAATGGTTCATCAATAGTCATGGTGTAGTACATTCATGGAATGGTGGTAGGTACATAATTGATTCCTCGGGCCATTTTAGGAAGACTAGTAAGCAACAATTGAGATGTTTTATGTACTTGTAGCATGATTTATAAACGCTACAATTGGTTTTTTGCTTTTTGGTCATGACTATTGTTGTTGTCTTGGGTTGTATATCCGGGATATTAGAGGGAGGGATTAGCAGCTGAAGAATGGAAGTTCATGTAATAGATCTTCTTCATTTCTCATATATTGATATCACATTATATGAATTCTTATCACCAGTAAGCTATCCTTGAACGGTGAACCTCACTCATGTTACTCTGGATGTGGATACTTGTAGTTTTTTTAAAATACTGTAGTTTTTCTTTTTGCGAGAAAGGATACGGTAGTGTCATGGTATAAAATTTCCATGTATGTCTATTTAAGCATGCAATTATACACACCTATCAGTTCTGGATAGCATAGTTTACACCGGCACACTTGTGTTGTTAAATGTTTTTCAATTTAGATATACCACCATGATATTTTTGCCCTACATGTCAAGTGTACAATCCAGTCTAGAAACTCCACCTTGGTGACTTTTACCCTCATTGACTATTGTGTCTTTACTTTTCACGCTGTAGAAGGAAAAATACACCACGTTTATGGTATGGAAGCATCTAGTCATCATTGCTTGGTCAATTATATCATTCTGCATTTTGAGTGACACATAACATTTGAATGTTGTTGCACAATTACTTGCCTTGTCAATTTGTCTTGTCCCACTTGTGCTTAATCGTCTTCATCCCTGATCCTTTTTGCTTTCCCATTTTGTTTGGAACAGAAATGCCATGCTCAGGCTCAAGATCAAGGATATGGATGGACACTAGCTATATGCACTACCAATAAACTAGAGCTCCATCGTAGATGAGTTGAGAATAAATGCATCCCAAAGTTTCTCCTTAGTTGTGATGGATGACATGTGACAACACGAAAGTTATGACCACTGTTTTCAATATCTAGAGCTACCTACCGGTTTCGATCCTTTCTGGAGTTTAAGACCTATTATTATTATTATGCTTGATTATCATGGTATATCTTTTGCAAGATTTTCTTAACCTTGTTATTACCTCTGATAGCCCTAGTCTTGTATCATGATTTATGCCTGTTGTCTACTCTATTGTATCTGGAAAGCAAGAAATGGGGGAAGACTGGAGAGAGAGAGAGAGAGAGAGAGAGAGAGAGAGAGAAGATGACAACATCAACTCTGTTGTTTGCCCCAAATTGTTGTTTCTCCCAAATCATATGCATGCTGCCACTTTAGGTAGGTGCTATGCGGATGGTTGCAAACCTGATTGAGTCAACCTGCTCAATAGTGGAGCCCACGAATCTGCTGCAATTTGTTGTACATCACTCTCAACCTTTATCGGAACCTGGCCCTCTCCTTCACAGGGCTACTCATAATCCAAGCCGCAATTGCTATATACTCCCAGTGGCTAATCTCAAGCTCATAGCTTTCTTCTGGCAATATACATTGTGAAGTACCTACAAATTTCTCAATATCTGCTTCTCCCATCAAACATGGCATTCCATACAATAAAATCTGAAGATAATGCTGAATCAGCAGTTGCGTACGCGGTTTTTATTAGTTTTTTATGATTTTTGGGTCGGTTACCTTAATTAATTGGACCAACTCTCTTCTTCAGCATGCAATGTGGAAGCTCCCCGCCCTCTGACAAGGTTTCATAAAAAAGTTTTAATGAAAGGTTTATAGATTTGAGAAAAGTTCAGATTTGGGAAAAGAATCACGATTTTTTTAAAAGTTCATGCATTTTATAAAAGTTCACAAATTTGAAAAAGGCCACAGACAAAAAAATCATGAATTTGGAAAAGGTCCATGAACTTTGAAAAAAATCATGGATTTACGGAAAAGTGAAAATTGATAAATGTTCATGAATTTTAGGCGAAAACTTCACAAATGTGAAAAAAAATCACGGATATGGAAAACATCCATGATTTAGAAAACGTTTTTGAAAAACATTCAAGAATTAGAAAAAAGTTCTTGAGTTTGAAAGGAGTTCATGCATTTTGAGAAATAAATGGAAATATGAAAAATGAAAAAGGGGGAAATAAGAAAAAAAACTGAATAAAATAGAACAAAATAGGCCAAGGAAAAAAAGGTCTGGAAGCTTCCCAAAACCAGCCACCGACTTCCACTCGAATACTTCAGCTTTTCTAAAAAACGCAGTTCAGCCCTGCCGAAAGAAATCAAGGAGGGGGTGCTGGCGGTCTGACTTCGCCCGTCCCCGACAGTGAAAGACGCTTCTTCTTCTAGCCTCACGTTGATTGGTTGATGTGAGCTCTTCTCTTCCCAAGCGGCAAGATCATTTCTGTTCTCCCTGTGTTTCATTTCCTGCACATTGATTTTACATGTCCTCTAGCGAGCTGATGCATGGATTGTTGTGTGTTGGCGGTTTTGCAGCGCAATTGGCCGCAGAAATTGTCCATTGCATTGATGCCCGCTTGCGCATTTGTCTGGCGGTTCTCAAGGGTCGATCCGGGGAACATACCTGTTGGAATGCCCTAGAGGTAATAACAAATTGGTTATTATCATATTTTTTTGTTCATGATAAATGTTTATTATTCATGCTAGAATTGTATTGACCAGAAACTTAAATACCAGTGTGAATACATAAACAAATAGTATGTCCCTATTGAGCCTCTACTAGACTAGCTCGTTGATAAAAGATGGTTAAGGTTTCCTAACAATAGATATGAGTTGTCATTTGATAACGGCATCACATCATTAGGGGAATGATGTGATGGACAAGACCCAATCGTACGCTTAACATTCAATCGTATCACTTAAGTTTATTGCTATAGCTTTTTTCATGTCAAGTATCTATTCCTAACACCATGAGATCATGCAACTCCCGGATATCGGAGAAATACCTTGTGTGCTATCAAACGTCACTTCATAACTGGATGATCATAAAGATGCTCTACAGATATCTTCGAAGGTGTCTGTTGGGTTGGCACGGATCAAGACTGGGCTTTGCCACTTCGTGTGATGGAGAGATATCTCTGGGCCCTCTCGGTAATACAACATCGTAAAGAGCTTGCAAACAATGTGGCTAATAAGTTAGTCACGAGATCTTGTGTTACTGTACGAGTGAAGAGACTTGTCGATAACGAGATTGAACTAGGTATGGAGATACCGACGATCGGATCTCGAATATCGAGCAAGTAACGTATTGTCGGATAAAGGGAATTGCATATGGGATTAACCGAATTTGTGGCATCGTGGTTCAACAGATAAAAAATCTTCGTGGAATATGTAGGAACCAATATGACAGGTGGATTAGTCTCATTTGAGCGCGTTTATGACAGGTGGGCCCCATTTTTTTGCATACGTGGCATAACAGTTCACAGGAGACGGCGCTAGACATGGTCTTTTTGCAAAAATGTGCCAAACTTCCTCCCTGGGCCGCTGGTCGTCCACAAACCTCCCCCGCCGCCCAGGGGCGGAATTGGGCCTGGGGCAACTGGGGCTATAACCCCAGGCGTGGCCCAAGTAGTAAGTGTGGCCCGAGAAAGATATTCCAAAGTTTGTAGACTTATATAGGAGAGCTCCTATACGCCGCATTTTGCGGTGAATAGCTCACGCAACGCACAGGAGGCGCGCGACTGGGCTGGCCCATTCGCTGTCTCGTGCGGAAGGTAAAATTCACAAAAAAAAAAATATTGTGCTCCCGACAGGATTAGAACCCGCGACCTGCTATAAATATGCCCTACGGGCTAGCCACCACATTAGGCGAGTTACTCTGAAGCATTGGCAGCACGGCAGCACCACACTTAAAGAAACGGCCAGCAACGGCGAAAACTAAAAAACCAGTCCGCCAAATACCAAAAAATAAAACTTGCAGGAAAGGGATCCTACTCAAATCCTCCCACCAGAGAAGCGAGTACGTAACTACTGTAGTAACTGAGGTTTGGTATGTACAATGGCAGCCCGAAGTATATGAACTATAATCCGCGGCACATTAAAACATGTTTTAAAATTTGAAGCATAATTTTATAAAAAAGAAACACTTTTTGAAATGCAAACATTATTCGGGGGCTCAATTTAAAAAACAAAAACAGGAATAAAAAATAGAATAAGTGAATATATATAAATCATGAACTACTTTTCATTAATGCAAAAAGTATTTTGAAAACAATAACAAAATTGGAAAACTGAACATTTTTCAAAATTAAACAATTTTTACAAGAACTTCACATTTTTTGAATTTGGGAAATTCATTTCCAAAACATGATATTTTTTAAAATTTGTGAACAAATTTCCAAAACTACAGTATTTTTTGGAATATGTGAACAAATTTCGGAAACAGGAACAATTTTTGAATTAGTGAAAAAAATTAAACATGTGGACAATTTTTAAATTTGTGAATTTTTTTTGAAACATGAACATTTTTTGAACATGTGAACAAATTTTATGAAAACGAAATTTTTTGAATTACCCAAACATTTTTCGAATTTGTGAACAATTTTTTGAAGCATGAAGGATTTTTGAATCTTGAGAACAAATTTGGAAGCGCGGACTATTTTTTGAAGGACGAATATTTTTTCAATCTTGAGAATAAATTTTGAAAAATCCTGAACAAATTTGAAAGTGCAAACAACTTTTTAAAGCACAAACATTTTTTTATTTCTTCAGAACATATTTTGAAACAGAGAACAATTTTGAAAAATTCTGAACAAATTTGGAAGCGCGAACATTTTTGAGAAACGCTATTTTTTGAGAAAAAAATGTGAAGGTTGTATGAAACAGCGAACATTTTTAGAAATTGTGAAAAAAATTTGTAAAAACTTAGTTAAAAAATGCAAACAATTTTGGAAATGGGAACATTTTTGTAAAATCTCCCAAAACCCAATCATTTTTCAAATTTGAAAACAAATTTTGGATACTCGCACATTTTTGAAAACTGGGAACATTTTTTGAAAATCCCAAACAAAACTTGCACACGTGAACAGGTTTTAAAACTTGCGTGCATTTCTTTTGAAACTCCCGAACAAAAATTAAAGCATGAACATTTTTTAGAATTTGCGAACAATTCTTTAAATGGGAACATTTATGGAAACTCGCAAGAAAATTTGAAAACAGGAACATTTTTTTGAATTAGGTGAAGAAATTTGAAATTGGAAGATTTTTTGAAACTCCCAAACATAATTTGAAACATGAACAAAAAGAAAATAAAAAGAGAAGAAAAAGGAATTGAAAGATGAAATAAAGAAACAGAAAAACGAAGAAAGAAAAAGAAAAAAAGAAAAAGCAAAGAGAAAAAACCAGCGAAAACCCGGTTCAAGAACCTTCTAGAAGGTTCGCAAAACCATTCAGGAACCCTCCGGAAGGTTCCCAAAACCGGGATGCTGTAGCGCCTGCGCTATCTCCTCACTGGGCCGGCCCATCTTGATCGCTGGTAGCTCGCCTCTCTGTGCGAAGCCTGGACAACTCGAAGCAGCGAGCGTCCAATAGGGTTTTCCCTTATGTAGGCCCAGCCCCAGGCATACAAGTCCAGTCGGCCAGGCCTCATCCCATATACAGAACCAATTATCCAACAGAACTCTCCATCACCAGTTCGCTCCAGCCCATACAAAGGGAGAATCGCTAGCGCCTTTGATTTTGACAAGATCGCTCGGGAGCTGCTATACGGCGCTGCAGGCGCCTGTTCACCCTCCTGGCGCCTGCAGCGTCCCGCGCTGGGCCGGCCCATGAACAAGCAGCAGCAGCAAAATATCCTAGGAAAAATGTTAGTTGTGTTGGGGATTCAAACTCGCGCCGCTGCATCCTGCACGCGCTTCGCTAACCATTACATCCACCTCATAACACTGGCATTTGGTGTTGCATGTTATTTAAATACAATTACAGCCGCGCTGGTCTAAAATTTAGAAGTTCCAAGATTAAAATAAAGTTCACGAAATTGGTTAAAAATTAATGGTTCAGATATTAAAAAAAAACTAACGAAAATTCAAAAAAGTTGACTAGTTGAAGAAAAAGTTCATAAATTTGAAAAGGTCCACTAATTTCAGAAAAGTTAACGAATTTAGAAAAGTTCACGAGTTTGAAAAAAGTTCACGAAATTCAATATAATTCAAGAAAATTGAAAAACATTCATCGATTTTCATAAAATTTCACGAGTCTGAGAAAATTTCATCGATTTTCATAAAAGTTCACGAATTTTGAAAAAAGTTCATTGATTTAGATAAAAAGTTCATCAGATTTTGAAAAGAGTTCATTGAATTTGATAAAAGTTCATCGAATTAGAAAAGAGTTCATCGAATTTGAAAATAATTTCAATGATTTTGCAAAAAGTTTATCGAATTGAAAGAAAACGTTCATATAAATCTGGTGAATATTTCTCACATAATTTTAGAAAATAAAAAGGAAAAAGAAAAAGAAAAATGACAGGAAAAGAACCGAAAAAGGGAAAGAAAAGGAAGACGAAACAACATCTTCGCGGGTTCGAATCCTACAGCATGCATATAAGTCATGATTTTTTGCGTATTTAATACAGAGGACTGAAAACTAGTTGGGTCGGCCCAGTGCGAGGCGCTGCAGGCGCCCGTTTGCAAAATACACGTTAACGGGCGCCTGCAGCGCCAAATAGGAAATGTCATATCGCTCTCCATCGTTCGCTAAAGAAAAAGATTGCTCTCCATCATAATGATGGACGATCGCTCTGACCATCTGATGCGTTCCCCCGTCTCGCTAGGTAGATCTAAAAAAATCACGTTCGTGCTGCGCCGCCAACTCTTCTCGATTGCTCGAGTCCACTGTCCACCAGACACGCCCAGCGACCGGTGTTCCAAAATCTCCAATCGCTCCCCTCATTGCAGCAGTCCTTTCCGGGTCCCCTCCACCGGTCCATCTCCACAACCGACTGGATAGGTAATGTTAAGTTTCTAGTATAATATAAATTTCTCTCCTAGTTCTTTGTTATGAGCCGAAATCAATGAATTGGTAATCTTAAATTTGTAGTATTACTTTAGTCAACTTTGTTTCATTCTTATTTTTTAACAAGGAATCAAAGATGAAGAAGATCCAAACAATTCTTTTTTGCCGTTTTTCTTCTAGCTATGGTATTTGGTGTTATTTCTAGCCCCTTAATTTTAGCCCCAGGCTTTGAGAAATCCTGGCTCCGCCGCCGACCAGATAGCCCCCGCCCTTCCGACGCCATGCCCCACGCCGGATCCACGGCCGCTGCATCAGTGTGTGGGTCTCCGCCGCCACGCCGATCTCCTCTCAGCCCGGTCTCCCCACCAAGAACCCGGTCGACGGCGCCTCCTCTGCCCCGCGAACGAGGTGGCCGCCGCATCTCCCGCAAGCAGCAACAGCAACTAGCACGCATGCACAGTGCTCGGTGTTGCAAGAAGTACTTTGTCTACTGGGGATCTAGGTGTGCGTTGATTGAATTTGATTCTTCCCGGTCGGATGCGAACGTACAAGCACAGGAGCTAGTTGTTGAGTCGATTCTAGCCACCGGCTAGACATACCATATACGGTGGTCGCCTACTTGAAGCTGAGGGAGGGCCCTGACTGCCGGCGTTGACCGCCTCGGTGTCAGTGGTGGCGGAGGGTGTCTTGCAGGGCGGCTGCTCCCGGGGCGTGCGGTTCGTCGCCATTGGCTCCATGCCTTCAGGCGCTGCAGCAGTGCAACGACCGGCGCTTAGAGCGGCTGCGACCACCTACCTGCAGCGGGCGGGATCCCGGCAGCACATGGGCACAGTGCTACAGTTCTGTGCACAGGGGCTGATCGCTTTTGTTTTTATCAAAGGGTGTCTGTGTAAAATTTTAGGGACTATTTGGTAAATTTAGACCAACCCCCGTCTCCGTGAACTGTTATGCCTGTTGGGGAACGTAGTAATTTCAAAAAAATTCCTATGCACATGCAAGATCATGGTGATGGCATAGCAACGAGAGGGGAGAGTGTTGTCCACGTACCCTCGTGAAGCGTGTGAGCGTTATAACAACGCTGTTGATGTAGTCGTGCGTCTTCACGATCCGACCGATCCAAGTACGTAACGTCGGCGCCTCCGAGTTCTCGCACGTTCACTTCGATGGCGATCTCCGGCCTCCGATCCACCGAGCTCCGAGATGAGTTCCACAAGACGACGGCGTGGTGGCGATGGTGATGTTCTATCGGCGCAGGCTTCGCCTAAACTCCGCGACGATATGACCGAGGTGGAATATGGTGGAGGGGCACACACGGCTAAGGAACGATCCGTAGATCAACTTGTGTGTCATGGGGTGCCCCCGCCCCGTATATAAAGGAGTGGAGGAGGGAGGGCGGCCTCTCTATGGCGCGCCCTAGGGAGTCCTACTCCCACCGGGAGTAGGATTCCCCTTCCTAGTCCAACTAGGAACCCTTCCATGTAGTAGGAGTAGGAAAGAAGGAAAGGGAAGGAGAAGGAGAAGGAAGGAGCGCCTCTTCCCTAGTCAATCGGACTAGTCCAAGGGAGGAGTGCGGCCACCCTTTTGGCCCTTTCTCTCCTTTCCCGTATGGCCCAATGAGGCCCAATACGAATTCCGTAACTCTCCCAGACTCGAAAATACCGAATCATTCGAACCTTTCCGAACTCGAATATAGTCGTCCAATATATCGATCTTTACGTCTCGACCATTTGAGACTCCTCGTCATGTCCCCGATCTCATCTGGGACTCCGAACTCCTTCGGTACATCAAAACTCATAAACTCATAATATAACTATCATCGAAACCTTAAGCGTGCGGACCCTACGGGTTCGAGAACTATGTAGACATGACCTAGAACTATTCTCGGTCAATAACCAATAGCGGGACCTGGATGCCCATATTGGCTCCTACATATTCTACGAAGATCTTTATCGGTCAAATCGCATAACAACATCGTTGTTCCTTTGTCATCGGTATGTTACTTGCCCGAGATTCGATCGTCGGTATCCAATACCTAGTTCAATCTCGTCACCGCAAGTCTCTTTACTCGCTCAGTAATGCATCATCCGTAACCAACTCATTGGTTACATTGCTTGCAAGGCTTATAATGATGTGCATTACCGAGAGGGCCGAGAGATACCTCTCCGACAATCGGAGTGACAAAACCTAATCTCAAATCGCCAACTCAACATGTACTTTCGGAGACACCTGTAGTACTCCTTTATAATCACCCAGTTACGTTGTGACGTTTGGTAGTACCCAAATTGTTCCTCCGGTAAACGGGAGTTGCATAATCTCATAGTTACAGGAACATGTATATGTCATGAAGAAAGCAATAGCAACATACTAAACAATCAAGTGCTAGGCTAACGGAATGGGTCAAGTTAATCACATCATTCTCATAATGATGTGATCCCGTTAATCAAATGACAACTCTTTTGTCCATGGCTAGGAAACATAACCATCTCTAATAAACGAGCTAGTCAAGTAGAGGCATACTAGTGACACTATGTTTGTCTATGTATTCACACATGTATTATGTTTCCGGTTAATACAATTCTAGCATGAATAATAAACATTTATCATGAAATAAGGAAATAAATAATAACTTTATTATTGCCTCTAGGGCATATTTCCTTGATCTCCCACTTGCACTAGAGTCAATAATCTAGTTCACATCGTCATGTGATTTAACACCGATATTCATATCTGTATATGGTTAACACCCATAGTTCACATCATCATGTGACCAACACCCAAAGGGTTTACTAGAGTCAATAATCTAGTTCACATCGCTATGTGATTAACACCCAAAGAGTACTAAGGTGTGATCATGTTTTGCTCGTGAGAGAAGCTTAGTCAACGGGTCATCACATTGAGCCGTATGTATTTTGCAAATATTCTATGTCTACAATGCTCTTGCGGAGCTACTCTAGCTAATCGCTCCCACTTTCAATATGTATCCAGATTGAGACTTAGAGTCATCTCGGATCGGTGTAAAAGTTTGCACCGATGTAACTTTTACAACAAACTCTTTTATTACCTCCATAATCGAGAAACATCTCCTTTAGCCCTTACTAAGGATATTCTTGACCAATGTCCAAAGATCTACTCCTAGATCACTATTGTACTCCTTGCCAAATTCAGAGCAAGGTATACAATAGGTCCAGTACATAGCATAGCATACTTTATAGAACCTATGACCGAGGCATGGGGAATGACTTTTCATTCTCTTTCTATTTTCTGCATTGTGGTCGGGATTTGAGTCTTACTCAATTTCATACCTTTGCAACACAGCAAGAACTCTTTCTTTGACTGCTCCATTTTGAACTATTTCAAAATCTTGCCAAGGTATGTACTCATTGAAAATCTTATCAAGCGTCTTGATCTATCTAAATAGATCTTGATGCTCAATATGTAAGTAGCATTTATCGAGGTCTTTTCTTTTAAAGAACTCGTTTAAAACACTCCTTTATGCTTTGCGTAAAAATTCTACATCATTTCCGATCAACAATATGTCACTCACATATACTAATCGAAAAGGATGTAGTGCTCCCACTCACTTTATTGTAAATACGAGGCTTCATCGTAAGTCCATATAAAACTATATGCTTTGATCAACTTATCAAAGCGTATATTCCAACTCGAGATGCTTGCACCAAGACATAGATGGATCATTTGGAGCTTGCACATTTTGTTAGCACCTTTAGGATTAACAAAACCTTCTGGCTGCATCATATACAACTCTTCTTTAATAAATTCATTAAGGAATGCAGTTTTTTACATCCATTTGCCAGATTTCATAAAATGTGGCAATTGCTAACATGATTCAGACAGACTTAAGCATCGATACGAGTGAGAAAATCTCATCGTATTCAACACCTTGAACTTGTTGAAAACCTTTCGCAACAAGTCGAGCTTGGTAGATAGTAACACTACTATCAACGTCCGTCTTCCTCTTGAAGATCCATTTATTTAACATGGCTTGCTGATCATCGAGCAAGTCAATCAAAGTCCATACTTTGTTCTCATACATGGATCATATCTCGATTTTATGGCCTTGAGCCATTTCGCGAATCTGGGCTCATCATCGCTTCCTCATAGTTCGTAGGTTCATCATGGTCTAGTAACATGACTTCGAGCAGTATTACTGTACTACTCAGTGCGGACTGTACTTTGGAAGACCTACGAGGTTTTGTAGTAACTTGATCTGAAGTTTCATGATCATCATCATTAGCTTCTTCACTAATTGGTGTAGGAATCACTGGAACTGATTTCCGTGATGAACTACTTTCCAATTTGGGAGAAGGTACAAATTACCTTATCAAGCTCTACTTTTCTCCCACTCACTTCTTTCGAGAGAAACTCCTTCTCTAGAAAGGATCCATTTTTAGCAACGAATATCTTGCCTTCGGATCTGTGATAGAAGGTGTACCCAACAATTTCCTTTGGGTATTCTATGAAGACGCACTTCTCCGATTTGGGTTCGAGCTTATCAAGATGCATAAGCATCGCAGCCCCAAACTTTAAGAAACGACAACTTGGGTTTCTTGCTAAACCACAGTTCATATGTTGTCATCACAACGGATTTAGATGGTGCCCTTTTAATGTGAATGCAGCTGTCTCTAATGCATAACCCCAAAACAATAGTGGTAAATCTGTCAGAGACATCATAGATCGCACCATATCCAGTAAAGTGCGGTTACAACGTTCGGACACACCATAACGTTGTGGTGTTCCAGGTGGCGTGAGCTGTGAAACTATTCCACATTGTTTTAATTGAAGACCAAACTCGTAACTCAAATATTCGTCTCCGCGATCAGATCGCAGAAACTTTATTTTCTTGTTACGATGATTTTACACTTCACTCTGAAATTCTTTGAACCTTTCAACTATTTCAGACTTATGTTTCATCAAGTAGATATACCCATATCTCGCTTAAATCATCTTGTGAAGGTCGAAAAATAACGATACTTGCCACGAGCCTTCATACTCATTGGTCTGCATACATCAGTATGTATTATTTCCAACAAGTCAGTAGCTCGTTCCATTGTTCCGGAGAACGGAGTTTTAGTCATCTTGCCCAAAAGGCACGATTCGAAATGATTCATAACCAAGTGATTCCGAAAATCCATCTTTATGGAGTTTCTTCATGCGCTTTACACCGATATGACCCAAACGGCAGTGCCACAAATAAGTTGCACTATCATTATTAACTTTGCATCTTTTGGCATCAATATTATGAATATGTGTATCACTATGATCGAGATCCAACAAACTATTTTCATTGGGTGTTTGACCATTGAAGGTTTTATTTAAACAGAACAACAATTATTCTCTGATTTTAAATGAATAACCGTATTGCAATAAACATGATCAAATCATATTCATGCTCAACGCAAACGCCAAATAACATTTATTTAGGTTTAACACTAATCCCGAAAGTATAGGGAGTGTGCGATGATGATCATATCTATCTTGGAACTACTTCCAACACTCATCGTCACTTCCCCTTCAACTAGTCTCTGCTTATTTTGTAACTCCTGTTTGAGTTACTAATCTTAGCAACCTAACAAGTATCAAATACTCGGGGCTACTATAAACACTAGTAAGGCACACATCAATAATCAGATATCAAATATACCCTTGTTCACTTTGCCATCCTTTTATCCACCAAATGTTCAGGGCATTTCCGCTTCGATGACCATTTCCTTTGCGATGTAAGCACTCGGTTTGTGCTTTGGTCCAGCTTTGGGCTTCTTCGTGGGAGTGACAACTTGCTTGTCTTTTCCACTTGAAGTTCCCTTTCTTTCCCTTTGCCCTTCTCTTGAAACTAGTGGTCTTGTCAATCATCAACAATTGATGCTTTTTCTTGATTTCTACCTTCGTCGATTTCAACATCTCGAAGAGCTCAGGAATCGCTTTTGTCATCCCTTGCATAATATAGTTCATCACAAAGTTCTACTAACTTGGTGATGGTGACTAGAGAATTCTGTCAATCACTATCTTATCTGGAAGATTATCTCCCACTTGATCAAGCGATTGAAGTATCCAAACAATCTAAGTACATGCTCACTAGTTGAGCGATTCTCCTCCATATTTTAGCTATAGAACTTGTTGGAGACTTCATATCTCTCAACTCGGGTATTTGCTTGAAATATTAACTTCAATTCCTGGAACATCTCATATGGTCCATGATGTTCAAAAACATCTTTGAAGTCCCGATTCTAAGCCATAAAGCATGGTGCACAAAACTATCAAGTAGTCATCATATTGAGCTAGCCAAACGTTCATAACGTGCGATACGCTCCTGCAATAGGTCTGCTCACCTAGCGGTGCATCACACACATAATTCTTCTGCAGCGCAATGAGGATAAACCTCGGATCACGGATCGAATCCGCATCATTGCTACTAACATTTTTCAACACAGTTTTCTCTAGGAACATATCAAAATAAACATATGAAAGCAACAACGCAAGCTATTGATCTACAACATAATTTGCAAAATACTACGGGACTAAGTTCATGATAAATTTAAGTTCAATTAATCATATTACTTAAGAACTCCCACTTAGATGACATCTCTCTAGTCATCTAGGTGATCACGTGATCCAAATCAACTAAACCATGTCCGATCATCACATGAGATGGAGTAGTTTCAATGGTGAACATCACTATGTTGATCATATCTACTATATGATTCACGCCGACCTTTCGGTCTCCGTGTTCCGAGGCCATATCTCAGATATGCTAGGCTCGTCAAGTATAACTGAGTATTCGCGTGTGCAACTATTTTGCACCGTTGTATTTGAACGTAGAGCCTATCACACCCGGTCATCACGTGGTGTCTCAAAGACGAAGAACTTTCGCAACGGTGCATACTCGGGAGAACACTTCTTGATAATTAGTGAGAGATCATCTTAAAATGCTACCGTCAATCAAAACATAATAAGATGTATAACAGATAAACATCATATGCAATCAAAATATGTGACATGATATGGCCATGATCATCTTGCGCCTTTGATCTCCATCTCCAAAGTAATCATCATGATCTTTATCGTCACCAAAGACGACACCATGATCTTCATCATCTTGATCTATATCAATGTGTCGTCACTTTGTTGGGAACGTAGTAATTTCAAAATTTTCCTCGCACACGCAAGATCATGGTGATGCATAGCAACGAGAGGGGAGAGTGTTGTCTCGTACCCTCGTAGACCCGGCGAAGCGATCACAACGTAGAGGAAGTAGTCGACGTTCTCCTCGCGATCCGACCGATCCGGCGCCGTTACTCGACGCCCGAGTTCTTGACACACGTACAGCTCGATGGCGTCCCTCGTACTCGATCCAGCCGAGTGTCGAGGGAGAGTTCCACAAGACGACGGCGTGGTGGCGATCTTGATGTTTCACCGCGCGAGGGCTTCGCTTAAGCTTCATGACAGATAACCGAGGTGGAATATGGTGGAGGGGGCACGCACGGCTAAGGAACGATCTCACGATCAACTTGTGTGTCCCAAAGTGCCCCCCGCCTCGTATATAAAGGAGCCAAGGGGAGGGGCCGGCCGGCCAAGCTTGGCGCCAAGGGAGTCCTACTCCTCTCGGGAGTAGGATTCCCCCAATCCTAGTTGGACTAGGATTCCTGAGGGAAAGAGAGAGAGGGGGCGGCCCTTCTCCTAGTCCTAATAGGACTAGGGAAGGGGGGCAGCGCCCTGCCTAGGGCTGGCCCTTTCTCCTTTCCACTAAGGCCCATCGAGGCCCATTTACCTCCGGGGGTTCCAGTAACCTCCGGTACTCCAGAAAATTCCGTTTTACCGAACCATTCGAACTCCAAACATAGGCTTCAATATATCAATCTTTATGTCTCGACCATTCCGAGACTCCTCGTCATGTCCGTGATCACATCCGGACTCAACTTCTTCGGTACATCAAAATACATAAACTCATAATAACATCCATCGAAACCTTAAGCGTGCGGACCCTACGGTTCGAGAATAATGTAGACATGACCTAGAACCATTCACGGTCAATAACCAACAGCGGGACCTGGATGCCCATATTGGTTCCTACATATTCTACGAAGATCTTTATCGGTCGAGACCGCATAACAACATACGTTGTTCCTTTTGTCATCGATGCGTTACTTGCCCGAGATTCGATCGTCGGTATCCAATACCTAGTTCAATCTCGTTACGCAAGTCTCTTTACTCGTCCGTAATACATCATCTCACAACTAACTCATTAGTTGTAGTGCTTGCAAGGCTTGATGATGTGCATTACCGAGAGGGCCGGAGATACCTCTCCGACTATCGGAGTGACAAAACCTAATCTCGAAATCGCCAACCCAACATCCGCCTTTGGAGACACTGTAGTACTCCTTTATAATCACCCGATTCGTTGTGACGTTTGGTAGCACCAAAGTGTTCCTCCGTAAACGGAGTTGCATAATCTCATAGTTATAGGAACATGTATAAGTCATGGATAAAAGCGGTAGCAACATACTAAGCGATCGTGTGCTAAGCTAAGGAATGGGTCATGTCAATCGATCATTCTACTAATGATGTGACCTCATTAATCAAATAACAACTCCTTTGTTCATGGTTAGGAAACATAACCATCTTTGATTAACAAGCTAGTCTAGTAGAGGCATACTAGTGACATCTTGTTTTGTCTATGCATTCACACATGTATCATGTTTCCTGTTAATACAATTCTAGCATGAATGATAAACATTTATCATGAAATAAGGAAATAAATAATAACTTTATTATTGCCTCTAGGGCATATTTCCTTGATCTCCCACTTGCACTAGAGTCAATAATCTAGATTACACAAGAATGATTCTAACACCCATGGAGTCTTGGTGCCGATCATGTTTTGCTCGTGGAAGAGGCTTAGTCAACGGTGCGCAACATTCAGATCCGTATGTATCTTGCAAATCTCTATGTCTCGGTCCGACTAAGTCCGGATGGAATTGAAGCGTCTCTTGATGTGCTTGGTCCTCTTGTGAAATCTGGATTCCTTTGCTAAGGCAATTGCTCGATATTGTCACGAAAGATTTTCATTGGACCCGATGCACTAGGTATGACACCTAGATCGGATATGAACTCCTTCATCCGCTCCTTCATTAGCTGCTTCCGAAGCTGCTATGTATTCCGCTTCACATGTAGATCCCTTCACGACGCTTTGTTTAGAACTGCACCAACCGACAGCTCCTCCGTTTAGTGTAAATCGTATCCGGTCTGCGATTTAGAATGTCCGGATCGGTGTCAAAGCTTGCATCAACGTAACTGCCATTTATGAGCTCTTTGTCACCTCCATATCTGAGAAACATATCCTTAGTCCTTTTCGGTATTTCAGATGTTCTTGACCACTGTCCAATGATCCACTCTGGATTACTTTGGTACCTCCTGCTAGGCTTATAGCAAGGCACACATCAGTCCGTACACAACATTGCATACATGATAGAGCCTATGGTGAAGCATAGGAACATCTTTCATTTTCTCTCTATCTTCTGCGGTGGTCGGGCATTGAGTCCGACTCAACTTCACACCTTGTAACACGTGCAAGAACCCTTTCTTTGCTTGATCCATTTTGAACTTCTTCAAAACTTTGTCAAGGTATGTGCTTTGTGAAAGTCCAATTAAGCGTCTTGATCTATCTCTATAGATCTTAATGCCCAATATGTAAGCAGCTTCACCGAGGTCTTTCATTGAAAAACTCTTATTCAAGTATCCCTTTATGCTATCCAGAATTCTATATCATTTCCGATCAGCAATATGTCATCCACATATAATATCGAAATGCTACAGAGCTCCCACTCACTTTCTTGTAAATCAGGCTTCTCCAAAAGTCTCAGACAAACCCAAATGCTTTGATCACACTATCAAAGCGTTTATTCCAACTCCGAGATGCTTGCACCAGTCCATAGATGGATCGCTGGAGTTTGCATACTTTGTTAGCTCCTTTTGGATCGATAAAACCTTCGGTTGCATCATATACAACTCTTCTTCCGTAAATCCATTCAGAATGCGCTTTACATCCATTTGCCAAATTTCATAATCATAAAATGCGCAATCGCTAACATGATTCGGACGGACTTAAGCATCGCTACGGTGAGAAGGTCTCATCGTAGTCAACCCTTGAACTTGTCGAAAACCTTTTGCGACAAGTCGAGCTTTATAGACGATAACATTACCGTCGGCGTCGGTCTTCTTCTTGAAGATCCACTTGTTTTCTATTGCTTGCCTACCTCGTGCAAGTCAACCAAAGTCCACACTTTGTTTTCATACATGGATCCCATCTCGATTTCATGGCCTCAAGCCATTTTGCGGAATCTGGGCTCACCATTCTTCTTCATAGTTTGTAGGTTCATCATGATCTAGTAGCATGACTTCCGAACAGGATTACCGTACCACTCGGTGCGGATCTTACTCTGTTGATCTACGAGGTTCTGCGAAGAACTTGATCTCAAGTTTCATGATCAACATCATCAACTTCCTCACTACTTGGCATAGGTGTCTCGTGCTGGTTTCTGCGATTTAACTACTTTCAAGTAAGGGAGAAGGTATTATTACCTCATCAAGTTCCACTTTCCTCCCACTCACTTCTTTCGAGAGAAACTCCTTCTCTAGAAAGGATCCATTCTTAGCAACGAATGTTTTGCCTTCGGATCTGTGATAGAAGGTGTACCCAACTGCCTCCTTTGGGTATCCTATGAAGACACATTTCTCGATTTGGGTTCGAGCTTATCGGTTGAAGCTTTTTCACATAAGCATCGCATCCCCAAACTTTAAGAAACGACAACTTTGGTTTCTTGCTAAACCATAGTTCATAAGGTGTCGTCTCAACGGATTTCGACGGTGTTCTATTCAAGTGTGAATGCGGCCGTCTCTAGAGCATAACCCCAAAACGATAGCGGTAAATCAGAAGAGACATCATAGATCGTACCATATCTAGTAAAGCACGATTCGACGTTCGGACACACCATTACGTTGTGGTGTTCCGGTGGCGTAAGTTGCGAAACTATTCCGCATTGTTTCAAATGTAGACCAAATTCGTAACTCAAATATTCACCTCCACGATCGATCGTAGAAACTTAATTTTCTTGTTACGATGATTTTCAACTTCACTCAAAATTCTTTGAACTTTTCAAATGTTTCAGACTTATGTTTCATTAAGTAGATATACCCATATCTGCTTAAGTCATCTGTGAAGGTGAGAAAATAACGATATCCGCCACGAGCCTCAACATTCATCGGACCACATACATCTATATGTATGATTTCCAACAAATCTGTTGCTCTCTCCATAGTACCGGAGAACGGTGTTCTAGTCATCTTGCCCATGAGGCACGGTTCGCAAGTGCCAAGTGATTCATAATCAAGTGACTCCAAAAGTCCATCAGCATGGAGTTTCTTCATGCGCTTTATACCGATATGACCTAAACGGCAGTGCCACAAATAAGTTGCACTATCATTATCAACTCTGCATCTTTTGGTTTCAACATTATGAATATGTGTATCACTACTATCGAGATTCATCGAAATAGACCACTCCTCAAGGGTGCATGACCATAAAAGATATTACTCATATAAATAGAACAACCATTATTCTCTCGATTTAAATGAATAACCGTCTCGCATTAAACAAGATCCAGATATAATGTTCATGCTCAACGCAGCACCAAATAACAATTATTTAGGTCTAAAACTAATCCGAAGGTAGATGTAGAGGTAGCGTGCCGACCGCGATCACATCGACTTTGGAACCATTTCCCACGCGCGCATCGTCACCTCGTCCTTTGCCGGTGTTCGCAATCCGTAGTCCTGCTTTGAGTTGCAAATATTAGCAATGTAACCAGATCAAATACCAGTGCTATGCGAGCTCTAGTAAGGTACACATCAATAACATGTATATCACATATACCTTTGTTCACCTTGCCATCCTTCTTATCCGCCAAATACTTGGGGCGGTTCCGCTTCCGAAGACCACCGCTTGCGGTAGAAGCACTCGGCTTCAGGTTTAGGGCCGACTTGGGTTTCTTCTCTGAGCAACAACTTGCTTGCTGTTCTTCTTGAGATTCCTTCTTCTTCCCTTTGCCTTTCTTCTTGAAACTAGTGGTCTTATTGACCATCAACACTTGATGCTCCTTCTTGATTTCTACCTCCAGCCTTTAGCATTGCGAAGAGCTCGGTATAGTTTTCACTAACCCTTGCATATTATAGTTCATCACGAAGCCTTTGTAGCTTGGTGGCGTGATTGAGAATTACATCAATGACACAATCATCCGGAAGATTAACTTCCAATTGTGTCAAGTGATTGTAGTACCCGGACATTACGAGTATATGCTCACTAATGTAATCGTTCTCCTCCATCTTACAGCTATAGAACTTATTGGAGACTTCATATCTCTCAATCCGGGCATTCTTTGGAATATTAACTTCAACTCTGGAACATCTCATATGCTCCATGACGCTCAAAACGCCGTTGAAGTCCCGGTTCTAAGCCGTAAAGCATGGCACATCAACTATAGAGTAGTCATCAGCTTTGCTCGCCAGACGCTCATAACATCCGGCGTTGCTCAAAGAAGAAGTTCGCACCTAGCGGTGCATCCAGACGTAGCTCTTACGGCAAAGAATGAGGATGATCCTCAAATTACGGACCCAATCGTGTAATTGCTACCATCATCTTTCAACTTTGCTTTCTCAAGGAACGCATTAAAATTCAACGGAACAACAAAGACGAGCCATCTATCTACAATCAAACATAAACAAGCAAGATACTATCAGTACTAAGTTCATGATAAATTTAAGTTCAATTAATCATATTACTTAAGAACTCCCACTTAGAAAAACATCTCTAGTCATCTAAGTGATCACGTGATCCAAATCAACTAAACCATAACCGATCATCACGTGAAATGGAGTAGTTTTCAATGGTGAACATCTTATGTTGATCATATCTACTATATGATTCACGCCGACCTTTCGGTCTCCGTGTTCCGAGGCCATATCTGCATATGCTAGGCTCGTCAAGTATAACCCGAGTATTCTGCGTGTGCAAACTGGCTTGCACCCGTTGTAGATGGACGAGAGCTTATCACACCCGATCATCACGTGGTGTCCAGGCACGATTTAACTTTGGCAACGGTGCATACTCGGGAGAACACTTCTTGATTATTTAGTGAGAGATCATCTTATAATGCTACCGTCAATCAAAGCAAGATAAGATGCATAAAAGGATAAACATCACATGCAAATCAATATAAGTGATATGATATGGTCATCATCATCTTGTGCTTCACGATCTCCATCTTGTTGCACCACCATGATCACCATCGCCACCGCGCGACACCTTGATCTCCATCGCAGCATCGTTGTCGTCTCGCCAAACTTATGCTACTACGACTATCGCTACCGCTTAGTGATAAAGTAAAGCATTACAGTATGATTGCATTGCATACAATAAGCGACAACCATATGGCTCCTGCCGATTGCCGATAACCGGTTACAAAACATGATCATCTCATACAATAAAATATAGCATCACGTCTTGACCATATCACATCACAACATGCCCCGCAAAAACAAGTTAGACGTTCTCTACTTTGTTGTTGCAAATTTTACGTGGCTGCTACGGGCTTAAGCAAGAACCGCCTCACCTACGCATCAAAACCACAACGATACTTCGTCAAATAGACTCGTTTTAACCTTCTCAAGGACCGGCGTAGCCACACTCGGTTCAACTAAAGTGAGAGAGACAGACACCCACCACACCTTTAAGCAACGAGTGCTCGTGGCGGTGAAACCAGTCTCGCGTAAGCGTCGCGTAATGTCGGTGCAGGCCGCTTCATCTCACAATACCGCTGAACCAAAGTATGACATGTTGGTAGGTAGTATGACTTGTATCGCCCACAACTCACTTGTGTTCTACTCGTGCAAAACATCAAACCATAGAAAAACCTAGGCTCGATACCACCGTTGGGGAACGTAGTAATTTCAAAATTTTCCTACGCACACGCAAGATCATGGTGATGCATAGCAACGAGAGGGAGAGTGTTGTCTCACGCACCCTCGTAGACCAAGCGGAAGCGATCACAACGTAGAGGTAAGTAGTCGACGTTCTCCTCGCGATCCGACCGATCCCGGCGCCGTTACTCCGACGCCCGAGTTCTTGACACACGTACAGCTCGATGGCGTCCCTCGTACTCGATCCAGCCGAGTGTCGAGGAGAGTTCCACGACCGACGGCGTGGTGGCGATCTTGATGTTTCACGGCGCAGGGGCTTCGCCTAAGCTTCATGACGGTATAACCGAGGTGGAATATGGTGGAGGGGGCACCGCTGCGGCTAAGGAACGATCTCACGATCAACTTGTGTGTCCCAAAGTGCCCCCCCTCGTATATAAAGGAGCCAAGGGGAGGGGGGGCCGGCCGGCCAAGCTTGGCGCGCCAGGGAGTCCTACTCCTCTGGAGTAGGATTCCCCAATCCTAGTTGGACTAGGATTCCTGAGGGAAAGAGAGAGGGGGCGGCCCTTCTCCTAGTCCTAATAGGACTAGGGAAGGGGAGGCGCGCCTGCCTAGGGCTGGCCCTTTCTCCTTTCCACTAAGGCCCATCGAGGCCCATTTACCTCCGGGGGTTCAGTAACCTCCGGTACTCCGAGAATTTCCGTTTTACGGAACCATTCCAACTCCAAACATAGGCTTCCAATATATCAATCTTTATGTCTCGACCATTCCGAGACTCCTCGTCATGTCCGTGATCACATCCGGACTCGAACTTCTTCGTACATCAAAATACATAAACTCATAATAACATCATCGAAACCTTAAGCGTGCGGACCCTACGGTTCGAGAATAATGTAGACATGACCTAGAACCATTCACGGTCAATAACCAACAGCGGGACCTGGATGCCCATATTGGTTCCTACATATTCTACGAAGATCTTTATCGGTCGGACCGCATAACAACATCGTTGTTCCTTTTGTCATCGATGCGTTACTTGCCCGAGATTCGATCGTCGGTATCCAATACCTAGTTCAATCTCGTTACGCAAGTCTCTTTACTCGTTCCGTAATACATCATCTCACAACTAACTCATTAGTTGTAGTGCTTGCAAGGCTTCATGATGTGCATTACCGAGAGGGCCCAGAGATACCTCTCCGACTATCGGAGTGACAAAACCTAATCTCGAAATCGCCAACCCAACATCCGCCTTTGGAGACACCTGTAGTACTCCTTTATAATCACCCGATTCGTTGTGACGTTTGGTAGCACCAAAGTGTTCCTCCGTAAACGGAGTTGCATAATCTCATAGTTATAGGAACATGTATAAGTCATGGATAAAAGCAGTAGCAACATACTAAGCGATCGTGTGCTAAGCTAAGGAATGGGTCATGTCAATCGATCATTCTACTAATGATGTGACCTCATTAATCAAATAACAACTCCTTTGTTCATGGTTAGGAAACATAACCATCTTTGATTAACAAGCTAGTCTAGTAGAGGCATACTAGTGACATCTTGTTTTGTCTATGCATTCACACATGTATCATGTTTCCGGTTAATACAATTCTAGCATGAATGATAAACATTTATCATGAAATAAGGAAATAAATAATAACTTTATTATTGCCTCTAGGGCATATTTCCTTCAGTCACATGGTCGTCTCGTCAACTATTGCTCTTGCAACTATTGCTATCGCATAGCGATAAAGTAAAGCAAATATTTGGCACTTGCATCTTTATGCAACAAAGAGACAACCATAGGGCTTCTACCAGTTTCCGATAGCTTCAACAAAACATGATCATCTCATACAATAAAATATAGCATCACGTCTTGACCATATCACATCACAACATGCCCTGCAAAAACAAGTTAGACGTCCTCTACTTTGTTGTTGCAAATTTTACGTGGCTGCTACGGGCTTAGCAAGAACCGTTCTTACCTACGCATCAAAACCACAACGATAGTTTGTCAAATAGACTCCGTTTAACCTTCACAAGGACCGGCGAGTCACACTTGGTTCAACTAAAGTTGGAGAAACAGACACCGCTAGTCACCGTGTGCAAAGCACGGCGGTAAAACCAGTCTCGCGTAAGCGTCTGCTGTAATGTCGGTCCGGCCGCTTCATCCAACAATACCGCTGAACCAAAGTATGACATGCCGGTAGGCGATGACTTATATCGTCCACAACTCACTTGTGTTCTACTCGTGCATATAATATCAACGATAAAACCTAGGCTCGGATGCCACTGTTGGGGAATGTAGTAATTTCAAAAAATTTCCTACGCACATGCAAGATCATGGTGATGGCATAGCAACGAGAGTGGAGAGTGTTGTCCACGTACCCTCGTAGACCATAAGCGGAAGCATTATGACAATGCGGTTAATGTAGTCGTATGTCTTCACGATCCGACCGATCCAAGTACCGAACGTACGGCACCTCCGAGTTCTGCACACGTTCAGCTCGATGACGATCTCCGGCCTCCGATCCAGCCGAGCTCCGAGATGAGTTCCACAAGACGACGGCGTGGTGACGATGGTGATGTTCTATCGGCGCAGGCTTCGCCTAAACTCCGCGATGATATGACCGAGGTGGAATATGGTGGAGGGGCACCGACACGGCTAAGGAATGATCCGTAGATCAACTTGTGTGTCTATGGGTGCCCCCGCCTCAGATATAAAGGAGTGGAGGAGGGGAGGGCCGGCCTCTCTATGGCGCGCCTAGGGAGTCCTACTCCCACCGAGTAGGATTCCCTTCCTAGTCCAACTAGGAACCCTTCCATGTAGTAGGAGTAGGAGAGAAGGAAAGGGAAGGAGAAGGAGAGGAAGGAAGGCGCCCCTCCCTAGTCCAATTCGGACTAGTCCAAGGGAGGGTGCGCCACCCTTTGGCCCTTTCTCTCCTTTCCCGTATGGCCCAATGAGGCCCAATACGAATTCCGTAACTCTCCCAGACTCAAAATACCGAATCATTCGAACCTTTCCGAACTCGAATATAGTCGTCCAATATATCGATCTTTACGTCTCGACCATTTCGAGACTCCTCATCATGTCCCCGATCTCATCCGGGACTCGAACTCCTTCGTACATCAAAACTCATAAACTCATAATATAACCGCCATCGAAACCTTAGCGTGCACGGACCCTACGGGTTCGAGAACTATGTAGACATGACCTAGAACTATTCTCGGTCAATAACCAATAGCGGGACCTGGATGCCCATATTGGCTCCTACATATTCTACGAAGATCTTTATCGGTCAAACCGCATAACAACATACGTTGTTCCTTTGTCATCGGTATGTTACTTGCGAGATTCGATCGTCGGTATCCAATACCTAGTTCAATCTCGCCACCGCAAGTCTCTTTACTCGCTCAGTAATGCATCATCCGTAACCAACTCATTGGTTACATTGCTTGCAAGGCTTATAATGATGTGCATTACCGAGAGGGCCCAGAGATACCTCTCCAGGCAATCGGAGTGACAAAACCTAATCTCAAATACGCCAACTCAACATGTACTTTCGGAGACACCTGTAGTACTCCTTTATAATCACCCGCCACGCCAGACGCTTTGGTAGTACCCAAAGTGTTCCTCCGGTAAACGGGAGTTGCATAATCTCATAGTTACAGGAACATGTATATGTCATGAAGAAAGAAATAGCAATATACTAAACGATCAAGTGCTAGGCTAACGGAATGGGTCAAGTCAATCACATCATTCTCATAATGATGTGATCCCGTTAATCAAATGACAACTTTTTTGTCCATGGCTAGGAAACATAACCATCTCTGATAAACGAGCTAGTCAAGTAGAGGCATACTAGTGACACTATGTTTGTCTATGTATTCACACATGTATTATGTTTCCGGTTAATACAATTCTAGCATGAATAATAAACATTTATCATGAAATAAGGAAATAAATAATAACTTTATTATTGCCTCTAGGGCATATTTCCTTCAATGCCGCGTAAGCGAAATGCGGGGACCCACCTGCCATGAACGCGCTCAAATAAGCCTAATCCGCCAATCAACGTTATTTGCCAAACGATTACACTAGACATGGTGTTTTTTGTAAAAAAAATGTAAATTCATGTTTTCTGCTAATCTAGCCTTCAATGTGGTGTAGTGGTTTCTTACAATTAACTCAGTTGCTCGTTGTGAGACAAGAACTTGCGTTTTCGATTTTGCATCGTTTTTTCTTGCAACTGGTGGTGGTGCCCGTAATCTGATCGGTCGAATTATTGGTGAGAAAACAACTGTGAATTTACCACTGTTCAACCTTATCCATTTTCCTTGAGAAAATTGACCCTACCACTCAAAAACTATACAAGATCGACCCGTTGATTGAAATTTTCATCAGACGACACAAAAAACTTGTTTAGAAACTTTTAACCATTGCATTGCCAGCATTCTGATACTTTGATAAATGCCATTTGCGGCCGTGGCTTGGATATCGAATTAACCATTATTTACAGTGCAATTTTGCCGTAATTACTTTTTCAAAGTGGCATCTTTCGAATAGTCAGAGTTGACTGTACTATGTGGATTATTCACGTCAAGATAAGTGCAAGGTCAAAACAAAGCAGAAGAAGCTATCCAGTTATGAGTGAAGGATGATGATCTGAGTGCATGACACATCACCACCCTCACCCAATCCCAGATAGACTAGCACACACTTTAAACCGGTCTTACATTAGTAGTTAACAATATAAGAGCAAGTATACCGAAAACTCAAAACGGTGCTCGGGCTCATCTGCTCCCTCTCAGCAAAAAATTTCAAAAAAATACTAGAAAAATTCAAAAAAATCCAATTTTTTTGTGGTGGTAGATAATTTGACGCGTGAGGTGCGCCCCAAAATTTAACTTATTTGGACATCTGAGCAGCTCTCGGCAAAAAAGACAAATCGGGTCAAAACAGTGCGTGAACAGTAAACATTTTTACAGACCCTGATTTTGTCTTTTTTGCCGAGAGCTGCTCAGATGCTCAAATGAGTTGAATTTTGGGACGCACCTCACGCGTCAAATTATCTACCACCACAAAAAAATTGGAATTTTTTGAATTTTTTAGTATTTTGTTTGAATTTTTTTCTAAGCGTGGGTGCAGATGAGCCCGGGTGCATATTAGCCGCACTCCAAGTATACTACTGTTTATGTATAGAAGAGAGAAGTAAAAAAGTGAAGGGGGTACCGAATATTCATTTCTAGCTTGAGCTCATCTGCACCCTTGAATAGTAAAATCAAAAATATTGTAAAATAATTCAAAAAATTCAAAAAAATTGCATGGTAGATGATTCAGCGCGTGAGATCCGTACCAAAATTTAGATCGTTTGGACAGCTGAGTAGCTCCTTAGATGTCGAAACAAGCTAAAATTTTGCACGAACCTCAGGCACTAAACCATCTACCAAGCAAAAAAAACAGATTTTTTTACTTTTTCTAGTATCTTTTTACAGTTTATGGCGGGTGTAGATGAGTTCGGTAGCCAAATTGCTCCTCTCAGTGGTAAGTATTCATTTTTGAGCTCGAGCTCATGTATGCTATAGCAACTGATTTTTTTAGAACTCCCTTCAATCCATATGAATTGTCACGAACTTAATAAGTCGGTGACAATTAATATGAATGGCAGGAGTACTTATTTTTTTAATTTAGCCTATTGAGAAATCACAAAAAAAATTTACAGAAGTGTGAACATATTTTTAGGTTTTTGATTTTTTTTAAATTTAACCTTTTAAAAATGTCTATGATTTGTTTTGGAAAACGTGAGAATTTTTTGGAAGGTGAACATGTTTTTGAGATTTTTTTGTTTTTTAGAACACGAACATATTTTGAAATTGCAAACATTTCTTGGAAACAAATCAAAAATATATTTTTTTGTAAGTATGAACTTTTTAAATCTCAGACGAAAATTTTAACATTCTGAATATTTTTGCATTTTCTTAGAAGATAAAAAACAATTTAAAAATAACAGAGACACGCCAGAACCGTCTAGAATGTTTATAAATAAAATCGGTAAAACCCGTACAAAACCTTTCGGTAGGTTTGCTGAGTGGCTGCTTTGTGCGCAGCGACGGCCATGCCTCTATCTTCGACCAAACTATGCTAAAAAAAACCCGTCGAAAAAAAAATATGCTAAAAAAGTTGTCTTATATTTTGATAGGGAGTGAGTATGTGTTTTGTCCAGTTTGAGATAGAAAAAAAGTAAAATAAGAATGACTTGTATGTTTAATCAAACTCGTGATTTTGTTGCAGTGGCCACATGTAAGTAAGATCATCATCTTCTCGTTGTCTTGTCTCGAGAGTGTGATACGGTGTGCTCGGAAACAGCGGCAGGACCCGACGTTGTGTGCACCCCAT